>CM065384.1:40775000-41162500 GCA_033060915.1 Euryodendron excelsum
AAGTTGGAAAGGGTCGGACACTCTAGTTATAATGCTTAAATTTAATTCTCACTACCAGCAGTCTCTGTTGATAGATAATCTATAAGTACCATTATAAGCCTTTATTAAGGCTGGTGGCATGCACTAGCCTTAGAATAGGGTAGTCTTTCCTCTTCCTAAACTTTTATGAACCAAAAAAAAAAGAAGTGTAAGATCTATACTGTAATTGGTACAATCGTATGACAAAAAAATGTTGTATTTATGTCCTAGTATGTAATGTATGTTCAAATCAATGCTAAGGAGGGTTTGGACGTCTATTTAAGGACAAAGAAGTTCAAAACTGAATAATGCAGCAGTTCTTGCCACTTTTTCGCTAAGGTCTCGCTTCAATGAGATTTGGAACAATTAGGCAGTGGCCATCGCTAAGGTTTCGCCACCTTCTCGCCCCAGCGAGATTGCAAAGGTGGTCTCACGACTTTCTCGCCACCTTCTTGCTCCAGCGAACTCCTGTACATTTTTTTTATAAAACTACTCTATTTGTTTCCAAAAAGCTTCAATGCCTATATAAGTTTTAAGGCTTTGACTTTTAGGATTAACACACTTAAAAAAGATATTAAGAGCTTTCAAAGAAAAACTCTAGAGTTTCCTTAACAAGTTGAAGAACTTCAAATCTTCATTGACTTCAAAGAGTCTTGGTGGTACATCAGGGCATTGATTCACGACATAGTGTTCGTCATGGTTCAAGTTCAGGAGAGCAATGAATTACAGGGTATGCAAACAAGGTTTGACTTCAACTTAGATTCGTGGGATTTGAATTGGTACAGTTGTAAATATTCTTGTAAATTATTCGATTGTTAATAGTGCTTGGAACTTGGATTAGACTAAATCCTGTGATTTTTTTTTCCAATTTCAATTTTCACGATGAAAATTGTGTGCCTCTCGTGTAATTGTTTTATTTTACATGCATACAATTTAATTAGAGTGTAATTGATTAAATTAGTTAATTAATATTAATCAAGCGCATCGCTAACTGATTGTAAATCAATTTCAAAAAGATTTTGAATTTTTACATTTTATGCACGGCCATCTATCTGTTTGTCTTTTTCTCCGAATACAATTATTTCTTTACAATATGAGACTAGCACTTGTCATCCCTGCATCACCCAGTTTAATTTGCTGGTCAATGGATTATATGAAACAGTAGTTAGCTGTAAGATTCTCAATGTTTAATCATTTGGATCCATTCTGGCATTGACATACATAGAAATACATATATATGTGTGTGTGTGTGTGTGTGTGTGTGTGTATATAGACACAAACGTGTATCTCTAGGTGCATGTTGGATGGCAGTGCCAAAATTGAACTTGAGAGGGCCGGGCAGTCAAGAAAGCATAAACAAATGAAAAAAAATGAACTAGAACCTGCATCTAGGGCTTCATTTCTGATTAACTTAAGCCGATCTCAACAACTCTGAACTCGATATGGGTTCATACTCCCCAAAAAGGAATTGATATTTATGCATGTAGTAACACTATATATGCATATCTGTAACTTGAATGGGATATCTATACTGATGGATTTGGCTCATAATTTCTTCTTTTTTTTTTTATTACTACTTTTGAAACAAAATGACCCTCATTCCTCTCGCACTCAATCTTTTCTTGACTTTTAATCCTTAATGTCACCAACATATCTGTTACATATGTAAACAAACTACACTTGGTATAATTAGTACATTTGTTCGCAATTCTAGACTTGGCTTCGTTAGGTTTATGACCAAGTTTGTAAGCATTACGGTATTGTAATCAAACCCGCTACAAGAAGTTCTGCTGACTTAATTGATCTTATATACACACTTAAATACTATTCATCTTGAACAATGGCGAGGGGGTGAGGCGGCCATATGAACCAGAACCCTTGGCCATGCTGCTCTTAGCCAGACGGGGAGACGGGCTGAAAGGGCTACACGAGCCGTATGCAAAGCCCCAGCTTGGCACAATCTCTTCTTTGCTGTCCATCTCTGCTAAAACCTTGCAAAAAAGATCAACATCACATGGAAGCAAGAGGGGGCCTTCACTGCTGTACCCATACTCCATTTCAGCATCTTCAAGCAGCATTCTGAAAAGGGGGTGATTTGCATACTTGATCTTGATCACAAATCTCTGCTTCTCAGGCCCAACATAGACTGAGAAGCAGCCTTGTGGAGCAACTTGGTGGCTTTTAGTACCATTTTTTATTGATTTTGTAGTGCAGTGCCATGACTTGCTTTTCGAGAAAACACTTGCAGGCTTCGACGGAGATCTCTCACGGCCTCCGCGGATTGATCGGCAGCGCTCCCATGTCTTGAGGAACAAATTCTTTCTTCCCTTAACCTTTGCAGCATCCATCTTAATTACAAGTTTTTTTAATGAAGAAACAAAATAGAAGGGGGGAAAAATGAAGAAGAAAGAAAGAAAAAAAAAAAAAAAATTTCCTGGTTCTTGTTTGAGCTTTCTATCAGCCTCTATCATAAGCCAAATTGAACATAGGCCGTATCCTTGGCCTTTTTGTATTACTTATCTCTCAAACATAGGAAAAGTATAACAGGACTTCAAGAAGAACTAAGACATGAAACTTGCAACTTGAAGCCTTCTCTAGTACTTTAAGAAGCCAAACCCATAAAAGAGATGGGAACAAAAAATAGAGCCGTGGGAGAAATATATACTTGAGAGACCTGCGTTGCTATCTGGGTAATCTCTGCATAGGAGAGGCCACACCGATATATATATATATATATATTCCAAACAATTTTGGCACTTTTTGTCAACCCACAGAAAGCTTGAGTTAGACAATAATTTTCTGATCCCTGTACATGGACGCCACTTGTGAATTTAACGCCTCGGTGCAGCGGACAAACTGCCAAGGATAAATATAAAACATATGTTTCTTGTTCTGATATATATCTATATATCTCTATCCACATTCATGTATATAAATCTGGAGGTACACGCATGTTATACTACTGAAAAGGACAGTTGATGGCAACATATATATAGAGCTAAACTGGGTGCAAAATCTGAGTAGGGTACTAGAGATCAGCCCGCATGTATGGGGTGTGGGTAGTGGTGGATTTAGAATTTGTGTTGAAAGGACCAAGATAATTTTTCAGATTTTGTAGGGATCTTGGTAAAAATTTTAAATTTTTTGGGGTCAATATATTTGATTGTAAATACCTAAAATTTTATAAAATATATATATATATATATATATGCAGAATTTTAAAAATTTGGGAGGCTGTCGCCCTTGCCCGCCTCCTCAGCCTGTCAATGGATGCAGGAGATGATCATGATCCACCTGGTAGTGGGAGTATCAAAATTCGTTAAAACATTTAAGAAGTGATAAATATTAATGTGAAAAAATATAATTTCTTCGTAATTTTTCAATAAAAATTATACAGTTCTAAATTCGTATTTACACAAGTTATTGTTTTAATTTATTACGCCATGTTTTGGTGTATTTTGTCATGTTCTGCTTTGTTTAAATGAAAAAAATATGATGTGGTTGGATAAGAGTAATTCATTTTGAAACAAAATACCCACATTGATAGCTTCTAATTACAATAATGTCACTACCACATTATTCTAGTAAATTTTTTGTACAAATTTTTCTAAATGAAAATACTATAATTTCATTATTTCACTTGGGTATATGAAGAAACAAAAAGGTTTTGGATGTTTACTGGGAACAATTAAAATATGGTTCTTGTAGCAAACAAAAACAAATGAGGTGTTTTTATGACTAACTACTTATAATGCTATATACAATCTCATTTCTCACTTCTAGACACAAGATTATAGAATTTACATATATAAATTTATATGTAACCTATTCATTTGTATCTGAAAATGAAAAAAAATATTAAAATATAGAATTACGTATATAGCATGCTATTTTAATTAAATTGGGTACATGGAATCGACACTGCAGGTTGTGATTCGTAATCATAAAGTCACTGATGATATTAAGATTAGGATATATAACTGACACATAAGAATGAGTCCAAAATTGTTTGCCTTTGACATTGATTACGTGCTATGTTTACTGTGACTTCTATCATATGATCAGCCATCATTATTGAAGGAGATAAAGTTCAATATATATATATATATATATATAAGAGAAAAGATATGTACATGTAGCTAATTGACACCAACAGCTGATTTGAAGTTTTTAAGTTTTAGTCTTAAAAACAAAAGAATGTTATTTTATGAGTTTTCAATTTTCTTAAACTGTTACCAAACTGGGATAATTGCATATTCTGGTATCATGTAACTGATGATTAAAGGGTCTTGCCAACAATTGACTTCCGGAATTAACTTAAAATTGAGCTAACGCTCTTTAATGCATTAGATAGATAGAATATTTAGTATCATGCAATCTCAATAATTTCTAGTTATTTTCTCCTAATATACAATATTAATCTGTGATCGCTATTTTTGGTATGTCTTAAGGAGCAACTAATGGGTTGTTCACCGTCTAGGGACAGATTCAGTGAATTCGAAGACAGCTGGTAATTGAAAGGTTTGGTTCCACATTAATTGAATTCGAAATTGTTGCATCAATTATTAATTATTATGTTTATATACTATGGATTATACTCTAAAGTGATCCCTAATTTCTAAAATTGTTCTATTCTTTTTTTTTTTTCTTTCAATTTTGGGCAAAAAAGAGATTATTGATTTCAAAACAAATATCCCTAATTTTCTTAGAGATCCATATTTTCTTTTATTTTTTCTGAAAAATAGGCTAATAACTATCATTAGACTTTCATATATTTTTGTCTTCTTGTTTCTGACCATCTTCCTCAATGTCAGCAATTCCACACATGAAAGGCCATATTTGTATAACACTTTCATAAGTATGTGCAACAACTTGTGCTAAGAAGATCTTAGTAATTGTTATTATAGCATTCATTAAGAAATATCTAATCTACACGATCCAAAGAAAAAGAAAACATATCCTAGATATTTTTTTGGTTATTGGTAAAAAAAAAAAAAAAAGAAGTTAAAAGCATAAACTGAACCCCATAAAAGATAATTTTTTATTTAAATAAAAGAAATAGTTAAAATTATTGACATAAGCTGTTGAATTCTCTCACTACTTCTGACGACAGATAGAAAATATTAGGATAATTAAGAAGCATTGGGTAAATGGTCAGATGTGCACGCAGGGTTGATATGGTATGGTAAAACCTAAATCAAGGGAGGTTTCACTTGAAACTTTTTCAATATTGTAGACTAATAATCGATGGCCATATATGAAATTAATTTTGAGTTCATCAGCTCATGAACTGTAAGTGGCCTAATGTGCAGACCCGACCTATATATATTTCTAGGGCAACATTCATTTTCTTTCATTTTCACGACAACTTGTGCTAAATTTCATGAACGTGCAGTGTCTAGTATTAATTGTCCAACATGCGGGTACGTAGTAGTTATATATGAAAATGCTATTTCTTGGGCAACATTCATTTTCTTTCATTTTCACGACAACTTGTGAAAATGCTTTTCGCAAGGAAGCAAAGTCCACATCTCAACTAATGCAACCCCAAAATGTCCAACCAAAGACTTTTTCTTTTTCCTCTTCTGGGTGTTCAATTTGTGTTACTTACATTGCATGCACAGACCTACCTGTTTTGTCCCTTTTCTCCAAGTACAATTATTGTTTTACAACACGAGACTAGCACTTGTCATGCTTGCATCACCAAGTTTGCAGGTGAATGGATTATATGAAATATGTTACAAGCCTACCAAGATGACCCAAAAATAGGCCCATGAGGATGCTAAGGAGCCCCTAAGTTTAGAACATTCTAGGCAATTCTAGGGCATTCTATCACATGGGTAATTTTAGTAAGCATTCTAGATCTTTCTACACTTGTGTAGATATTAGAAGAGTGTGGGAGATTCTAGAACATGGGGGAGGCTTCCTTGAAAAGCTTTGTACATAAATATCTAGATATTTGTATAGATGATTCTAGAGGGGGAATCCCAACCGTTGGATCAAAACGATCCCCACCGTCCATTGAGGAGGTGGACAAGTATAAATAGGGGGTAGCCCCTCATTTGTAACCATCCAAGTTTCAAGTAATCAAAGCATTCTCCAAGTTCTTCTACAAGCTCTCTTGTTCTCTTGTTGCTCTCTTATCCTTAGCCTTGTTCTTTCGGTGTTCTAAGGCTTACTTAGCATCTTTTGCAGCCAAAGGTGTCTAAGGCCGCACGGGTCAAGGCGTTCAAGATTCAAGCCCGTGACAAATAGCAGCTAGTTAGAACTTCCATTCTGGCATTCACCTAAGTAAATATATATACTAGAATGGGTGTCCCACTACGTGGGTGGTTAATTTGGGGTAGTTAATTTGAGCAAGTGAGAGAGAATAAATAGGTGATGATTAGTAGGTGGTTACAAAACTTAAATTAGTATTTTACTTTTTTACCCTTTGAGTTAAATAAAGATATGCACAATGTTAGTAATTTATGTGATTTTTGAGGATGTTTTGGTCTATATATAAAAGTGACACTTTTTTAAATTTGGAGCTTCACCAGTTTTACTAAACCCAAAAGTTTGCTTTATAATAACTAGAATGGGTGCCCCCACTACGTGGGTGGTTACTTTGAACATGTGAGGGAGAACAAATAGAAAATGATTAGTGGGTGGTTACAAAATTTAAATTAGTATTTTACTCTTTTATCCTTTGACTTAGATAAAGATATGCACAATGTTAGTAATTTCTGTGTTTTTTAAGGACTTTTTGGTCTGTACCTAAAAGTGACATTTTTTTGAATTTGGAGTTTCACCAGCTTCACCAAACTCAAAAGTTTACTTTATAATAGTAAAGATATAAAATATATATATATATATATATATATATATATATAAAACAAATGAGATGAACTAGAGAGCCTGCATCTAGGGCTTCATTTCTGAACAACTCGAACCTCAACAACCCTAAACTCGATCTGGGTTCATATTCCCAAAAAGGGATTGGCATTCATGCATGTAGTAACACTATGCACATATATATATATATATATATTTCTACAACTTAAATGGAAAAATAAAGAAGGTAAAGTGAACTTAAGATTTTGGTATAAATAGATACAGTAATGTTGTACAATCAGAAAATTTATATATAATTTATCACCAGAACTATGTGGCTAAGTTGTGGACATATCACTTTAAAGTAAAGAATCTACCAAAATGTTTATTTATTACAAAATTGTCATCGCCATATCATTCTAATGTAAAATTCTGTAAAAAAATTTTGAAAAAATAGCATTTTCCAAATAGATATTGTAATTCTTGACTTGGTTTTGTTGGGTTTATAACGACTAACCTTGTAGGCATGGAGTTGTTGTAATCAAACCCGCTACATCCAGTTCTACAGATTTAACAACTAGAGAAAGAAAAAAAATGCTTAGAAATGCTTCAGGTATATATCATAATTGTTATCCCTCATCATTCAAGAAAGCAAAGAAATTAATTTTTGGCCGCACAGAAATTTCAAAAAAAAAAGCTTTGGTTTTTGCTCCAAGTGCATCAATGGCAAACAAGTTAGACGTAAAATTTTTTAAGAAAATTTTGCAAGTAACTAAGTAAGGCTAGGGCTAGTGAGATAAAACCAAAATATATAAAAATTGTTGTACATGCACTTGAATTTGTGGAGGCAAGTGTACTTTGTACTGTGAACAGACTTGTTTCTAACTTCGATCATAAGCCCAAATATTGTGTAATTTATTATTTTTTATAAGTGGGAATACACCATGTTGTACAAATAAAAAAACATATAAAATTGTATACAGAGCCATGTGGTTAAATTGAAACTCATCATTTTAAAACCAAATAGCGAGGAAGAAGGTTTTGACTTACAAAGACCAGAAAGAGTGACACTTTCTAAGCGCGCGTGACGTACTCTCCGCTGTGGATGAGAGTTTGAAAGGTCAGAATTGCCTTTATTATTTCAACCGAAAAATACACATGTTGTTATTTGTTGGGTTGTGAAGGACTTTTTAGACAGAACAATAAAGTGATACAATTTGAATTAGAGTTTGACTAAGTTTTACTAAACTCGAGTATTAGCTTTATAATAATAAGTATAGATTACCACTACCAAATTATTGGGTGGATTTACTATATAATATAGTTTTTAAGTATGAGAATGGTAACAACATATTTGTTGCTGATGTTACACCAATTTAGAACTTGTTTGGAATTTGAGAAAAAAAAATGAAATGGGAGAAAAATTGTAGACAAAGTAATCTGAATTCTCTTTAATCACATTTTCTTTCAAAGCCTCCCAAACGAGAACTAAGTAGAGAAATTTTTTCTTCCATCATTTTCTTTTCTTTCCTCAAGTTTCAAAAAGACTGTTAATTTATCTGTAAAAAAATGCAATAAATAGAGGGACCCATAGCTAGGTGCATCATAAATCACCTTGCAGATATTCAAATTTTGGTTAGTCAATTAACTTGGCCCTCCAGCATTATAACAAGGGCGCATTTGATTGTTCACAGCAACTGGATTTACTTCAAACTATTTTATGCATTATGTCAATATAATTATTTTAAAGCTTCCTGCAGTGCAACACAATCTAAAGCATAAGAAATGGGTTCAACTTTCTTGGGACCTCCAGACCGACTTTACTGTACCCCTTTCAAACTTCTCTTTTGGAACCTTGTCAACTACTTAACAGACACATGCCTTGAGAATTTGATTAAAAAAACTAAGAGGGGAAAAAAAAAAACAAGAACCATCGGCATAAGCAACTTAGAAATATTAAATACCGCCATTACGTAAGTTGATATTATGTATTCAAGAAATAAAAGTACAATGTTGCAATGCTGATTTTGTGTTGTGAATTTAGATATATATACTTAGACTCTTCCATGGATTCATGTTGATACTCTTCAACAAAAGAACTTAATTGCCATGAAATACAAAACTAAGGTTTTGGGAGCTGAAGAACTTGTGAAAAGCTTCCAGGTTAATATTTTAACTGATTGTATTAGTTAATTAAGCCACCCACATTTTTTTTTAATTTGTAGTTATATATAAAGCTATAACTTCATTTTCTCACCCACAAGACACAATACAATGGGATTCATATTAATAAATATATGTAAGACTCATTCCCTTTGTGTCTTGTGAGTAAAAAAATGGTAATAAATTGGTTTATGCATAACATTTTCATAACACTGAAGCATCAAAATTTGTTGATCCATATGGTTAAAACCTTGAATTGTCTAGACGATTGGCTACCCAGTTTGATGGCCTGAAAGCTCCATATTGCCCATTATGTTGACTTTGGTTAGCTAACTAATACGTATCGGATCGAGTTGGCTCCATGACGAATACAATGAACAAGGCATTGCCTGAAGACTTAAAACTGCAGCAATTTGCATTAGACCTGCTATTTAGGAGCACTGTAATTCATGACATCAAGGAATTGTATACGTTTGAACCTCCTCCTTCAAACTGCGCAGCGCATTTAGCATACTTTATATGCTAATTATGTCGTGTGATTATGATTTCTCCCACTAGCTAATGCTCTTTTTTTTAATTATTATGAAACTACTTGTTTTAACTTTTACCAGCCTCCCTAAATGGTGAACATATTCTATTTTGTACAGCCAAATTTTGTCATAATTGAACGACAAAACTATATGGAATTATCACTTCCTCCACTAATGATCTTCTTTATGCCACTAATCCATTCTTGAATATTCCTAGTCATGATCTCTCCTCCTATGCTGTGGAAGCAAATTGCTTTTTATTGTTGGTATTTGACCAAGGAAACTATTTTTCCTCTTAAAATAGCTGAATGTAAATGTCAATACAAGTGAAGAATGGGAAGCATGAAAGTAATTGATGTTATGAATGAATCACAGTGGCCATAAAAGAAACCCCCATGACCCATATTGGAGGGAAATTTCTAGGATGGTGTTACCCAAATGCTTTTTTTTTTCCCATTTACAACATGAGGAGAAATTTAAATTTGACTCCCCCATGATTGGCAGAAGAGGCCTGCTGCACATTAAATTTTCATATAAAAATTCTTTCACTAGAGAGAGAGAGATGTGGAATCATGCCCATTGTATCTGTCAATAACTGCTTGTTGTCGATTTATTTCTTTGTTTAAGTCCACCAGTTTGTTTCTTCACGAGGCAGATCTCATCGCAAATTAACAAATGACAAGAATGAAGATTTTAATTTGCATTCAATTTTGCCCAAAATAAAAAAAATAAAAAAATAAACAAAAACAGCCCCCGGCATTGGTGCTCTCTTTATCCTTACTTTTAATTTTGGGCGAGGGACGGGCAACAGGAAATTAATAGTTTTAAAGTCTTTGATGTTATCAATTTACCAAGAGGGGCCAACAAACAAAAGCAAGTGGCATTAGTGCCTTCTGTCCCCCTTTTATTTAAATATAATCAATTGTATTATATTGGTCTTTATTTGCATGCGTGAAATGGGTAATGGGTAGATTGATGGGAGGCAACATTTTTTTTTTTATTCATGTCAAATTTGAGGGGCTTTTGTTTTTCTCCTTTTAAAAGTTGATCAAAATCAATGAGTTGAAACTTGGAAAATTCAAAAAACAATTAGTCACAAGGAACTTCCAAATGAAAAGCAACCATTACCAAGTGAGTCAACTAAGAGATTTGATCGCATCAATGGCCATAACTAATTCAATAGGCTCATGTCTTTATGCTATTTTTAGATCTTGAATTTAGAGAGAGAAAGAAAAAAAAGAAAAAAAAAACTAAATACTTTTATTGTGTTTGTTTGATTAGGAAAATAAGTTGTTTGTCAAACGAATTTTAATTCAACTATCTCTAAAAAAATAAATATGTATATGCAATTCATGTTTGTTTCATTTTTCTTTTCCATAACAAATCAAAATTTTAAACATAGTATTAAAATAATAATATATAATTTTACAGTAAAGAAAGATTGTGCAATATAATAACATTACATTCTACCACGTGTCAATAACAATGTGCTATGTATCAACTTGCCAATTTTAAATATAATTTGCATGGCAGATGTCCCATTACTTTAAAGTTACTTTAAACTCCACTACTCAATTAACTCACTCTTTTGGAGTTTAATTGACTGACTTATGGCTCGAGCCTGCATAAAAGAATAATTTGTTTTTACTAATTCAAAAAAGAAAAAGAAGAGTAACTTTATTTCGAATTGATTTCTTTTCTTCCTGAAAGGTCATGACAAATCAATGGGTTTGTTTTCATGCTTATTTCTTTTTCTTTTTTTCTTTTATTTTAAATTTTTTCCTAAGGTAATGGGCTATGAGATATAAAAAGATAATTCATTCCTAAATATCTAATACAACAATTGTAAAGCAAAACCTTCTACGAAGGAAACTGGCATTTTTGTATTTATTCTCATTCCAAATCCATGGCTCCAAGTTCATCACTAACAATGCTTCACCATGGCTAGTTTTTTTTTTTTTTTTTTTTTCATGCTACAGTCTAGGTCTTTGACTAACTAGTTCATCGAGTTCTTGTAGGACTACCATTCACACAAACAATTTAAATTTTACACAGTAAATAAATAACGGCTGGCCACAAGAGGTGCGAGGGATCAACCTTGATACCTCATGCTTAACTTAAAAATCAGCCGACTAATAAACCACCATTGCTTAAACATGGCTAGCTAATACACATCTCAACAGTCCCTTTTGGTACTAGTGCTCCTCTAGTTTTCAGGTTTTCATTTATTTATTTATTTTAAAGGGAATACTGCTATGCAAATGAAATTTTTGTATAAAATTTCTATACATAGTTATGATGTTGATTGTAATCTTTTTATTTCAAACCCAAACACACACTATTTTACCTCATAAATTATTTTGGTGAATTTTGTGTATACAAATTTTCTAAGTAGATAAATTTTCCCTCTTGGGATTTTGAGTTGATTGCTCTAGTCTCTACTGCCGCACTACCTGACAATTGAGAAAACTATATGGGCCAACGTGGCCCATAGTCATCCATTCTACGGCCTATCATTGTTGTTGTTCATCTCTTGAGGCCCTCTGTCCAAGATGGCTTATTTAGCCTGAGTCTGGTTGATTAATATTAGGAAAATGCTATTCTTTCAAAAGAATTTATACAGAAAATTTATTAAAATGATGTAATAATAATATTATTGTAATTAAGAGTCATCAATGTGGGTGTTTTATTTCAAAGTAAATGGCTCTTATCCAACCATATCATTCTAGTGATAAATTTTGCATGAATTTTTCTATTTACATAGCATTACCCTTAATATTATTGTGCTTTTATCTTGAACTTGAAGGTGAAAAATTAAATATGGTAGTTTATAATATAATTACCAAAAAACTTAATTAGAGTGTAGAAATGTGCTTCAAAGCATGAAACATTTTTGAAAATTTTGAGAAAACATTTCGGACACTTTTAAAAACGTTTCAGATATTTGGACGAACTTTTCAAATACATAATTTATTAAACTCCAAAGAAACTAAGGAAAAAACTGATAATAAATTCAGTAAATACTTTTTTTATTTTTCAATATTTTTTGTTTTTCGTTTCCGTTTTCCGTTTCCTTCGTTGTTTATGCTTCCTATTTTAATAACTATGGATTTTATAAAATAAAAACTGATATTATGCCACAGTGTAATAATCTACACCAGATTCAAGCATGCAACGCATTAAGATTATCATCAATGGCCTTCTATTACAAATCCAATATTCCTATGATGTTTTTCTACTTGGATGAGGTAATATTGACATAATTTTAAAATATTGTCACAAATGCGAGAAATTTCAAGAAAGGGCTGATTGTTTAATGCGATGCTTGTATTGTTATCTCACGATCGATCATGAATAATGGGCTAAATGCACAAATTAAAACACAAGATAGTTGCTGAGTGAGACATCCCTATCTATAATTACGGATCAATTTGGGGTTAAAGTGCAAAACTTGTTTGTACACACTCCGTTTTATTACTCTCCCCACCACTTTATTGTGGATTAAATTGGGCTACAGCCTACATAGATCTCATACTTTTTTTTTTTTGGCAAGTACCTAGTCCTGCAGGAATGGGTCAGGCAGTTGCTTCAACAATTAAACCCATAAAGGTAAAGTTAACCTTTAATAATCACCCCATCCTTTTTAATGTCTTTTGTTTACTCCTAATCTTTGTTTGGATGCATCTCATAAGTTAACTTTTTAAAATAAAAAATTTAATTAATTTTGTTCTTAGTAGTTAAATGTACCCATAAAAAGTTAAATTCTCGAAGAAAAAGTCATTTAAACATATAGTATAAGTTAGTTTTAAAAAGTTATTTTTTTAAATAGTTGTTTAGAAAATAATGTTAGATATAAAATACTTTATTCTCATCACTCAAATATAATTTAAAAAAACTATAAGCGTCAGCTCTAAGTCCCATAAAAAGTTATTTAAAAAAACTAGCTTATAAAAAGATATTTAAATCCTAATTTATTTAATAATTTATAATATTTTTAAATTATGTTTAATTGATAATAAAAAAATCATTTAAAACGACTACTTATATCTAATACATTTTTCTAAAAAATACATTTGGAAAAGTAACTTTTTTTGAAAGTACGTTATATTAATTAAGCTACGTCGAAACAAAGAACAAGAACTAGAAGTGCGGTCATTCTCCACCGACTTAATCCAACGGTGCAAAACTCATCTGTACGAAAAAACCGCGGGTTCTTGCTCGTCTTACGAAGTCTCTATTTTGAGCTCATTTTTCCACTTTTGAACTTTGAAGTTTGAACCTCTCTCGCATATTCATCTCCTCCCTCCCTCCGTCCCTCCGTTCCTCACATGCAAAACCCTTGAACGCCATGAACGGAGTTCAGGTGAAGCAAGAACTCGTCCAACGTTTAAACCCTTCGAAGGCGAATCGAAAGGCAGAGCCGATTTCCGTGATCGATCTCAGTAGCAGCGACTCTGACGTCTCCTCGTCGTCGTCCTCCGACCATGATGGTAGTGCTACTGGAATCAACGGCAAGAGGTCTAGGGTTTCGAACGGAGGTTTGTCGAAGAGTAATAAGAAGAAGAAGAATACAATGGCGGAGTTAGGTGTGGTTTTGCCGGTTGGGTTTCTCGATCCTCTGCCGTTGCCGTTACCGCAGCCGGCGGCGGTTTCGAGGCTTCAATCGACCTCGTTCGTGAATGCGAATGTGACTGTTAATGCAAGTGCGAATGTTGAGAGCTCTAAGCAATTCTGGAAGGCCGGTGATTATGAGGGAGCGCCTCATGGTGATTGGGATTCATCTTCAGGTATCTATGCAACTATGCGACTTTGAAGTAATCTTTCTTTTGTCTTGTACTTCTAGGTTAATCGATTGGTGTATTTGTAATAGTTACATATTGTTAAGCTTCAAAATGGGTACTTTCGTGTCTTTCTTCTTCTTTTCTTTGCCCCTTTTGGGAAGGACTTCTTTTAATTCATAAGGCTGAAAACTGGAGCTCTTGAAGTGCATGAGTAATTATGCTGTGGCATTTAGTTTGGCTGTGGTTTTTAGGAAGTTTTGTGTAAATTTGTAATTAATGCTATATCTGAGCTAGTGATTGACTTTACACTTAATCGTGAAGTAGGAGCATCTAAATAACGTCTTGGTTTTATGCTAAGGAATCTAGAATGTATTTTGTATCCAATATTTCTTTATTTTTTTTGGGATTTACGAAGTGAATGTTGGAACAAGGTTATTCTTTAGTCTTTCTGGTTGCTTCTCAAGTTGTAATTAGCAATATTGCAATTGTATAAGATTAAAATGGTCTTCCAATAACAGAGGTTCCATGGGCTTATAAGGGGGCAAGCATTAAGCCCATATACAATTATTTGTCTATTGCGTGGAATACCAAGGCATTGACGATGGATTCATTGGCAGAAGGCACCTTGGTAGGATATCTTCAAAGTTGCTGTATGTTAGAGAATATTTCAACGAAGATTGAAGTCATTTTTGTTTATGCTTCTCTAAACAATAACTTTAGCATCACTTTACAATTAGTTGATGTGCCAGACCAGCTGTTGATTTTCTTCCCTCCCCTCTGTTACATCTGCAGGTGGCATGGATCATATTAGGGTTCATCCCAAATTTCTGCACTCCAATGCAACCAGTCATAAATGGGTTCTTGGTGGTAAATTTGCCCTGCCTTTCTACAAAACCTTGAGCTTATGCGTGCATCTTTAGTAAGCTACTCAGTTCTCTAATCTACTTGTTTGGTCTGCCAATCTATTTTCGTAGCTTTTGCAGAGCTTTTGGACAATTCATTAGATGAGGTATTCTCTATATTTGTTCTTTCTAGGCAATACTTCTTTTCTTTTTTCAGCATCATATACTAAAGTTTCTGTTTTGATATCAGTTTTGCAATGGGGCTACATTTGTGAACATTGATATGCTCAAAAATAGGAAAGATGGTTGCAGAATGTTGCTGATTGACGGTGTGTTTATTTCTTGTCTGATTTATCTTCTTATTCTTCTTCTGTGCACTATGGGACTGACTCTCTCTCTCTCATGTTAGTTAACTACTCATCCACGAAGGTCGATACATGCTTGAATACTTTTTGTTTTTCCTTTACTTTTCATTTTAAAATTACGGTGCAGCCTCCCATATCTTGATTTGCATCATGGGTACAAGTTTGAGTAATAGAGCATTGAGTGAGTGGTTTAGGAAGTTATTGTCCTTTTGGAGATTCAAAGGCTTGGAGCTTGTAATATTGTATTGATAATTTACCGACTGTCTAAAGGGTCTTTTTTCCTGCCAAATAATTTTTGCATCTTTGTAGAACATTTTTTGTGACTTTATCGTTTGCTATTTCACACTAGGAACCTTCTAAGATGCTATGTTTGTGTCCATGTACCTCTCTCTCTCTGTCTCTCTCTCTCTCTCTCACACACACACACACACAGGGTTTGGGTAATGCTAAGGTGCCATGGATATGTTCATAACTCTTTTGTTGACCCTGGACCGTTTATTCAATATCTTTTGCAGATAATGGTGGTGGCATGGATCCAGATAAGATGCGGCAGTGCATGTCTCTTGGGTATTCTATAAAAAGCAAAATAGCCAATACTATTGGACAATGTACGCCAATGCTCTGACAAGATAGATATAATTGATACAAATGGTTATCTGCTAATTTCCCTTTTATTTAAATATCATTTTTCGTATGCTCTTTTGCTCAGATGGAAACGGTTTTAAGACGAGTACCATGAGGCTTGGAGCTGATGTTATTGTATTCTCGCGCTGTTGTGGAAAAGATGGAAAGAGGTTTTCATTTTTGTTCTTTTTTATTTTCTAAATTTTCTTTCATATTACTTTTTGAAGTATGGAACATAGAATGTATTCCCTTTTTAGCTTATTCTAAATTAATATTTCTTAGTTGCTTCCTAGTTGGAAAATGTCTACACTATTTTTTCTTTGCTCTGATGCTATTTTAGAAGAATTTTTTTATCTTGAATTGTGTGGGGGAATTTTCTGTAGTTCTATTATATTATAAATAACTGGGTAAATTCTTATCCAATGCACTGGATTGGCCAGAAGAGTTCTTTTCTTGCCATTTACCACTATCTAGGGCCCTAGCCTTTGTGAAATCGTAGGTCTTAGATGACCAACCACGATTTATTTTCTCACAGGCTTAGTCCTCATTATTTTCTTTTTACTTACCCCTCGTCCCTTCAAGCTGTACAATACCAATCCATCCCTATTGGTGCAATTATAGTACTTTGTTGGATCTGAACAATCATTCTTATAGGCCTAAAGATGTGCTACTGCTAGCTTCTCCTGTTGCTTTTTGTGGTTTGGCATGTTTTCATTACATTGTATTTGTGTTTTGACCTTAACTGTTTATTCCGATAGGTCGCCAACTTATAAAGTTATGAATCTTTATTCACACTATAAATCTAAAGAATATAAAACCACAAAAAGTTAACCAATGGTGCTAGCCTTGTGATGGAAGACTGTCAGATATTGAAAGTATGAAAAAAAATAAGGGTGGAACTCATGAGGTAACTTAGTGGCTACTTATTGTTAGTTGGCTAACTGCTTGTTCTGATTGACGGGAACTCAGACTGAGATATGACTCAAACTCAATTCTCTTCTGATCTGGCCTGCATAAGGTATTAGACATCGGAGGTGGAAAGATAATATGCTTCTTAGAGTCTTAAAATCGCCTTTGAATTACATTGCAACAGGCATTCTTGCCCCTTAGACGTGCTTATTTTGTGGGCATAGGTGGGGCTGTTTATTGTTTCTCACAAAACACGTGGAAATGCATTGCTCTTAACCCCCTTGTCCTGCTACTAGAAGGGTGTCCACTACAGGGAAGTGTTTATGCAAGTGGAATGGAAAAAATTGGGAGTGACTGGTGGGTGGTTACTATACTTTTTTTATCAAATTACTTACTAGCTCCCATAAGATTTGAAAAAAACTCATGATAATGAATTATCCAATTTCTTTTTGATTATTTGGGTAATTAAAAATGTAACATCATACTGGCTTTACCAAATGCCCATGTTTCCTTGCTATAATGGTATAGATTAACACAACCAAGTCTTTACTAGGCTAAACATGATAATCTTTCCATAGGAAGCTTGTGACTTTATGTCACTGTTGCACTTAAAAGAAATCACAATCCCATCTCATTGATCAAATTGAAAGACCAGACCTGGCACCCTTAGATCAGCCTTCTCGACATCTCATAAACACCTGCTTTTTTGAAGCAAAAACAGTAAGAATAATATGTGCCAAGCAGTAAGAATAATATTTGCAGAAAACGATGGGAACAAATTATGTGACGTTAACTATGTTCTTCACATTGGCAACACAGGAGGCATTAGTATTCCTCTATCATTGAGCCCTTTTCAGAAAGTGCTTAGCAATGTGTAACTAGTAACTGATATTACCACAGTTTTGCTTGATGTATAATGTATAAAAAAATGCAATGCATGACTGTCTGGGAAATATGAATTATCATACCTAAGCTTGTTTAAGCACTTCTGCAACTATATTTTTTTGATGAGTAGTAAAAGATTTGTATTAAAAGCATAAGGGGATGTGATCCGGAGTAAAGAGACTAAGAGATAGGGTCTCTTAGAATTAGTGTTTTGTTAGGATTGTTATTGTTAGGAGTGTAATTTTATCGAGAATAATTAGATAATGCCATATGATAGTATAAATAAGGCACGTGTTGTGTAAAGGTATTCAGTTTCGATGATATTGAAATTCTCTCCCTCTTGGTATCTCTCCCCCTTGTCTCTCTTCTTCTTTACGTCTAATTTTTTCTTTTCTTCTCTTCCTGTGATTTCTTCTCCCTCTCTGAATCTTTCCCTCTGGCTTCTCCCCTCTTCTTCACCTCTCTGCTTTCTCCTTCCTATCTCTATGTCTCTGCCCTTTATTTCTCTCCTCTTCTTTTGATATCTTCTTCCTCTTCTTTCTATTCTCCTTGCCTTCTCTTTCTACTCTTCTTCTCCTACTGGTCCTACATCAAGATGCCACCCATGTCCCAAATAGATAAAACAAAACAAGTTGTACTTCATGGTTTCTACAGATTCCAAAAATTGACCTTCATTGGGCTTAACCCTATCCGAAAGCTAACTATGCAAAATAGACAAAAGTCCAAAAAAGTTATTCTTCAATCTATACAATGGCTGTTCAATACCCCGAGAAGTCCTCATATTCCGCTCTCCCCAAATCATCCACATCCAGCAAAAAGGTGCAAGAAGCCATACCTTCTCTTCTCCACCCTACCACCCTACCAACATTGCATACTATACCAACACTGCAAACTTGCATAGCCGTTGCAACCATTCCTGGGGAAACCCAAGACATCCCCAAAATAGTTAGAAAATAAAGCCCAGAATTGCGTAGCGTCTGCACAGGGAAGGAGAACATGTGACATGGATTCCTTGTCTTACTTGCAAAATAACAAAATCACTTGACCAAATTATCAATAGTCAAGGTCTTATCCTCAAATGCACACAATACAAAACAAAATGTGACTTTCGGAGGTGCTGCTCCGAACCAAATTCGGATTTAAAACCGCTGTACATCCCTATCCCTCAGAATAGTCATGGAAGACTTCACCCCAAATTTTCCATCACGAGAAGCTATCCACCAAATATCATACTGTCCCTTCCTAACTCCCCACATTGAATAAGTCACTTGAAAGAGCTCCATATATTCCCGACCTCCTAATCTTGTAGATCCAAAGAGGAATGTCCCAAGACACTTGACCATTCGCAATTTATACATTGTCAGCCATTGAGGCCTCTTTATCCAGAGCCAAAGAAAATATACCAGGAAAAGCTCCTCTAACCTAAGATCTCCATGTTGGCAAGCAAATTTTAGCCAATTACAAATTTCCACGTGTTGACAAAGGTCTGAATCAGAGATTGACAAATCAAATACTGCTACAAGTCTAAGAGGTCTCAATCAGAGATTGCATGAAGAGGCAAATCATATGCCGCCACTTGTCAAAATGATGCTATTTTCAAGCTTACGAGTCTCGGGCCAATTAAATTTAATCACTTGTCACATTTTCCTGCCAAAAAAAAAAAAGAAAAATTCCTCCAACCAAATTTGACCACGTGTCAAATATATATTGATTGTTTTTGTTTGAAAATAAATAACAAAGAGATAATTATCAAGCAATTAGAGTCTTGTTATGACTCTCAGTTACTGTCTTATAATTACGTGCATCTTGATTTCATGTGAGATGCCACACTTTATACTTGGGTTGCGTGCTCTTAATTGGTGCGCTATTTATGGTTGCAATTTTTATGAAAGCAATAGCTTACTTTAATGTAGTTACTCTTTCCAACTGTCAGTTTTTGTTATTCCTTGGGATTCTTATTGCTATTATTGTGCTTATTTGTAATTTATTTATTTGCACAGTTTGTTTATGGAATCATTGGGATGTTTTCTTTAGGTCCACACAGAGCATTGGGTTGTTGTCCTACACATTTTTGAGGAGCACAGGGAAGGAAGATATTGTTGTTCCTATGGTAATGATGTTGATTTTGTTAGTTTTATCCTTGAAATTAAAGCACGTTTAGTCATTGTTATATCATGATTTAGTGCTGCTTGTTTTATCTTGTTCATTTAAGATGAATCTTTTGGCACGGTACCCTATTTGTTTTTGCAATTCCATTGTTTTTTTATGAGTATTAGTAAATATTCTTGTTTTTACTTATCAAAAGTATTAGTGAATATTCTATTTCTTGTTATTGGCGTCTCTACATGGTATTGTATTACAATGTTGAACATTCATTAATACTTATACCATTTTGCAGCTATAATAGTTAATCATAATTTTTTTTTTTCTTCTGGCACAAGGATACTCTGTCCTTTTTGTGATTTTGGATGCTTGCTGATTACCTTGTTTAGTGACTGGGGTTGCAATTTTTTGACCAACCTGTTCGACAACCCTTTCCATCCTAGATTGTACAGGCTTAGGTATAAATTTTTAGATAAATGATTGGGTTCACGTAGTGGATTATACAGTCATTATTTTGGGTTTGGTACTAGTCTAAATCTCATGCATCTAAAAGGAGGAAATTAGTTGGAGGCGAATGTCTAAGTTTCATTGGGTTGAGGTTGATTTTCTGGAAGTTACTGTTGTCTTCGATGTAAGGAGATCTATTTTTGGATGAAGATTGTGGGATTTTCTCATGGTGGCCTAACCCCCCACCCCAGGTGGGAACTCTATTAGTCTCTCCTATAAGTTGTTTACAGACCCTAAAAAATTTTCCTTCCAAATTTTCATTGTACAAAAAATTTCCCGTCATATTGTCTTTCCTTAACATACTTGAGACTTTTAAAGACTAGCAATATTGACTATCCTTTTTATTTTTTTTCCCCTTAACTTCTATTTATATATTAATGACTTTGCACTTCGATTTATGTGTACTTTTCTTCATTCACAATCATGATATGGGGTCCCTTGCTGCTCCTGGCATCTGATTGGGATGGGGATGCTATGATAAACCCATTTATTCATCAAAGTATCTGAACCTTGTCAATTCTTATCTACTAGAATATAATCTGATGCTTTGCATAGGCTGTTTGGGTAACATAACGGTCTGTAATGGGGTAAACCTAAGAAACACGGACACGCCGACGTGGCCATTTTCAAAAAAAGTAGGACACAACATGGTGGGTACACAACAAAAATATATTTAATGTCATATATAAAAGGGTAAATTACACAAACTTCCCTTGAACATTTGCTAAAATACAGAGACCTACCTCAACCATTTTAATAGTTCGCTGGCCTCCCTTACTTTTGAAATGTTATTAACAAGTTCCCCCTTCCATCTAATTTCGGCTGAATGGCGTTAACAAAAGCTACAAAATGACAATAATAATCCTTAATATTTAAAAAAAATATATTTAATGTATTTTATCTCAAACACTTATTTCTCTTTCTACTCTCTGAAACCCAAATTTCTCTCTCTCCCACTCTAGAACTCTCATTTCTCTCATTACATCTCTTTCTCATCGTTACCCTAACCATGCCGCCAGCCACTGCCCTGCCCAGCTGCACCCTAGCCCCTTCATCAAACAGCAGCCCCTTCCCTACCACCCCACACAAAGCTAGTGATACCACACCACACAAACCCAGTAACAAAATTACCATTTATATCAATAGCTTTCATCAATATATATTTATATATGCATGTATAAATAAGACAAACCCAGTAATCCTCCCAAGCTAGAACCACTGTAAGATTAGTTGTTCAATATGTATACGCACAAATGCACACATATACATATATGAAAAATTCTTCAATATATATACACATGCCCACAATATACACACAAATACGGCTACCTGGTTAATTTCATTGACTCATTCATTTGATTTTGATTTGCCTTTTAGTTGTATGAATGTTTTGAAGTCTGCAGTTTAGAACATATTATCCAAATGCTTCTTTTTGATCAATTGGATTTCAAAATTATACAAACGCACACACATACATATGTGTGTGTATATATAAAAACCTAGAAACCCGCAAACTGATCTCTCCAAAAATTGTGTTGTGCAGATAAAATATTAGGCAGAAAAATGGATGAGTCAGTTTCATAAGGGGTTTGAAAATTATATATATACATGCAGAAATGTGTATGTGTGTGTATATGTATATACCCATAAACCCAGTTGGATTTCTCAACAAAAAAAAAAATCTAAAAAAAAAATCAAAATAAAGAATTGAAAGACAACAATGGATCCCACATATACAAATCTGAACAATGATCAATTAGCTGAGCAGTTGTCTTCAATTGAAAGAGCTGTGTGTGACAGCCATGAGGTGAGCGAGGGCTGGGTGTGGTGGCTTTGGGGTGAGTGTGTGGGGGATGGGGAAGGGTAGAAGTGGCGGGAAAGTGGGTGGGGGTGAGACGTGGTGGCAAAGAAGCTCTAAGGAGAGAGAGAGAGAGAGAGAGAGAGAGAGAGAGAGAGCTTTGAGGGGAAAGAGAGAAGAAGATAGGTGGTGGCCGGCAGTGGGTAGGGTTGGCCGTAGAAGAAGAAAGAGAAGTTTGAGTCTAGCAAGGGTAAAATAGCCATTTTGAAATAATTTTATACTTAACGTCAGCATTTCTGTTTGGTCTATGCGCGGTAGACTAACAGAAGGATGAATTTGATACTAAAATAGAAAAAAATAGGGGAGGTCAGTGTAATTTCAAAATGTTAGGGAGAACCGCCTATATTTCCTCAAATGTTTAAGGGAGGTCGGTGTAATTAACCCTATATAAAAATATTTTACTCAAAGACAATGAAAAATTGCAAGATAATGCTAATTAAAATTAAAAACTATGTATTCCATAGCGTAAACATCAAATTAACTATAAAATCACATTGCTTTTATTTTACAATTGGATCCCAAGTTATTTTTTTTAACCTTGCAATCTGTTTTACGTGTGTCTAAGTGACGGACACGGATATCCAAGTGACGGACACTTGTGTTGCCCAAGTTCCGAAGCAAGTCCAATTTTTAAAAAAATTAGAAAATAATAGGATACGTTTGAACGTGTGTTTGACATGTGTGGTAAAACGGAGCTGTATGGTAAGCCTGAAAATCCTCTCTGTGTGTGTGTATAGCGTGCGCGTGTTATTTTTAGTTTATAGGAATACCCAAATTTATAGTTTCGTATACCATTGATTTTGTGTCTTGAATGTAATAAGATTAAACTTTCTGCATTGTAGCCTTGCTGAGCAACTGCTGTTTGCTCATGTGCACTTGTTAGTAACCATTTTCTTTTTCTTTTTTTGTGTTCCTTTTCTCTTGATTGTGAAATCTAATTTGTGTTTTTTCTTATCGCTGATAGTTAGTTTTGAATTTATGTTTTAGTTTATGTTTCTTTTAATCACTGTGGTGTTGTTAATGAAATGAAAAGCTTGATTATGAAAAAGAAGGACAAGAGTGGAACAAGATGAAACGATCCTCTGCTACTGATTGGAATAGAAATTTAGAAACAATAGTGCAATGGTCTCCATTTTCAAGTGAAGCAGATCTTCTACGACAGGTGATTCTTCTTCTTCTTCTTCCTCTTCCTTTTTCTTTTTCTTCTTTTTCTTTTTCTTCTTCTTCTTCCTTTTTCTTTTCTCTCATATTATTTGTAGAAGTTTGTGGATCGGGATGTCTGAAGCTGCATCCCCCCTCACCTCTCTCTTCGTTCTCCTTTCCCAGTCCAATTCTGTAATAATGTTTTCATTTTAGGGAAGCATTTAGCTGAATTTGATCAATTCATGTTTTACTTTTATTTACTAGTTTTTCCCCCTCATAATTTGAGTTGTATTTCTGTTGTGTTGGAATTTACTATTAGCATTTATATGAGATTGTTGCAAATGACAGAGGTAATCAAACTGACGTTATCCCACTTGGGAAGGTCATCCCAAGGATTTTGAATGCTTTTACATAAATAAATGCCTGAAAGCGAGACAAGAAGCTTGTGAAAGATTAAATTCTAATGTTTAAAATGAAGGTTAGCATGCATTTTTTGCTTAAAACTTTGTCAATGTTTCACTTCCTTGTGCTTTGCACTTTTTTCTTCATGGTGTGCATGTAGTGGAATTTTTTTTTAAATTTTTTTTTTTTATCAAATTAATTGTTGTACTTATAATTGTATTTTGTTTCTCTAACCCTTGCGCGTGGTTTATTTGTGGCTTTGTGGTTTGCCTTTTATCTCTATCTTGCGTGGTTGGTCATTTAATGTCTGAGCCTATTATGAATAACTTTGTTAAATTCTCAACAGTTCAATCAGATGAAAGATCGTGGTACACGCATAATCATATACAATCTTTGGGAGGATGACCAAGGACAGTTGGAACTTGATTTTGATGCTGATCCACATGTATGCCTTGGTGTCCTTATATCTCAATTTTATTTTTATTTTTTTCTGCTTTACCATAAGATTCCCAGCGGAATTTCATCTAGAAGCTTAACCTTGAAATGTGACTCTGCAGGACATCCAAATTAGAGGTGTCAACCGAGATGAGAAAAATATACAGATGGCAGAACAATTTCCCAACTCCAAGCACTTCTTGACATATAGACATTCTTTAAGGGTAAGTAGTGCCATGCTATCTTTTTACATCGAAGAGATGATCAAATATTCAGTTATGTTTTTTGAATTAATGTTTGGATGTTTTGTGAAGTGTTAGGATTTTTGCAGAACTTTGCATAGGTTTCTCAAATTTGTTCAACGGCTTTCATGTTGAGGCTATTGGATTCCTGTTCGGAATATTCATTTTCTTTGATTAAGTTTTCTATCTTAATCATTTTGACTTGTTAGTAGAGATATACAGCGAAATAGTAGAAAGAATTTTAGTTAGTTGACTATGATAAGGAGAAAGAACAAAGAAAGATGTTATTGGAGAAATTGATACTGAAAGTTTTGAAGAAACCATGTAAACCAGAAAATAGTGAACAACAATTACCATCTCGACTTTCCAATTCTCCCTTGATTTCCAGCCTTGCACCTGTCTTGATTGTAGTACTTTGTTCTTTGCACAAATGGCCAGGGTTGTGGTAGGAAGAAAACTTCTGCAAAATCATTAGTTGAATAATCTGAATGTGTCTAGTGATGACTAGTTGGGAACAAAGGTGGTGATTCTAACAGTTATTTAAGGCTTGCTCCAACTGTATTGTGTCTGCAATATGAAATGTTTGGTCCTAATCCTAATGAAATGGTCATGTGTGAGGAACTGAGGGCTCCAGAAAGAAACGGTACGCAGGAGTTAAAGTGATATTTTCAGGAGTAAGAGGGTCTTCACAATGAAGCACAAATCTGACAGCACTATAAGGTGATAAAAACTCCTGGTTGGTAACCAAAGGGTTTTCAGATTTCTGAGAAATGCTTCCTTCGCTTCAAAAAAGAATGGTACATGGGAAACGAAGGCCATGTCTGAGGGGCCATGAGAGAGAAAATGAAGGTTCTAGTGAAGTATGGTAGATGGGATTTGACTGATATTCCAAGAGCTTGACCTATTCGTGGCATATAAATTTTCAGTAAAAAATGCTCCATAGAAGTATGGTACATGGGAAAGAAAGGCGAAAGGCCATATATAAGGAAATTAAGGTTCCTGTGGAGAATGGCTGAGGACGTTCATTGCTGTACCTAGCAGAAGTGTTATGCAAGGGGGAGTCTTCAGTGTCCACATGACTCTGAGAATACTGTTGGCTGATAAAAAACTTACGTTGGCGGCCAGCACAAGTCAACCATTGGGCACTTTCTAATAAAGGAAAAGAATCTAAATGTGTTTATTTTAAGGTTCCTGTGGAGAAAGTAATTGTTGACTTTTAGAAAATTGATCAAAGGCATGTATTTGTTTTACACTTGACAAGTAAAAGCATATATTTACCCATACAAGTGTTTTCAATGTGTCTATGCCCTACTTTCAGAATTGTGGTCTTGGCTTCTTTGTCTCGTGTTATGTCTTGTTTTTTACTGCTTGTGTCTGTCTGTCTGTGCTACTTATGGGACTACCAAGAAGTGATATGATGTCACCTTGATCGTTAAGAACTTAAGACAACTGTAAAATAAAGTTTGCTCAAGAAGAACATATGGCCTCAAAAGTATCTGCATTTTGCCTTGGTTGAGAGGCTTATATATGCATTGACAAAGATGCTATTTCTGGAATCAGGTTAACTGTTTTTCGTCATTACACTAGAGCTGTTTAAAAATGTGTTGATTGTTTATGTTGGTAACATGGTGTTGACAGCTAATGATTTGAAAAGTATTATTCCTCAAAGATATTTCAGTAAGGTATTAAGATAACAAAAAACCTAGTTAGCATCAGATATCTGTTTTTGCAAAGTAGGGTACGGGCAAGTTGAGGATCATGATATGTCAGAGGAAGTGCGTACTTGACACTGCGGATGCAGACCAGCAGATAATGCTAGTGAACCAATTGTAAGCTTAGTGATGGAGTTAATTTTTTTTTTTAGACTTTCAGGGAGATACAGTGATAGTGTGATCATTAAGTAAATGCATTGTCCCATGATCATTGATGTGGAGGTTACTATAACTTTTTAGCTATCTAAAGGCCTCCAAAGAATTCCACAAACAAGGTATACTGATATGGAAGTAATAGTGATGCAAGGGCAAGAAGAAGCATCTCCTTGACACTCACATCAGTTTCCAGAATAATGATTATTGTGGTTATTTTACATATGAGGACAACTTTGTGCGTTATGTATATTGTCGTTTAATACATATTAAAAAAAAAGAAAAGGTGCATTGTTGGTTAATGTTGGTTTTGTAAATCTGGGTGTTTGATAGGTTTTATTTGCCTGGTTAAAGTTCCCATATTCTAAGAGCTCTAGTCTGAGTTAAAGTTCCCTCTCTCTAGTTTCTCTTTTATTTCTCTTTTTTCTACAACATTATTTACAATCAGTTTCACTAGCAAAACTGGAGCACAAGGCTCGAACTTTATTATCTTACAAATTTTCTTCCCATTTTCTGGATTATCCACTCACCGCCTCGAAGAGCAGGGCTCTGTTGTTTTGCATGCCTACAGAGAGATACGCCAAAAGTACCGACGCTCAATCGAAAGAAAAAGCAATCAACTATATTTTACAAGTCTTTCATGTCATGTAAGAAGGGTATATTTATCATCAGTCTTATTTATGAGGGTATTTAATGTTTCTGAGGGTATTTATTTAATGTTTTTACTTTTTTAACCTTCAACTCAAAAACCGAACAGTTTTGTATATATTGCTGGAACCAGTAGATCAACTTGCTTCTTCATCATGTGTTTGCCAAGTTCAGCATGTAAGTCCTATATGCCCACAGTTTGAGAGGCGGAGAATATGAAGAGGACTTTTTAGCCAACTTATGGACTGTTGAAAGTAGCTGTGGCATGTGAGAATGTTACAAACTAAACTGAACAATATATGTGTGTTATGTTTACAGTAGATTTGTTATTGTCAAATCCTTAACTGTGCAAAGTTTCAATACCATTGATTGGTGTCTACCATGAACCTGAAAAATTATTTGAGCTTTTAATTTTTTCGTTATTTTTTTTTAACTTTTTGTCTCTGAGGTGGTTGTAAGTTTATTCTTTTGTTTAATCTCCAGAATTATGCATCAATTCTCTATCTCAGAGTTCCTCCTGGCTTCCGAATCATTCTTCGTGGGAAAGATGTTGAGCACCACAATGTTGTGAATGATATGATGATGACACAGGAGCTTATATATCGCCCACAGCCTGGTACTGATGGGGTACCAAGGGATTCTAATGTAATGCTTGCCAGATGGGAATTAAATTTGATTTACCTGATTGCTGTAACAAGTTGCATTTACTAGTAATGATTGTCTGGCATTGTGGTTATCAGATGGTTGCTGTTGTGACTATTGGATTTGTGAAGGATGCAAAAGCTCATATTGATGTTCAAGGATTCAATGTTTATCACAAGAATCGGCTCATTAAGGTTTGTTTTCCAATTAGTCCGTATGGTGATGCATGATCTTTCAACTTGACATTCTCTATTCTTTTTGGCTAAGTAGTTTGCTTATAACTAGCATTTGTGATAAGCATCTATTTTAACTGAATTACAAGTTTTCTTGCTGAAGTGAATATTCTAAAAAATATCACAGAAACTGTGTTGCCATATTCTGTTACATTTTGCTAACTGTAACTTAGTTCTGCTAGGAGGAGTTGGAAACCACTAGTTGATTTGATTTTATAATAAAATTATGTGTTGTTTTGAACGAACTTTTGCTGATGGGAGTAAGTGCTCTGTGTGACTGAGATGTTACTCCCACGATTTCTTTTCTTCTATTTTGTATAAACTAAACCTCCTGTGATCATTTCTATATCGTGTTCCAGTTGTTGCTTGCTTCTGATGTTTTATTTATTTTCTAGTGCGTTATTGTTGTATCTGGTCATTGCATGTGTGAAATTAGTTTTGTTTTTTTAAGTAATATAAGTTTTCATTAAAAAGAATCAAGAGGATGCACCCAATTACAGAAAGGAGCAAAAGGGCCAAAACCAAACAAGAGGCAAACTGTACACTCCCTATACCTTCATATGTTCAAAATCCAAAGATTTTCCTACATTGGGATTTACTCCAAAGCCAACTATATAACATAGACAAAAATAAACTCTTCAGCTTGTACAAAGAGTGTTCTATACACGAAAAGTTCTACTCTGCCTCTTCCCAAATCAACCAAATTTAACAAAAATAAACAAGGCACTACGTTTCCTTGTCCTTTTGTTCCTATCTGCTATGCAGCTCCTCCTCCACACCTTTGTGGGAACACCCAGGACATACAAAATATGTTTAAGATCAGGGACCAAGACTCAAATCCTACACCTGTTGATCAAATTATCAACAGTTAGCATCTTGTCCTGTGTTGCACACCACACGAAGAAGGCCATCTTAGATCAATCTCCAGTAGACCATATCCTAACCCACTGGAAGTCCACCTCTCTGTTTCCCACAAGAGTCATATAGGAAGACTTCACCCCCAAACTTATCATTCCAAGAAGCTGTCCACCTAATATTGTCCTGTCCCTCCCCTTCCACCCCCAAACTTATCATTCCAAGAAGCTGTCCACCTAATATTGTCCTGCTCCTCCCCTTCCACCTCACTGTATAAATCGCCCATAAAAGGTCCTCAAATTGACCAACCTCCTAATCTTGAAGTTTTCTCCTGAGAGAAATGTCCCAAAACACCTGATTGATCACAATCTGGACATAGTTTGCAACTGTTGCCTCCCTGTCCACAACTAGGGAAAAAAGGCCAGATAAGCTTCTTCAATGTCTGCTACCCACACCACCTGTAGGAGTATTGTAGGTAAACCTTAGGGTCTCTTTTAAGTCATGGACAATCTTCTAGTCATGCATGTGCTGGGGCATTACCCTCAGGAATGTGAGTAGTGGATGTTTGTGAATTTTGAAACTGTTCTTACATTGAAGTGTTGTTTTGTCAGCCATTTTGGAGGCTTTGGAATGCTGCTGGAAGTGGTGGTCGAGGAGTTATAGGTTTGAATCATTTTTGCGCTGGTTATGTGTTTGTTTCTGTAGCTAGCTGACTAAATCTATTGAAGCTCGTTGTTTCTGCTGCAGGTGTATTGGAAGCCAATTTTGTTGAACCAGCTCATGATAAGCAAGGATTTGAGCGTACAATAGTTCTTTCAAGACTTGAGACACGACTAGTACAAATGCAGAAGACATACTGGTTTGATCATCTTGTCACTATGCTTTGGGTGGTTTTCTGAGGTTTGATGCTTTGATAATTTGCTATGTCCTGCTTGATTCAGGTCAACGTACTGTCATAAAATTGGCTATGCTCCACTCCGTAATAAGCACGCTGATGACAGAGGTATCTAATAGGAGCCAACATTTTTCGTTGTACATTCTGGGCGGTGAATAAAAGTGGGGTGTATCAATTACTTGCCTAGTAGTAGTGAAAATTCTCAATCAAGTTAATATTTCCTTCTCTCTCTAATATATACTTATTCTGTAGAGACCTCTCTGGATTATCTTCCTCAAACATCATATCAGTCTAAAAGGAAAAATACCATCTCAAGCGGCAAGATACCAATTCCAGGTTCAGATAAACTGCATTCACGCATGGATCCAAATCTGGGGAGCAGAAAATCAGAAAGATATCTCAAAACGGTGGACAAGACTCATGGGAATGGACATATGTACACTAAAGGGGGAAATAGAAACCAGATCCCTGCAAAATCTGGAAAAAGACCAAGTTCTTCAGAACCATCAGCACCTTCTGAAGAGGATGCCAGTGACAATGAGATGCAAACTGCCCTACCTGAGAGACAAACAAATGGAAATTCTCAGAAGATATTGCCTGCTAATAGGTCTCTCGTGAAAGACAGCTACAATATAACTAGCGTGAACTTGGGGACTGTGGAAACTGCTCAAGGTTGTGCATCAGATGGAAGACCTGTCTGTACCACCACACGCTCACAGTCAAAGGTCATTTCTTGTCACTGCATTCTTCTTTCACTTGAATAAATGATGGTGATGGAGACATCCCATGTGTTCAATCTACAAACTAGATGTTCGAACGAGGAGATACATATTCACTCCATTTACTGTGATACAATAGTTTGAGCTTAGTGTGTTACCCCGATTGAGTCTTTATTTTGACCTGTATGTATGCACCTTTTCCCCTCCTTTGAGACCTAAGAATAACAGACACTTGTCCGTGTTAAACATTGACAGCTGTTGGGCAGTCTCCTATGCGTGTTGGACATTATTATATTATATTTTTATTTTTATAACTGGACACGCTTCGGACACTTGGGGGCATCTGTGTCCATCACTTAAACGCACATGAAATACATTGTAGTTTTGAAGAAAATAACTTGGGGTTCCATTGTAAAATAAAAACGTGGATTTACATCTAATTTGGCATTTAAGCTATGGAATACAAAGTTTTTAATTTTAATTAGTGTTATCTTGTAGTTTTTCATTATCTTTGAGTAAAATAGTTCTATATATAACATTTAAAATATATAGAAGTATATATATGTTTTTTATGTCCCTACCATATCGTGTCCTGCATTTTTTTTAAGATAATTGTGTCGGCGTGTTGATGCTTCTTAGTTTGAGACAATCTCCTTCATGATTGCCGTCAAGTTCTTTCTATAATCTATTAAATTTTATTACGAGGCGATGTACAACTTTATATTTTTTATGCCTTTTTGTTCTAGTTTTTGAGTGCGGTTACTAATGAATGAATATCTGTGGGCAGGTCCTCACTGAAGTAAGGTGGCAACCTATTAAGAGAAATTGGTTCTATAGAGGGCCTGTTTACTGTGACCAATTCTTTAATTTCAATAGTAAATCCTGATAAATACACCCCCCCCCCCCCCCCCCCCCCCCCAAAAAAAAAAAAAAGAAAAGGAAAAAGTGTTTTTTCAATTTTTTTTTCCTGGTTCTTGTTTCATGTGAAGTCCTAGCTGATGCTGGATCTTATGTCTGGTTGATGGATGTGCTTCCAGATGGCATCTAATTGGGTGCAGCCCTACTAAAATCCACATCATCATTATGTGATGGAGTTCTATTCTAGACTAGAAAAGGCCATTCCCTGGTGCTGATCCTCGATACTCTAGGGTGCTGGGAGGGAAAGAACAGTGCAGACCTAACCTTTGGCATAATTTGCTCAAAGTGGATGCTCTCTACTCAGAACCTGTTTTCTCATGCTTGGCAGCCTTTACCTCACCAAGCAATGGCCCCTTTCAGTCTTAGATGGAACTTATGAAATAATTTGCATATGTGAATGTGTCGGCACTTCCTCTTGCTACAAATTGGATTCCTTTTCCCCTTTTAGATGGAAGGGCAGCTAGAATTGAGGCAACGGACCTTTGAATGGCTGCACAATTAATATTTCCCATTGTTTCATAAATGTTATGTGTTCAAATTGCAGGGAGATAATGTCAGTGGAAATGAGCATTCTCCTTCAAATTCTAATTCAAGTGTTCTATATCAATTGAAAGAAGAGAACCAGCAGTTGAGGGAAAGGTGAGCTGCTTCCATTTGAAATATGAATATTATACCTCAGGTTTACTCCCATTCTTAAACTTGGTTTCTTTTTTGTTCCCATAGATTGAAAAGGAAGGAGGAAGATATTTTAGGTGATTTGCTGCATGATTTACAGTATGAAAAAGATAGGAGTAATTCACTTGAAATTAAGGTAAGTGCTGTCTTTATCTTTTGGGCCTTGTCCATTTGTCTGCAGGTACAAGTGTCATCACACACGACCATGTGCATACTTTTCGATTTTGTTTCATTTTTTTTCCCTTTAATAATTGATGCCAAATATTTTAAAAGACTTACTGGTACTCATAAGTGGTTACATTTGGGACATGATTACTTGTGGTTAGCAGAATGTTATAGAGATAACTTTTAGGTGGAGCTATGGCAGTGCAATGTATTAGTATTGAAGTAGACTTCTCAGTACTCATAAGTAGAACTTTTTGGTAATTAGCAAATCTCATGGTTTTACTTTTTAGTTTATTTTTTGTTTTTGGGGGTTGGTATAAGGTAGTGCTTGGCATCATAGGCTAAACATCCTTTACTTCGTGCTTCTAGGAGGGCCTCAAATCCTGCCATCTTCTTTGGAAATGGACAGGAGATACTTCCACTTCTATTGCATTGGCGGGTATCCCTCTATTTCTCAATTGCAATGTACAATTCATGTTGAGGATAGATTTATATGTCAACTGGTTGACTAACTGGTGCAGCAACTGACCTGGTCCTTAGATAGTTGTATATTACTAACCCCCACAGGTAGAACAATTGTCTTGGGACTCTTGTTTATGTGCGAATGGTCATGAGTTCGATTTTCTCCATGGGTTGCCAGCCCATCAGGTTTATTCCCAAATTACCTGGCACCTGGGTGTGGTGGGTGTGCTCAGGTGTTTCAGTGGATTAGTTCCGGTGAAGGTGGGGATACCTCTGGTCATAAAAAAAACAAAGAGAAAAAAGATAGTAGTATATTACTGTTCCTGAATTACTTGTTAAGTGTTATTTACTTTTTTTTTTTAAAAAAAAAAAAACAAAACCTGTTATTCTTAGCGAGCAAAAACAAAACAAAAAAAAAAATGAAGAAAGGATTACTTGTCATTGCCTATCATTTATATCTTTGGATCAATATTTACCCCTTCGTAGGATTTTGATCTCCGTACTGTAGCATTTTATTTGTGTGAGACCTGGAACCAATCAACTGCGTACTTAAAAATTCTCTTATATTGCTCTGCATGTCTGCCCATCCACAGGCATGCGCTCATGCAATGAGGGAACTTACTGCCATTACTTCAACACACACAACTGACTGCCATTAATTCCTTATTGTGAACGTTATTTGAAAATTTTTAGCAGGCTTTCCTTATCAAGCTGATTTTTCTTGTAACTTACATGTGTTGCAAAGCATGAGCCTTTTGCAACTAATAAATTATTAAACAAAGGAAAAGGATTAATGGAATGGTCAAATGGGAAAACCTCGTTCCATTGGATATCCAATAGAAGTACTTACTCTTTAATGTTAGCTGCTGAGTCATGGCACCTATCATTCTCTTTTCTGCTCTAAACTGTTGCCTGTGGTTGATCAGCTTGAGGAGGCAACACAAAAGATTGAGGAACTGAACAAGGAGCAAGAAAGCTTAATAGATATTTTCTCAGAAGAGAGGGAGCGACGAGACATTGAGGAGGAGAATTTGAGAAAGAAGCTGAAGGTTATTTTCTTCCTTTCTTATTTTCAAAATTTGATTTATCTTCTTACTAGTCATCCTTTTCCATAAAATTGGATGCCACATGAAGATAATTGTTTTTTTTTTTTTTCTTTCTGGTAGGATGCATCAAGTACCATCCAAGAGTTGCTGGACAAGGTGAGGCTGTTGGAGAAGATGAAGTCCCCTTCCTGTAAATTGGATCGCTAAGAGCAATAATATTATTAGGGTACATATCTTAATATGCAAACTTCCAGTTAAGAACAGTTGACCTGTAAATTTCATGAAAACATGAAGTTTTGACAGGGGTGTCATTCTTTAAATGTTTTTCCGACGATGGCCATTAGTTACACTGCCTTCCCTAAATGTTTCCCTTTGTTAATAGCCAATGTATAGAAAAGTAGTAGTCCAGGGGAAGGTGAACTTCGAAGTTACAAACCTTGTCTGCTGAGACTCCTGTCGATGCCAAATTTTGCACCAGAATGACACGCAGTAGCTAAATGTATTTTTGATGTAGTTAACAGTAGTATTTTTTTTCACTAATGGATTAAAGGTGTCTTTTGAATCTTCTACTTGCTGAGACCAATATTACTGGTGCTGTAATGTAGCATTGCTTCCTTGCCAAAAACGTCTCTTCTGTTTATCAGGTTTTTGCCTGTGTTTAGATTTCTGGCTGGATTTAATCTAGCCGTTTGCTGATGACTGGTGGTTGATGACGATGATGATAATTAATAAAAAAATAATTATAGTGATAATTTGTATGTGTGTACAGACATTCTATCCAGTTCCTAATTTTTTTTCCTTTTGTTCTTTTTACACGTTTGTATTTGAAGTCGTGATGTAGCAGAGTCGCTGGCCAATGAGCACTATTTAAATTTCGCATCAGTTTGGTTTTGTTCGCAGGAGTAAAAGGAAAGTGGACAGGCTTGGTACCCTGGATTCAAGTTTCCTGTAGTATGCTGTTGTCCTCTACATCCAATTTGAGTTTGAATTTTGAATGGAGGGAAATATGCTCAATCTATTGCTCTTTTATACCTACAATGAAAGAACAAATTATATATATGTAGATGTCTTTGTATACGGGCGGAGCCAGCTATGCTGAGGGGGGGCAACTGACCCCCTCAATTTTTGAAAATGCTGTTTTTACTGAGTAGTCTTTAAAGTACTTTTATCAATTTGCATCACTGAATATTATAAGTTGCTCCTTAAATAGTCATTTTGCTTTAAATACTATTTATATGTTTATATGTATAGTTGATTAAGGAAAAAAAAATTATATTGTGATTTAACAGTTGTTCCCTTAGGTCCACCATTGAATATCGTGTTCCATCACTTAAAAACTCAAACTCAACTTCTCAATGATCGAGACGCTGATAATGCAGCTATACCATGGAAATCTCGAAAATTGCTAAAAGGTACTTAAAAATGGAAACAAAAATTGAGAATATATTAATTGAGGTCCCATTCATAATGGACAAGTAATTAGAAAATAACAAAAATCATATATATGGATTATGGACATCAGTGGAAAATAATTAGATTGTCGGATATCTGAACCCTCGATTGTCACTTTCTAACTTCAAAATCAAGAACCTTACTCCCAATTTGGCCATGTGTAATGCAGGTCACTCCAAATTTGGTGTAGAATAGTGAAACCCCGTAAACAAACAGCATCAAATAGAGCCGGGAGTAATAAAAACTCCACATCAAACCGTTAGCTCGTTTAACTTCCCCCCCCATCCCACGTGGTAGTGTGGCCTTGGGCCCACACGCAGAAAGAATGTACCATTATGGCCTGTTTGGAATTTGAGAGAGGAAAAATTTTTCTGTTTGATTTTGCAAAAATAATGAAGAGAAAAAAGAGAGAAAAAGATAAATTGATTTAAAAAAAATTTTCATTTTTTTCTTTCATTTTCTCATTTTCTTCCTTTCTTTTCTCTCCCCTAAGTTCCAAACAAGCTATTAAGCATTAACAGTGACGGTCACAGTTCTCTCAATGCTTCTCTGGTAATCAAATCATTTCTCTAGACAACATATTTTTATTATTATAAATATCACCAACTATAATTAAACTTTTCAATTTACACTTTAACCATGGTTAAAACTTAACTGTGATTCAAATTAGGTTATGTAAAGAATCAAGATACTCGAACTAACTCAAATCATTGTAAATTTGGTAAAAATAAGATAAACTTGAGCATATTTGGAAACTCATTAATTTTTTAAAATTAACTTAAACTTGACTTGATAATTTTATATATACTTCGAAACTGTATACATTATCAAGCTATTCAAACTGAATTTATAATTGACTCAATTGAAATTCATTTGATAACTTGAATTTTTTTTAAGCTTTGTCATGTCTTCATGCCAAGCTTAACCATTTTACCATTAAGCTTCACTCAGTTCATTTAAAGCCCCATATACTATTGTAATATTCCACTTCAAAGTCATGGTATGACCTTGACTATAGTTTTTTGTATTAATAATAGGTCTCGTATTATAAATGTGTAATAGAAATGTAAATTTGATCCGAGACTTATAAACATTTGAGCCCAAGTCCAACTTGCACTAAGCCTGGCCCATTTGGTTGGGCATGTGCCACACTTATTAAAACTCGGTCCCAAATTCAAAGAAAATTTTTAAAAAAATAAAAAGTAATTTAAAAATAATAAAAATACAAAATTGACTCAAAATTGAATGGACAGATGTTCAAAAGTAAGATAGTAATATCAATTGCTATCATTAAAATTTAAACATTAAATCGGCTAATACATGGAAAGTAAAACATCATAATCGAACTATTACCTATAAATATAGGAACTTCCTACCAAATTCATAAATTTCTAGTTTATAATAGCATGTGCACTTTGCATTTGACATATTCAAACTTTTAGTGAGAGTCCATTTAAATTGATTTTTCTTGGGATAGACAGCGAAAGAACCAGTGAATCAAACCCTTCAGAGGAGGAGAGAAGAGTGGAGACTAGACAGACAGACATTCATTTAAAACCCCAATTCTCTCTCTCTCTCTGGCCCCAAGTTCCTCTCTCTACAGTAGGCTTGCACGCTTCTCGGAGCTGATTGTTCTCTCTCTCTAACCTCGATCGTATGATCATCCGAAGGGAGACTCAAAAGGTGCGATCTCAAACGTGCATTGCATCAAATCACCTTTTTCTCTGATGCTCTACTGCCTGTCTCTTCTGGCTCTCATGACCTTCTCTGGCTTCTCTCTCTCTACGTCTGTCTGAGAGTTCATTACTTTGCAACTCTGCTTTGTCGACTGTTGTCTCGCATTAATTCAAACAGCTGATACTTCTGCCAATCTCTTACGCTTCTTCGAATGCTCTGTGTTTGTCTCTACGTGTTCCATTTTAATCGCATTAATTGATGTTTTATGCACTTCTCAAGAATTTCTACTTTTGTTCCGAGCGGTCGTTTTTAGAAACATTCGTGGTCGACGATTGTCCCGGAAAGTGTTGGAAGCGTTTCCTTTTCTGATCAGCTGTGGGAGAACTCGAGGCATTGAGACTGGAGTTTCTGCTTTCTATTTCTCTCTAAACGTTTCTATCCTTGTGCTTTTGTTACTCGTTTTTGGTCCGAAACAGGTCGCCGTCGATATGGCTATTTTAGGGCTAGTAAACTCGTGAGTTGTGAGTTTCAAGGAGATTGAAGTCAAATCGTAACCAGTTGTAATTCCTTTTTGGCGGTAGTTCTTTTTGACTGATTTGATATGCATTGATATATGTGGAGAATTTTCCGTATATACGCTTGCTCAAAACTTTTTTTTGATGCAGATTTTGGTTCGTGTGGTTTCAACTTCAACTCCGTCGAGTCATTTCATCTCTCTCTTTCTAATCCTTCAGATTTTGCTAGTACAGTCTCTAGTCCTCGATGCCTGTGCCAATGTTCGTTTCCGGAACCTCAACGTTGTGAATCAAACTCTCCGATTAAACTTGGCTTTCCGTACTCAAGCGTGAGATAGGCTCCACCAAGCTCTTGACGATAGCCATTTTTGTTGACTTGTGGGAGATAATCGACGGTTTGTTTCGCCTTTTCTTATCTCCGGCTGGAAGCAGTTTCCGATGACCTTTGCGTGTGGTTTTTGTGCTTCGATGGTGAGAACTCCATCATTAAGGCTGCGAATCGCTTTGATTGCGGCGACAATTGCGGTTGGACTACTGATGATTGCATTCCATACAGGTGTGAGTTCACCGAACTCAGCAGATTCTCTTACATTCTCTTATTCTCCATTATAATACATGAATAAATATATATAAATTCAGAGAGAGAGAGAGTCTGTGTGTTTATATAGTATAGTTTAAGCTTTACATAGTTGTCCCGGTCGGATTGCTTTTGTTTATTGGCTTCTCTTTCTGCGACAGGAGGGTCTCGGAAAATGATTTCAAATTGAATCTCCTTTTCGTCTTGCTCGTCTATTAGTGTTAAATAAACAACTAATTTACAACTACTTTACTCCGTTCATCTATTTCACCGTCATTTTCGTTACAGGTCTGCGCTGTGGTCATCGTCCAATAGCGTCTAAGGGAAGCAACGCCTCTCTCTCTGCTCCGCATCGCAAGCTCCTCCGCCGTGGTAAGCTAAGAACAAAACCAATCCATCCGTACATCGTCAACCTTTATTTCATTGTGGTTTTGGCTTATGTACAAAGATTGGGACCGAAAGAATCTCTAGTTGCTCTGCCATCACCTCTTCTGTTTTCTTACAGTATGTCGGGTCCTCCCCACTTTTTTGGTCTTCCTTTATTTGCATACCAACAGCGCACGTCCATCGATCGGACTCAGAGCCCTCTTTGCTCAGATGTGCGTACGGTTCTGTCGTCATGGGACGTAGCTAGTCCGTGGTCGTCAAGTTTTTTTTTTTCGTGTGTCATGGATTCATTCTAACGTGCACCGTTAGCTAAACTTTCCCCCGTGGGGGCATTGTTGGACTGTTGTTTGCATGCAAGAGGGGTGCTAGCTTCTGTATTTTACTCCATCCATGAGCCAAGCGCAAGTTAGCAATTCTCATTTTTCTAGCGGCCATACTGTTTGAAACCTGTCATGGGTACTAAGGTTTCCAAAAATTAAAAATCATACCTGATAGCGATGGCGTCCACTTCTCACCAATTTTTTTTCAGGATAATATTATACAAAATTTATTATCAAAATAATGTAATTAAATAAAAATTATTTTCTTTGTGGGTTAGATTTGGATCAGCTGCCCTCCAAATAAAAAGAGAAGTCATTTTCTCAAAAATTAAACATCTATTATGATGATTTTTAATTATAAAAATGTTACTATTATATTATCATTGAAAAATTTTATGAATTAAATTTTTTTTTTTTTGGGTAAGAATAGCATTTACTTTGTTTTCCGTCATGAAAATTTTGGGTGGGATGAAAGTTGAGTTCCTTGGTGCAAGTTGACCTTTTGACGCCCTTCTACAACCTTGTGTCTTTTTCCATAGAAAGCGCGCATTATTTATCTCGTATGTACGTGCTTCATGCAGCAACTGAAGCGGAGCCGAGCAGAATATGGGGAGATAAATGTTCAAAATCGGATATAGTAATAACCCAGGGCCCCACAGCACCCCTTCCCAACGGCATACCCACGTACACGGTGGAGATCATGAACGTCTGCGTTACGGGCTGCGACATCTCCCGCATCCACCTCAGCTGCGGCTGGTTCAGCTCCGCCCGCCTCATCAACCCTCGCATCTTCAAACGCCTCCGTTACGACGATTGCATCGTCAACGACGGCAAGCCTCTCGTCAACGGTCGCACCCTCTCCTTCCAGTACGCCAACACCTTCCGTTATCCTCTCTCCGTCTCCTCAGTCATCTGCTAAACTGCTAATACTAATAGTAACACCAGTAAACAAAAACCGAGCAATCATATAAAGCCTCAAAGCAGAAATCAATACCCGTCCTGCTTTCTTGCTTTATATGTTTGTTCCTCTTAGATTTTTGGGAGCTGAATGATGATGCTAATGGAGTGATGGACTCATTATCATGCACTGTAAATTCACAGACTATACTAAGGTTTTTGTCTCCATTTTTGTTACGCTGGAAAGAGGGAGAGAAGGAACAGTTGCCATTTGGGTGCAAGATTCATCCATTTGAGGGCTTTTGGTGAGATGGTGTAATCTGTTTCCTTCTCTTGATGATTTCTTTCGGGTGTGTATATACAGTATATGATAGAGTGGCTGTAATATTTCTGTGAACTGATGTGAGATTGAAACTGTGAAAGAGGAATCTTTTGTTTGTGTAGTCTTTTTTTTATGCTGATGATGATGCGAAGAAGCTTAGAAGAGAGGATTCTGTTACTATTACTCTGGTATTTTATAGTGAAGTCTTTGTTTTTCATTTTAAAGCTCATAAATGACAGCTTGTGCAGGTTCCCCTAAATTTCTATTTTTGGAGCTTTTTTCTTGTTTTTGTTTTACCCTGTTTGTTGACTACTTCCTTTAGATTCTTCTTTGGTAGTATGATTGGATTCTTTGATATGGATAATTCTATTGGAAGAGCATGTTAGGCTGCTGCCAGTTAAGTTACAATCATAAACAGAATTCTGATTTTCTTGGACAGTTGTACATTATCTTAGTGGCAGCTTGCTCAATTATTATTTTCTTTTTCGAATTTTTTTTTGGTAGGTTTGTTGCATTTCTTTCTATTGAATTTACTTCGATCGATCTTTGTCATTTCAATCCTAGATTATGAATTATGACCCTTCATAATTGGCAATGATGGAGGATATTTTAATAAGCCAGACAAGTCTTTAAGCTTGTAATGAATGTTCTTATAATTTCTTTTAGTACTGAAAGAATAATCTGGCCACGTGACCAGCCTAGGACAGAAAGGCAAATCTGACATTTGCATGGAGGCTACAGAAAGGCACATCTCTGCCATTTGCATGGATGCTTTCTGATGAAACAAGCAAAAAAGTAATAGTATACATAGATCATTTTTGATCTGGTTAATTATGACCATTCATTAATCATTCATGAGAGATGCTAATTTGTTTTATAAAAAAAAAAATAATATATTGATATGATTTTTGCTGTGGAGAGTTGGTGTTGTCTTGGTGAGGTCCATAGCATGTTAGTTGACGTGCGTCACAACAGACATTTTATTTTTCCCAGCATACAAGGTCCAATAGCTCATGTCATGTTGATATATTTTATTGTCTTATTGGCTTTTAAAAAAGAAAAGAAAAGAATTATCATTTGACCCAAAACAAAGTTTCTAAGGAAAAAAAAAAATTCAACCTCTTGCATACAAGTACATTGCTCTGTGGAAAAAATTGTTAAGCTAACGTACTACTTACAGTGTACTACTTACGCTAATGTTAAGCGTTTAAGCGTATGTATTACTTAACTCTTCCTCTCAATGCCCGTTTAATTTGACTTTTTTTATTTTGTTTCTTTAGCTTATAAGCAAAAGAAATTAAATTTTTTTCAAGTCTTTTGCTTTTAACAGGATAAAATAAATAAAAAAACAAAAAATCTTCAAAATTTTTATTTTTTTACTTATAAACAAAAAAAATAAAGTAAAAAAAGTTCAAAATAATTCAAACTAAATGGACACTCACACTATTTTGTGAGAGGAGGACTCACTATTTTATGAAAGGAAGAGAAGCGGAGGGGTGACCCAGCCCTCTCCATTGGAAAACATAAATAAGTGGTAAGGGATATGGGATGGGATATGCACGGTAGCCCGTCAGAAGTCAATGGCTAGGGACATTAGCTTGGTCTGGGACAAAGTCAATATTTCATCTTTAGGAGCTAAGAACATGTTTATAAAAAAAAACTACAACTAATACAATTTATATTTAATATATAAAATAAAAAATGACATTCATCCCATCTTAACTAAGATATAACAACAAAATATTACCAACATCTTATTTTTAATATATATCAAGTAATTATCAATCAAAAAGGCACTCAATAACTCTTTAGGTCACGTAATCCATCAATGATTGAATTTATAATAGATTTTTGGACAATTTATTTTTTCAATGTACATAATTAAAGCGTTTGTAAGAACATTTTCAAGTTTTGTTCAAACACAAATGTTTCTTCTTCTCTCTCAAAGGTTGCAAAAAACTTTTGCAAATAGCATTAGTCCAAACGAAATGGAGAACATCCTATGTTTTTTCTTTTAAATTTGGTCCTAGACCTTAATTAATTGGACATGAATAGTATTTTGAGCCTTGATCTATACTATATACAATGAGTTTTTGAAATCTTAAGAGGGCCATTTATTGTGTAAAAATTTTAAAGCTTTGATTTGTACTATGTGTAATGGAAATTCTTTTGGACATCAGGGGATCATGATGGCCTTGGCCCATAACTAGCTTCGTTCTTGCATAATACATATATGTATCCGGTACTACTAAAAGTTTCTATTTTACTTTTTCCTAATTGAAGCCTGCCCTTAAAAGTAAGAGGTTAATCATGTATGAATAAAAATAAAATATCAAAAATTGTAAGAAAGCACGAGTTTCATATTTTGTATAGCATGTCTTACGGAACTCTTAACTCTTAACGTATTATCCATAATCTCAACCGTCTATTACCATTTGCTATCAATTTTGCATCCCTTTCACAACAACAACTTGGATCTATGGATAATTTTCGTTTTTGTTCAAATGTCGGACTTTACTCCAACGTCTCTGATCTTGCCACGTCAACCGCCTATTACCATTTGCTATCAATTTTGCATCCCTCTCATAACAAGAACTTGGATCTATGGATAATTTCGTTTTTGTTCAAATGTCGGACTTTACTCCAACGTCTCTGATCTTGCCACGTCATACAAGACTACCAAATATATGTCTCTTACGTATGGATATATATGGGCCAGAGTATCCATACACATGGGCCAGAGTATTCGGATTTTCGATTGGATCACCAAATCTAGCCTTCCTGAAGGGAGGCTCAAGGTTTTTGCTGGTGGGCTCTCTTATCTTCAAGTGTGCAAAGAGTTTTACAGAGAAAGAAACAATGGCAACAGGAGGAGTAGCGAGGGTAGGGCTATCGTGGCCGTCGAAGCTCACTCAGAAACCCAATTCAATTCCCCCATCGTCATCACGAAATTCTGGCCGTTGTGCTGTTAAAATGGCCGTCTCAGTCGACGAGAAAGAGAAGATTTTCACTCTCAAAAAGTCTGAAGAAGCTTTCAACGCCGCCAAGGTAATCCCCAATTCATCTCTCCCTCATTTCTGCCTCTTAATTGCTCCCGCTGTTGAATATTCAATTAACTTGGTTTTTTTTTCCCATTTTTTTTATTTCGGTTAGTCCGTATGTATATGTAATTGTCGGATTTTCCTTACATTGTGACCATGAAAGTAGAAAGTGTGATTTTTGAGGTCCATTTCTGCAATTTTGCTTCTAAAGTGTAACTTTTGACATTGTCATTTATCTGTTTGAAAGTTGGAAACGATAGTTCACATTATGTTGTCCTTGTGACTTTCAATTGATCTGAAAAATGAGTTTGGCTGGAAATTTGCTATTAACTCGTGACATAATTCTACTTCTCCACCAGTGGAATTTAGATAATTCTACTAAAGTTGCTATTGTCTTCATTTGGATAATTGCATTAGTGTATGTTATGTTTGTTATGTCATGACCAACTAGAATTAGTTTCTTAGTATTGTAGAAAAATCATACTTGTTACCAATTGAATTTGATTTGAAAGCTAAGCGCAAGCAGGTAAAGATTGTGCGCATTGAGTGAAGAAAAGGTTCTTTGGCCTAGTTACTTTAGTTTGCACTAAGAAAGTTGACCAAATATGTCCTGATTTGTGGTCTTTAATATGGATGAAAAGAATTGACTAGATAGCATTGACAAATTTTTGTTTGCAAGAGATATGAGTTTCCAATGCACTAGTCTACATTTAATTTGACTCATCTGTTGTATAAATCCACTTAGGTAGCTAACATTCATGTTAGTTTGTGGGGCTGATCTTGGGCATTTATCTGCTGGAAAATCTGCAGGTCAGATGTTGAGGATCTACAAGTTGATGTTTAAAGCATAACATGGTTGACTAGATGCTTATATCCTTTCAGTTTACTGGTTTCAATTAACGAGGTTTAGAAGGTATTTTATAGGCCAGTTGTGCAATGTAACGGATGCCAATAAAGGAGGGGTCTGTGTGGTGGGTGATGATGCTTAGTGTATTAGCGAAATTATTATCATATATCCCTTACCGATGGCCGAAGAGGGAAGGGAGTTTCTTAATCAAATGTGAGTTACCTTTAAAAATGGGTTTCTTATCATACTGATTGTAACAAGCCTTTTACTTTTGGTTAATCTCTAGAATTCTATCTGAATTCAAACGAGTTTAGTGCAAGTCGAAGGAACATCAAAGGGCATGAAAAGGACACGTTCAAAGTTCCAATGGATTGAAATGTCACGTTTGAGAACATGTCTTTTGTTAGATGGACCTGGATTAACATGATTATGCACACCCATTTCTGATGGATTTTGACAAGCCTTCGAGTTCAGGTTTGTCTCTATAACTGTATGTGGATTCATCCTCTTATGTTCCGGTCTTGTCTTTTACTGATGTCAAATTGCAGTATTTGTTTCAAATTCTTATCAGTTCATTTAATACTGTTGATAGGAATTGATGCCAGGAGGTGTAAATTCCCTTGTACGTGCTTTCAAATCAGTTGGTGGACAGCCAATTGTGATGGATTCTGTCTAGGAAGCACGGACACTCCATTTAGGGTGCCGTTTGCGTGTCGGACACACCGCGGACACGGATACTCCTAGGACACGCCAAAATACGTGTCGGACACGCCAGGTGGCGTGTCCTGTTTTTTTTTTTTTTTTTTTTTTTTAGCTGTGGACACGCCGGGGACACGGCTGGGACACGTCGAGGACACGGCTGGGACACGTTTAGGACACGGCAGGGGTTAAAGTGTAATTATGAAAATTTTTAAATGGGGTATATTTTTTAATTTTCTTAAGTTCAATATAAAATGTACAAAATATCCCAAATCAAAACATTTCTTCTTCTTCTTCTTCACTGTCCAAACTGCTGCTACTATATTTCTTATTTTTTCCTTCTTTTTTTGTTCTTATTTTTCTTATTCACTGCCCTTTCTGCTGCTTGTTTCACTACTGCTTATGTTTAATGTGGGTACTGCCCTGCAAAATCAACTAAATAAATTGGTACTGCTTACCTGCCACTGCTATTTTTTTTTTTTTTTTGTGGAAGTTGGATGCTTGCTAGTTCATGCTTTAGATAGTAATGAATCTAATGATGTATTGGATGATAATCTTCTTTAACTTGTGTTTTTATCTGTGCTTGATGGATGATGAATTGATGACCTGTTGTCTATTATATTGAGTATTGAATTTTTTAATATTTTTGGTGGTAGGTGAATGTTATATTTATAGACATAGAAAATAAAATATATAAAAATAATAATTTTTTGCCGTGTCCCCGCCGTATCTGTGTCCCCTATTTTTTGAAATTGCCGTGTCCCGTGTCCGTATCTGTGTCCGTATCTGTGTCCGTGTCTGTATCCGTGCTTCTTAGGATTCTGTAAAGGGCTCTTGCATGTGGGACATAGATGGCAATGAGTACATCGATTACGTTGGTTCATGGGGGCCAGCCATCATTGGTCATGCAGATGATGAGGTTCTATTCTATTTCTATTCTCTAATTATGTTCTTGGCATTAAAATAGCTAAGAGTATTAGCCATCCAGAGGCAATCTGGATATTTAAAAGTGTGAAAATATCACAAGCTCATATATTTTGGGGGCTACATTTTTTGCTATACTGTTTTCTACTTCTTTGAATGCTTCTGTTTCTTAAGTGAAAGGGATCTGTTGTACTTGTGATAGTTTTTCTGCATTTCTTCCATAGATGTTGTGTTTTAAGATGACAATTTAAACTCATACTTTTGCAAAGGACAGACCCTTGTGAATAAGGTTTTTAATTGTCATGTATACCTTTTCTCACACCTTTAAAATATGATGTGATGTCTAATGAGGGAAAGCTTAAGCTTTTTGTTGCTTCACATAAGATGGCAAATCCCTTCATTAGAAATAAGGGTGTTCAAGTTAGCCAGCCCTTTTCCACTACAGAAAAAGAAAAAAAAGAAAAGGAAAATATGAAGGGGAGGAAATTAACTATTGGATATGCCTAGCCAATCCATTGAATGAAACCACCATGAGAGGGTATTCAGCTTTTTACTAATTTTCAATCGCCTTGGAGTTCTCGTAAACAATGGCCATGAATTACATTCTGTGCTAATCACTTTAAATGCAAATATTCTTGGACTAACTTTACCTTGCAGGTACTTGTAGCCTTAGCTGAAACAATGAAGAAAGGAACAAGCTTTGGTGCTCCATGTCTTCTGGAAAATGTTCTGGCAGAGATGGTCATGTCAGCTGTTCCAAGTATAGAAATGGTCCAGTTTGTCAACTCAGGCACGGAAGCATGCATGGGCGTTATCTGCCTAGCTCATGCTCTCACTGGCCGGCAGAAGATCATCAAGTTTGAGGGTTGCTACCATGGTCATGCAGATCCATTTCTGGTTAAGGCAGGCAGTGGGGTTGCCACCACCCTAGGGCTTCCTGATTCCCCTGGTGTTCCCAAAGCAGCCACTGCTGATACACTAACATCCCCCTTCAATGATATCTCAACTGTTAACAATCTCTTTGACACAAACAGAGGAGAGATTGCTGCAGTTATGCTTGAACCTGTTGTTGGGAACTCAGGCTTCATTGCTCCTAAACCTGGTTTCCTTGATGACCTCTGCAGGATCACCAAAGAAAATGATGCTCTTCTTGTATTTGATGAAGTTATGTTTGGGTTTCGTTTGGCTTATGGTGGAGCTCAGGAATATTTTGGAATAACTCCTGATTTAACCACTCTTGGGAAGATCATTGGCGGTGGCCTGCCAGTGGGTGCATATGGAGGAAAGAGGGACATTATGGAGATGGTTGCACCAGCAGGACCAATGTACCAAGCTGGGACTCTTAAGCGGAAATCCACTGGCAATGACTGCTGGAATCCACACACTTAAACGGTTGAAAGGGCCGGGAAGTTATGAGTACTTAAATAAGATCACAAGGGAACTTGTTGAGGGTATCGTGAACGCTGGGAAGAGGGCTGGGCATGCGATTTGTGGCGGGTATATAAGTGGGATGTTTGGGTTTTTCTTCACAGAAGGGCGTGTTAATAATTTTGAAGATACAAAGAAGAGTGACACAGCAAAGTTTGCGAGGTTTTACAGGGGTATGCTGGAGGAAGGTGTTTACTTTGCACCTTCATAGTTTGAAGCGGGGTTTACTAGCTTAGCGCATACCTCAGAGGATATCCAACTGACTGTAGAAGCGGCTGAGAAGGTTTTCCAGCAAGTTTAAAGCCATGGTCTCCATCTCCTTGTTCTGCCCATTCCTCCCCCCACCCCCCCTCTTTTGTAGGCAATTGGCACATTACTTCTAGGCTTTCCTTGCATTGAGAAACTGTTTTTGATGTTAACTCAAATCTCTTGTACCATGTTCATTTTCGATTGTATCATTAACTATTCCAAAAGCTTGTCGTAATCTCACTGGTTTTCATTTCCCTCTGCCCATTCGTGTACCTTAGTTCCTTTTCTCGTCTCGCTGGCATTTGCATTTCAAACTCTGCTAATGGTATCAATGCAGGCAATTGTCACCTCCTCCATTTTCTAACATAAATTTTATGTAATGTAAATGCAACTTCTAAAGTAACCGATCACAAACCAAAAAGAAATGCTGATTTGTCAAGTAAAATAATCCTTGGTTACTAACATGTTGGTAGAGTTGATACTGAAAACAAGCAACTTCCTCCAATCCTTCGAATCGTCTTCTTCCTCTGCTCTGCTCTAGACATTCTTAATTGGAATGTGGTGGAACTGTGAAATGCAAGCAATCGTCAGCCCATCGGACCTTGATGACCTGCTTGGCTTTAAGATTTTTCTTGCGGATTACCTCGCCCCACCTATTGCTAAGATTGTAGCCACTACCCACATTGGTAACAGTGATCTCTCGTCGCTCATTAGTATCATCGTCTACGGCTTGAATCACTAGACGGAAAGGGTCTGTGTTCAATATCCTCTTCTGGTTCTCATCCATCTGATCAACTACGTGTTGTTGAAACGGGTGCTTAGGAAAATGGAGTTTCGCGTTTGATACAGAGGTGTCACTGCTGGTCAGAACTTTACTGACCGGCCACATCTCTGGTTCTTGGGGAGCATAATTCAGATCGTTCATCGTTGAAACAAGCGATGCAGAATGGAAAGTGTACACAAATACAGAGGATTCAGAAAACAATTTCTTTCTTTGTTTGTGTGATAATTACCTCTGACTCTGAGAGATCAGAAGCTTCATCCTTCCAATCCAAGAGGAAATTCTTTGATTTGAGAGAATCGGAGTGGAGATACTTCTTCGAGATGGGTTCGAGTTGCAGAAAAGAACAGAGCAAGGCGACCTCAATCAAAGAGTTTAGATTTCAAATGACAAAGAATTAATTTTCAGATTATGTGAGGAATCAAAATCAATAAGGGCCGCAAATTAAGAGCTTAATCATACAGTTGGATAAAGAGATAAATACGACGTCGTAACGTGTTGATGTGTGAACTGTATGTATGTGTGAATTTATATCTCACACACACGCACACAGACACACATATATAGATATATATTTATCGAAGACGGGAAAATGAAGGGGAGGCGGGGGGAGGAGGACATGGAGATCGTATGGCAAACGCCGGCGAACGCACCGGAGCGCCACGACTACATCTTCCGCAACGGTAACATAAAACAGTTTAAAATTCGAAGAGCACTATCGCTGCCTTCTTAGCATTCTTTCCAGCCGTTGCACTTTTCGGAAGCTCAAGTTTTTTAGTGGGAATCATTTCTGCAGGTGTACGCTACGTGAGACCGTACTACTTCGAGTTCATCTGTCATGTATGTGTAGCTCTCTTCTCTTGCTGTGCAGTCCTTGCTTTCTCTGTCGTTTACCTACCCCCCAAGAGCACTTCCATTGAAAAACCTCACCCTATTAAAACCCTAATTGTGATTTGAATGCTCTGATTTTTTTCGCGCAGGTCAAGAATCGCTGGGCAGGGAAGACCATTGTTGATATGTTTGCTGAGGAATTCAAAGGCCGACCATATGATTACTATGTATGTTTTCTTTTGTTCATCACTGTAATTTGTTGGGTCCGTTATGTTGAAAGACTAAAATAGCTTCGAAAAACTTATTCCTTTCTGTCTGTATTTTATGCACATACCACTGTATCAACCGTCAGAGTTGTAATTACCATGTCAGTTATTGCTTCTTCCTAAGAAATTGAATTGAGATTGTCTGATCGGTTGCTTTAAATAGCTTCAGAAGCAACAGACTACATTGGGCAATATTGTACTCTATGTAGAAAAGTTTTTATTTCATTCATCTTATGTTAGTAGAGTCTGAGTTTAGTAGTTGGGTGTTAAGCATTATAGGTTTCTGCTGTTAAATCTGGGCGGATTCAAGTTGATGGAGAGTTGGTGCCTGTTTCATACATAGTTCAGCCATCGCAAAAGATAAGCCACTTCTTACACAGGTTTGTTATGCTCAATTCTGCACTGATAGCATTTTTTTTCCTTCCAATAGTTACAATGACTCATGTACTTTTTGTTCCCAAATTTGTTAATTTTAAAATTTGAATATTCAATTTGTTTCGTATTTCATTAAATTGTTATTTTAGTCCTTCTTGTAAAGCTAGTAAATGATATAACAAAGGTTGTAGACATGAACCACCAGTGATGGAAGGTGAAGTCTCAGTTCTGCAGAAAGAACCAGATGTGCTGACTGTATGTAAACCTGCATCTGTCCCGGTAAGCAAAAATCGAGGATGTTAATCTACTGATGTTTTTGCATACTCAGTCATAACGGGAAGGTTTCATTGTGAACATCTAAAAAGTTTATCTAAGATATTTGAATGTGAAAATTGTAACTAAGGTTATTATTTTTTGGCTATCCAATTTACAGTTGAAGTTCAATTTTGTCCGCTTAAAAGATGTGCATAGCAAAATTCAACTATCCAAACTAACTTTGTGGAATGGTTTTTGGCAAAATTGGCATCTCATGCGATTCAACTTCTTTCCGTTTCATCTGACAAGCATGCACATGAACACACATTTTCTACCAGACCGATTTAGGAGGGATTTCTTTTTGGGTGTAAGTTGACACGCTCAAGTTTTGGCCTAATGAGCTATATAATTTCTCAACTAGATGGTTATGTATGTAATTAGTGGAAGGCAACATTACCCAAGGGCATGCATTTCTCCTCTTCTTCTTCATGGTGAAGTCCTGAGATGCATTTTTGCATACTGGGAAAGAGAAAGTGTTTTTCCACTTCACAACCTGGACTGAGTTAATGCTTGTTGAGTTCTGTATTCATTCATCTTGTGAGTTTCTATTGTGATGTAGGTGCATCCTTGTGGTCAATATCGTAAAAACACAGTTGTCAGCATCCTTCAAGCAGAACATGGCTTGGCACCCCTGTTTCGTATCCAACCTATATTTTGTTGCATGCTCCTACTTTTACACAAACATATTTTGGTTGTAATTTCAATTTTACTCATCTTCCCTTTATTTCTTTTTTTTTTTTTTTGGTTTTGTTCTTCCTGGTGAAATGTTGCTTTCTTTCTGTCATTTTATTTTGTGTTATCATTCCCTTTACACTAATATGTCAGCTGTTCATCGACTCGATCGCTTAGTCTCTGGACTCCTTATCTTGGCTAGAAGTGCTTCTAAGGCTGACCTTTTTAGGCAACAGGTATGCTTTATGCTACTATATTGGTTTAGAGGAAAGCCATGCAATGCTAAAACTGTCCTTTTGTCAAAAAATTTGATTGACATCAACATAGGGAAATAGTATGGGATGAACATGGGTATGCATAATTGCTTTACATTTTTCTAAGAGCCATATCTGCATTATATTTTGGTCAAACTCACAGAGTTGGTGAGGCAGATGTATCAGTCTATACTCTTCTTGTATTCTTATTATTTTTTTTCTTGCTGTTGCTGTTGCAGTGTTGTGATTACTCTTTTAAAGTATGCATGCATAGGTTCCATGGCAACTTATCATCTCTTTCTAGTTGTGTACTTCATTTTAATATAAACTTTTATGTGCATGATCCCATCTCAATCATGAACCACACCTATTCGTAGCAGGTCTACACATTAAAAACCATGTCCGTTCACTGCTGGCAACAGAACTTCTGTAGCCATCATATCTACTGGCACCAAGACCACATGCCCTTTACATCAAATAGCACACCTTGTTTTTTTGTTTTTAGTTTTTGTGGATAAATACATCAAACACCACAATAGTGATCGTCGTCTCTATGACTCTATCTCCTGTTGCAGTTAGCAAGTGACAGCAGTGCCACCTGAACCATCAATGCTACCATCAAATGTTGTTGTTTATCTGACTCCTCAGCCCCCTGACTCAGCGTCTTCCCTGCTGCCAGAAATTACACTTATTAATTGCACCTCTGATAAGTACATCCATCGTTTACATCTCTACTGCTATGACCATGTTTTTATTGCTGGATCCACCAGCAACATAGCTAAATTTCCACCTCCATCAGGAAGAACATCAAACATGACTCTGCCAGCCTTTGTGTTATGTTCTTTATTAACTGAGTAGATTTTGAAACCAGAGATGGAGCTCTGGTTCATTCAGGGTCAAGCAACAAATGTGGCTGCTTCTGAGAGGGCGTTGTAGCAATCTCCTGCATGGATCATCCTTTTGAATATACACTCGGCTGTGAGAGCCAAAATGTCAAGATATAGCAGGAGCTTTCCCTACCACAATTCCTTATGTTTAACATGCTGGAGAATCTAAAATAAGGGTCTGTAACTGCATGTTAGCCCTTTACCTGCCCGTAAGTCCTTTCCGACCCCAGATGAAGATGGGATTTGATCCTTAGTATTTGGTAGAATTACAAAGAGACTTTCTCAGCAAAGCTAGCTGCCACCATCAATATGCCACAATCATTTTATTTTATCTTTTTTGCCCTTTTTCGCTGGGCTTCATTCATATTCAGTAATGAAGAGTGTGTCTCTTGCTTATGTCTTAAAGTAGGTGGTGGTTGTTAACTAGGTTGAGGTTGTTCCAGATTGAAGCTGGGATTGTGCAGAAACAGTACATTGCAAAGGTCATTGGGGTATTTCCAGAGGATGAGGTATTCTGCAGTTGAATCTTTGATGATTCATGTAATGCTCATTCAACATTGGTGTTAAGTACTAATATTATTGTTCCTGTTCTTGTTTACAATAATATAATTTCTGTTTTGACATTTATTTTAATTCTTTCTTCCCAGCAAGTTGTGAATGTCAATGTTAATTACAATGCTCGGGAAGGGAGGAGCACAGTTGAGGTAGATATTTCTATTGAGCCCATTGTTCTACCTAGAACGTGATTTTTTTTTTGGCTCAGCTTGTTCTACCTAGAACATAAACAGGTAGAAAAAGTTCTTAATCTGCCTTCTGATGGTATGGTTATCACTTTGCCATTCTCAATAATCTTCTTATCCTTTCAATGGCTAAAAAAGAAAAAAAATTCTTACATTAAATGGACAAAATTTCAATTTGAGGCCATGGATTTTTGGGGAGGAATACAAGAGGGGATTTAAAATTGACTTCTGTAAAGAACATTTTGATAATTGGCCTAGAATAGAAAGTGTAATGATGTTTTCGAACAACAAATTGAGGTTTTTGTTGCTTGTGCTTTGAAAATGCAGTTGGAGTTCTTGAAACCTGTTGTTAGATTTTCATATGCATGTCTCTCTCTCTCTCTCTCTCTCTCTCTCTCTCTCTCTCTCACACACACACACACACACACACACACACACACACACACACACACACATTCCTACTTATGTAATTCATAGAGACCCAGACTATAGTGATCCCAATTTCTCAGAATTACTATGTTAGGGGCATATTAGAAGATTTGTAAAACCAGCTTATTTTCTAATTTTCATTTTTTAAATTTATTCATGCAAGATAAATGTTGCATTTAGTATAACAGCACCCAGCATGAAAATCAATTCTCATGCATGATCGCACCACTCAACTACTTCAATTATGATTTAAGAGAAATGTTTCTCTTTGGCAATTTTTCTTAGAGACTTATCAATCTAGTGCTCTTTACCTCCTAGATGTTATAATATCTGCAACTGAAACCCCTTGCTTGTTTTATTGCACACTGCCATGCGGGTTCCAGAGGCGTTTCTAGTAGCGATACTGAATTGAGAAGCATCATTTTGTGGTTGCAGGTGGAATCTGTTGGTAACAGTGGTGCTCCACTGAAGGGAAAGGCTGCTTGTACAAAATTTAATAGGATTAGCACCAGTGGGACTCATAGCATTGTTCTGTGTGAACCAATCACTGGCAGAACTCATCAAGTAAAAAGACTTACAAATTATAGAGGCATATTTGTCAATATATTACTTTCATTAAATAGAAATTTCTAACTTTCCCCTTTGAACCCCTTATTGATTTATCTGCTATTGGCCTTGATGTATGCATATATACACATACACACACATCTAGAAGCACGTACCTGTACTTCCCCTGTCCTTGGTCTCTTGTCACAATTTGCATTCTCGATCGCTGATCTTCTTCCCCTTGTCTCTAAGAACTCTCATCCTTTCCTAGTATTCAATGATTTTGTCATATCTATGAATGATCCAACTTTGCTGTTATCTTGCTTCAAGTTTCAGACTTCACTTGTAGACTTAGAATAGTTGAGCTCATAAATGGTTTTAATTATTTTTTTAGTGCTATTTCAAATCAGTCAGCAATACTCTTGCATTTGTATTAATCGAGTTCTGAACTCTGAAGTAATTATCTGTAGTTGTTTTAGTATCATTAAACTATCCACAAACCTGCTTCAAACCCCCCTCTCTCTCTCTCTTCCTTCTGTAGATACGTGTCCATCTGCAGTATACGGGTCATCCAATAGCCAACGACATGCTCTACCTCTCTGAAGTTGTTGCTGATCGTTCTGCTAATGGATTGGGTGCTGATAGAGCTGCAGCTAAGTCAGCCCACTCTCTACACTCCAATTCTGATGAAGACTGTTATGCTGGTTCTGAAGATAACCCCAAGGAAGATTTTAGCATTGATCCAATGTGTACGAACTGTCCCAATTTGGCACCTAAAGGGTAAGAAACTTTTCTGTAACAGCTTGATACCTAATGGAATTATGGAACATATTTACTTAATTAGTTGCAGGAGGAGTATCTGTCAAGTTTTTGTGGTTTCCTTCAAACGGAAGCTTCTAAACTTCTTATTCTTGTTATTGTTATTGTTATTATTTTTTCTTTATTTTTTTTTTGTTTGGGTTGGGGGGGGGGGGGGGGGGGGGGGGGGGGGGGGGGGGGGGGGGGGGGGGGGGGGGGGGGGGGGGGGGGGGGGGGGGGCGGGCGGGGGATTGTCGTGTCTTCAAGAAAGATGAAGATATGAAAAGGCATTGATGAAGAAGTTCAAAAAGAGTAGCAAAAGAAAAATGCCAAATTAGTGGTAGAAAAGAATTTTACTATTTACATAACCGTATATTGGTAAAGGTGACCCTGAAGCTGGAGCAATTATTGTGACATCGAAATCATGCCACTGACTCACTTCTGGGAACGAGAGATGAAGATATGAAAGGCATTGATGAAGTTGTTCAAAAAGAATAGCAAAAGAAAAATGCCAAATTAGTGGTAGGAAAGAATTTTACTATTTACATAACCGTATATTGGTAAAGGTGACCCTGAAGCTGGAGCAATTATTGTGACATCGAAATCATGCCACTGACTCACTTCTGGAAAAGAGAGATGGAACAACTGCAGTGGGAAATCGAAGTATTAGAAAATGTGGTAACAATTTGTGTCATGAAGAGTGATTATGAAAGTTGTTTTATTTCTTAGGTGATCATTAAAAAGGTTTAGAAAGTATGAAAGAGCTCCATGTGGTTGTGTCAACTTGGAGAAAGCTTACATGATCAATTATCAAAAAGCAGTTATAGATAGCTATACTGACATGATACATGACATTTGAGAGAGTAGTATCTATTGTTAGATAGCTGGAAGGGAAAGAAATGAATTTCTTGTAACTATGGGCTTACATTAGGGAATAGCATGAAGGTTCCATGTTGAATGGACAGGCAGTCTTCACACGGACAAGAAAAGGTGTCATGGGTTTTTGTTTTACTGTGTTTGAACTTATGAACCCAAGGCATGCAAAGGTAGAATTATCGAGAGATGTCTTATATTAGAAAGTTCTATGATAAATAGGAATGTGGGCTGCTTGGAGGTATGAATTGCTGAGAGATAGATTCCACCATGTGAAGCATGCTCTGACGGAGATTGACCTTCCATTTTTTTGTTGATACTTCGGAAAGAAGACAGAGATTGACCTTCACCATGTCAGTTGCCTATTGTCTAGACTGCATCTCAGGAGTTTGAACACTGTCTATTTCAACCGAAATTTGACCCTGTCAAAAATATCTAACCTTCCTGATGAGTGGAGATCCAATCCTGTATATTATCTTCGTATATTATCTTATCAGAAACAAAGGAAGATATATGTGCAAGTAATATTAGTATGACAAAAATAGGCTAAATAAGTAACTAAGCTTGATATCAATACATACCGAAGTACATCATCTTGCAATCTAGGTTGGTTTTTCAAAAAACAGGGACATTGTAAAGGACGTTGTCCGTAGCTAGAATGACAATGGGATAGATGATTCCAAGACTTTTGAAGTATGTCATCATGTCCCTGTCAAATTTGATGGGATTTTGTAACTGCAGCTGTGCCCTTTGATATAGAATGGTATGGAATTTAATACAAAGACCATAGTCATGAAATGTGTGGTCAAAATGCATAAATTTCTTCATGAATGGGGAGCAAGACAAGAAATTAGAATTTGTAACATTTGTGAAAAGTTGGGTCTAAAATGGTTAAGCTTGTTTTGCAATGCACAACAAAGAATAGTGGCTGCACTGGTGACACGTGACTTGCTTACTATTCATGGGGCTGCAAGTAGAAGGGGGAAGAGTAAATTGGGTGTAGGTAGTTGCATTTCTTCTTCCTTCAGTATTGCTAACTCGTTAGCAGTTAATATTAAGATAACATTTTCTTTAAAGAGATGTCATTCATGCTTCTTTGCGTGGATTACCTTTAGTTACTAATCCCATGAAACCGAGAGATCAAGCCCCTAATCTTGGCTTTTCTTTCAATCAGAATCGCGCAAATTATATATAGATGAGAAACTGAATATAGTCTAGTATGCTTTCCTGCTATCTAACTTGATATCCTTGTCTTCACCTTGATTGACAATTACTTCCTTCAAGTGCAGATATGATGGACATGAGGAGGGTCTATGGCTGCATTGTGTTCGATACACTGGACCTGGCTGGACTTATGAATCTCCATATCCCGATTGGGCATTGCTTGATTAATCCTTTTCCTTTTCTTTTTCGTTTCATACATTTGAGTTTTGGAGAAAAATGTGTTGTACTCCCTGTGCTTGATATCACAAATTGTGTAGTATAATGGGGTGAATCCAATTTTCTACTCTATATAAAAGGAACATGACTGATTTAGGTGATGAGTGTCTTGGTCTTATGGGTTCTGCAGGAGTCTTGTAGTTGATGGCCCATTTGTTACAGTTTTTTTCATGTTTTTTCGCTCAATTTTTTTGACTTATAAGCACAAAAAAAAAAATGTTAGATTTTTTTAATTTTTTTATTTATTATCTTAGCTTAGAAAACAAAAAGAAAAAAAACTTAAAAAATTTAGTATTTTTACTTATAAGCAAAAAAAAAATATAAAATGAAAGAAGTTAAATTTAAGATCTACTTAACTGTGCTTGAATTTTATGGAGTGCAGTCTAGTTAAAGATCTTCTCAAGATTTGGGTACGAGTTTGGTTAAAATTTCTTGACAACAAAACATAGGTTAATTTTATATTTTGTACCATTGCACTTTAAACTAGATCTTATTTTAGTACATTCACTTTTATTTGTAACAATTAAATCCTTAAACTTTTAATTTGTTGCATTGTGAACCTTTTGCTAACTAAGGTTTAAAAAATAGATAAAAATTTTACATATGATGTTTCTTCTAATAATCTAATACAAATTTTTCTTAAATTGCTTAAAAATTACAAGTGTAATCAATTTTATAATGTATATAATATAATTAAGTTTTTTATAAAAACTTTCAATTTAACTCACATGCTATATATGTGAGTTTTTGAGATAGAAAAGTATTAGATTTTACATATTTATCTATAAAAAAAAGGTCACGTGATTATCACTTATAAATTTTTTGTTTAATTTTTTAAACATAAGGTTGACATTGCAACAAATTAAAAGTATAAGAGCTTAATTATCCAATCAAAAGTAAAAGTCATAGAATTTGGTATAAAGTGTAATAGTGCAAACTGTAATTAACCCTTAATTTTACATCAATCGCATTTTAAAACTTTCAAAAAAACATTTCAGGATAACAGAGAAGTGAACTAAAATAAAAATCGTGACAACCCCCGGCCTTCCATGATTTTGCGAATCGGCTAACCTAGTTAGTATTTTTTTTCTTTTTGGGTAATATAATACAATTAAAAAATACATATATAATTTTGTACAAATAATATGATTAAATAAAAACCTTTCAATTTATAAAGAAACACTCATATAATAATTTTTAATTATAAAATTTTTTTCGTCACATAAATGCGGTGAAATTTTTTGTAAATATTTTTTAAAAGAACAACGCTTTGAAACACGGTAGTTAAAGCACATTGTTTAGTTTCTCTAATTTTGTTGAAAATGATATCGAAGAGTAAATAAAGGACAAAATATTTTAATCTCTTTTTTTTTTTTTATTTTAGGAGACTGTAACTTGTGTTGCGCGAAGAGTTTTCTCGTGAATGAGAAAGAAATTTAAATATTTTTTTCCTCTCTCTTTTAGGACAACCAGGCGACGGTGAAGGGAGAGATTTTTTGAAGTTTTCTTTGTAGTACTTTCTCCGATTTTCTCTCCCACCAAACATACTGAAAACGCCGACACTTTTGCTCAGACTTCTTGTTCACTCACGACCCAGACCCCATTTGGAACCATGAGATCTGTCGTCCCTCGAAGCAGGCCTCGTCTGTCTATGCCCAGATTCCTCTTCCTCTTCCTCTTCCTCTGCCTCCCCTTCACCATTGTGGGTCTTTTGCTACTCAACCTGAGCTCCATTGATGCCCCGTCCGGATTTTCTGATCCGGCCAAAACCCGGAGTGAACCGGTCAAGCTCGTGGATTCTGTGAAAGTGAATCGAAGCTCTCCGAGCAATCGGAGGTCGCCGGTTCGGTCCTCGTGCGCGACGGTCGAAGAAATGGGGGAGAAGGCTGCTTCCGAGGAAGCAACTTGGAAGGAAAGCCTCAGAGTTCGAAGAATCATTCGTGAACATTTCGAATTGCACGGTGCGCTCGGTTTCTTTCCTCGAATATGTTAGGCGTACGTTGCTCTGTTTGGTTGCTGAGAAAACGGAAGAAAGAAAAGAAAAGCAACAAAAGAAAAAAACAAATTGACTAGTATATTGAATTGCTACTGTACAATAGTGTATTGACGACTCAGGACTTTTACGGGTTTGAAATTTGTAGGAGCTTCGGCGAATTTGATTTGTCTTGGTTTGAACAGTTGGATTTCCTAGAGATTACCGCTTTCCGTGCTTTTTTTGTGTCGCTTCCATGGTTTCTATCCACGCTTTTGTGTTCAATCAAGCATACTTTCTTCTGGTTGTGAAGTTCAATAATTTCTAACTACTTACTCGAGTGCCACCACTTTCAATGGTGGGTAAAACGAATTGTTCAGTTCTTAATTTACTTTTCTATGATTTTCTTTGCTAAGCTCAGACTGTACAGTCGACATGAAAACTTGTAGGAATGTAGAGTTTTCGAGGTTTCTTATTCAGTTACCTGCAATTTTCAGTATCTCCATAATGTCTTATTCTTTTTGGATGCCTGGCGAACATGAACATGTTTGATTGTCAAAAATCAATACGTGTGGTTCCTATTTCAGGAGCTCGTAGAGTTCGAGGGCTGCAGCCTGAGCAGTTCTGTAGACAAGGTTTTGTGTTGGGGAAAGCTTCACAAGCAGGTTTCGGAAATGAAATGTACAAGATCTTGACTGCTGCTGGATTGAGTATCATGTTAAACCGGTCACTTATCATCGGGAAAACCAGGCATATTGGTTCTTTCTCAGGCCTTTCTTTCTTTCTTCTTCTTCTCGTTTTTTTTGGTTACTTTTTATTTATTTATTTCTATCTAGTAATAGCACTACATAATTAGCTTTGTGGGCGTTGGCCTGTGTATATTACTAAATTAAGTTTTGATCATCCCTGCAACCGGCACTTCAATGTATCAGTCTCTTGTTGGTGGTTCTGGCTGCTGCAATTTGCAGATGATGACTCGACACTTAACTCTCAAAAACATTCTTCATCTTGTTTGTTGATTGCCCAAACTATAGGCTTAGCTCATAATATCATGCAGCAATGGACTCATATATGAGTCTTGCCTAGTTGTAGGTTTAACCTGACACTATGCCCTCACTATTCGGTAAGTGGCATTGGGATGTGTGCTGAATACTACTGTAATTCCGTTTCTGCAGGGGGAAATTTCCATTTGAGAGTTACCTTTCTTATACCAACCTTGCTTTCACTTTGAAAGAAGTGAAGCATCTATGGAGATTGAACGAATGTATGGGGAAGTATGGGAGGCGTCTGATTGTGAGGACTGATGATTTTGAGAAGCCCACGGAAACAAATGTCCTGTGCAGTAATTGGAGAAAATGGAAACAGCCAATCATATGGTAAATTAAGGACATTATTTTGGCTATTAATTTCTCAGTTTTCATCATTGTCATGAATGTTCCTTCATCAGGTTCCAAGGTACAACAGATGCTGTAGCTGCTCAGTTTTTCTTGAAGAATATACACCCTCAGATGAGGCGTGCTGGTTCTGGTTTATTCGGGAAGACTGAACTTCTGCAGTCTAGACCTAATACATTTGGAGAACTAATGAGAGTAATCATATCTCCTTCGAGAAATGTTGAAGCAGCTGTCAATTGGGTGCTTAATGGAGGTCCTGATCCTCATCTTGCCCTGCATATGCGCATGCTAATGAACAGGTATTTCATCTAGATTACTTCTATTTGCCTCTGTCTTATTTGCTAGTGGAGAAGCAAATGATATTTTCAATGATGGAGGTTGAATAGCAATGAAGATATCCTGGAAATAGACACATCTTGATTGTGGATGTCAAAACACTGCATGTGCCAATGTGATTATTGGGCTTGACCACAAGGTTTTGATTTGTTTTATAGGTCTCCAAGAGCAGTAAAGGCAGCATTGAATTGCATTAAAAAGGCCCTTCTTAGGAATTATCACCAGGTATTGAGACCTCGCGTGGTATTGGTATCTGATACACCCTCAGTTATCAATGATATTACACCAAAGCAGCAGGAATTTGCTGAGGTAAATTGCTTAGTAAAAGAGCGTTCAAATTTGCAACTGCTTTCCAAGAAAGCACCATTTAGTCTACGGTGCAGTCATACTTAGACCTTTAGATTGTATGCAAACTTTCTAAATTATCACATTACTACACTCATTTGTATCGAACTCTCTTCGTGCTCTTGCCAGGTTCTTCATTTTGACTACAATTTGTTCAAGGGAAATATTTCTGCTAAAAAGACAACTAGAATGCAGCAGTTAGGTTTCAGAGTGAAGGACTGGGGACCAGCACCAAGGTGGGTTGCTTTTGTAGACTTCTTTCTTGCTTCACGTGCTAAACATGCTGTTGTTTCGGGAGCTCATAGACGTGTTGGAACCACCTATGCGCAGCTTATTACAGCTCTGGCAGCGGCTCACCAACTAGGTAAGTTGACAGCTTTAGTGATGTCGTCAAACTTCCAGCAATGCCTAGTTTATATTTACGTTTTGCCTTCTCTCTTTTCCAGATGAAAACCATGCTACAAATTTCAGTTTCTTCAGCAGTTTTCAAAGTAATTTGTTGTCACAAGGCTTGCAAAAACAAATTGGCTGGGGACATGTCTGGAATAGATTTGCAGGTCCATTGAGTTGTCGTAATCAACAGAATCAGTGTGCACTCACACCAATTCTTCCCCCTGGCTGGTGGGATGGGATTCTTCAATCACCTATTTCTCGAGATATTCGTAGATTGGAATCATACGGTGTTAAACTCTCTGGTTCTGGTACAGTTGATGAAAACCATCTCCGGTCTTTCTGTAGGTCGAGGAAAGGAACTGTGAAAACCATTCCGGTTACTCGCAAGTGCATTGGTTTGACTTGTGCTTAATTTTTTGATCCAAGAGTTGCTTAATTCCTCACCATGCTGTGGACGCCGGGAAGGGCGTGCATCGGACCTCGATTCTTTGGGAATTACTTCGTTTTTTAATTTTTTATTTGGGTAGTTTTGCAATTTGTTGGCATTTTATTCATTTTGCCTGGACTTGAGAAAAGTTCATTGCTGTTTCAATGAAGAGTTGGGAGTGTTTGTTGTTGTAGTTGTTATAAATATGATTAGCATCATGATAAATACGCATGTGGGCCGGCTCATTAGAAATGCATATAATTAACAATCTGTTTGGTCCCTCTAATTTATTTTAATTCAACCGGCGCCGCAGCCTTGATTTACTGCTAATCTTCCTTCAGTTTTGATGTGAAGTTTGACCTGCAATTTAAATATTTGTAATTCAGGAAGATTGACAAAATGAATATTGGGTTAATTACACTTTCTATCCTATGTACTTTACACTAGATTTTATTTTAGGATCTTCATTTTAAGTGTAACAATTAAATTTTTATACTTTTAATTTGTTGTAATGTCAACTATTTGTTTAAAAAATAAACAAAATTTTGTATGTAATAATTTCATGGTCTTTTTTAAAGGATAAAATAATGTAGAATTTAACCATTTTCATCCTAAAAATTGACACGTATCGCACCTGAGTTGAGCTGAGAGTTTTTATATAAAGTCTAATTATATTATATATATTACAAAAATTAATTACACTTATGATTTTAGAATAATTTGAGAGAAATTTGTGTATATTATAAAAAAGAAGTATGATTTTACATGTTTGACTCTTGAAAGAAGCAATGTATTTGTTATATGTGAATTTTTCATCTATTTTATAAATGGTAGTTAGTATAAAATTGACGTTACAACAAATTAAAAATGTAAGAGTTTAATTGTTACAATTGAAAATTCAAACCTTGAAATGGGATTTAGTGTAAAGTGTAATGGTGCAAAATGTAATTAATCTGTGAAAATTTTATAGAAAACTCAACATATAATTATTTCCACATGAAAAAGAAAAAAAAATATATTAATTTAAAACTTAGCTACGTACCATCAAATGGATGGTTGTTGCAAACAATCTTTTTCTTCAACCCTAGCTCTGTAAATAAGCTGGCCCGGCTTAGCCGGCCCAAAAAATATATAAAATAATATATTTTTATATTTTATTATTTTTAGTATTTAAATTTTATATTTTTTAATTTTATTTTCGAAGAATAGATGTTTATTAAAAATATTTTTAAATTAAATGAGCAGGCTTGAGAATAATAATTTTTATTTTAGATGGGTTTAAGATTTAATTTTAGGCTAAATGAATTTTTTTTTTTAGTACATGCCTAATCGAAAAGGCAAGCTAGCATTTTATTGGAGTTCAAAGCTTCCTCTCTTTTGAGGACATCAAAGAAATCAGAACAATATATCATATTAGAATTTAGAGGCCGGAGCTTGAACTTGAAACCCCCTAACACAAGGCCAACCTCCTTGCTCGAAGCTTCCTCTCTAAACTTGTGTTTCAGTCAAAAATCAGATTAATCTTGAATGTGACAACATTTGAATGTAAATATTCGATTGATAAGGAGGGCATGGGGGTGAGAACTTGATTTAGAAATTAAGGGCTAATTTGATATAGTTTTTTTGTCAAGTTTTTTTTAAGTTTACAAGCAAAAAATTTAAGTTTTTTTAACTTTTTTATTTTTCTGACTTTACTTTAACTAAAAATAATAAAAAAAACAAAAACAAAAAAAGTCAAATAGTCAAAAAAATTTGACTTTTTTACCTATAAACTTAAAAAAAAACTAGCCAAAAAGTTGATACCAAACAAGCCCTAATACTAGACTACAGGAACACGAAGCTGCCCCACTGGTGGGCCAACTTTTTTGTAATTCTTTTCGACAAGCTAAGTTACCATTAATTCCATTGGGATGCATACCTTTGTTATTAGGGTTAGGTTTTATTCACAAGGAAATATAAATCTCGAATATTACAAAGATCTAACACGAGTATTTGAATATAAGACCTTCCTTTTATAAGTATGATAGGACAAAAAGTTAAAAAACTGATAAATTTACAAACACTAAAATTAAAAAAACAGCTCATAAAGATGCTCACCTCTAAAGTTGTTTCCAAGTATAAAAAAGAAAAAAAGAAAAATCAACTGGAATGCAATCGGCTTTCATAGTGGAATATTCTACACCCACAGTAACCCAAAAAAAAAAAAAAAAAAAAAGCTTCTACATACACACACTACATGGTGATATCTAAGATTTGACGATGCCCACAAGTGACACCTTTCTTTGTCAAAAACAACATCAGAAAATTCTATAATCATCATGCAATGAAACATTTAAAGAAACTTCAGAACAATAGGTATGTACTTAAAGTGATGAGAACTTTGTCAACTGGTTCATAGAATGATGAAAACATTTATACAGTCAACATTACTTTCTATTTTTGAAAGCCCTTCAAGCTTGCTGCTGTCTTAGTTATTCTGACGAACATTCATATTCCTTCTACATTGTCCATTCATATTCCTTCTACATTGTCTAACAGGCATATTAGAACCAGACATTGATATATGGTGGGCCATCATCACATCAAACTTTCCAGTCATTAAACACCACAAACAGAATCTCAAGCTTTCAACCATTTGGAGTTTGGCAGAGCCGAAGTGTGCTTGACTTGGTAACTGGCCTACATGACTCCTGCCCCTTGAGCCAAAAATGGATAGAGCCACTTGAACAAATGAAGAGCTAGCTTCCCCCAAAATTGCTCAGTTAGAGCAAGTGGATTGGCTTCAATGCTATAAAAATGAGACATTGCTTTTCTAGTGTCTCCCTTGACTCTTCCTACAAGAAGTTCTAATATGCATATATATGACAATTTGGGGTTAGTAATAAAGCTTTACAAAACCAAACAAGCCCCAGCTTTAGAGCAACTATTTTTAGCAGTGCATGCACCCAAAAATAAGAAGAAAGCTCTAAAGAGAAACCTCATTTTTAAAACTTGAACGCCCCTTCAGGTTTGGTAAGGCCTTAATTTAAAATTTTAAGCGACTTGGTTATCTATATATTAATATGTACTAATAGAGTCATAATGTTGAGGAATCAAATTGCAGTTTCTATCCCATGCAATGCATGTCAATGAAGAGATACATAAACATGAACTACAGAAAGCATTTGTGTGTGTGTGCATATCTTCAGTGGCATGGAGAGCCATGGTGGTTTTGTGTGAGGGTAGAGGCAAATTACTGTTTTTGATATTGTGTCACTTAATTTTCAAATAAATTTGAATCTTATGCAATTAGATGATCCATAGGTCTAATTTGGATGGACACAATCACCTCATTTCCACCACCTCTGTTGGTTGTTCATAGTAATACTTCACTGCAAGTTTTCGTATGAGAGATTCTTCAGTTCTCCCTGTTTCCGGTTCGTTAATTTGATATATGATTTCCTACAATCAGATTACTAAGTTAATTAAGTAATAAATATTCAATTACTGTTAAGTTTGATATGAAAAACTTTGTATCATAGCTCTTGAGCACAGTTCCATCGTAGAAATTCCACCTTGGTTTATATTTTTACAACCATGTAATAATTAAGGAAAATGCTATTCTTTTAAAATTTTTGTACAGAATTTTAAAATCAAAATGATGTGGCAGTGACAGTTTTGTAATTAAAATGCATCTTGATGGATTATTTATTTTAAAGTGATAGGCCCACAATTCAACCACATCATTCTGAATATATATTCTGCATAAATTTTTTAATTGTACAGTATTAGCCAATAATTAATGACATTTACCTCTATATACTAGGATGTAGTGATCCCAAGAAGTTACTTCCAGAACATATGGGACGTGCATATTACCCACTTCGAGGAATAAACTTTTCTTGCTTTCTCCTTTTCATTTTTGAGTTTTCCAACATACTTCTAGAAGGGTATTTTGTGGAGTTCACCTTGTTCGTACAAATTTTTTTTTGGTTGCTTTAGCGTGTTTATACTTTCCATCGACTATTTGTTTGTGTACATACCTAGTCCTCCAAAGGGAGGGGAAAATATATGTAATAGAACTTCAATATTCATAATACCAAACAATATAGAAAGAACACCGTCTGTAATAACTGAACTTTGACATTCATTATCATACATTAGAGAATTACAACCAGATTAAAGAAAAAACATGAGAGAGAGAGAGAGAGAGAGAGAGAGAGAGAGAGAGAGAGAGAGAGAGAGAGAGAGAGAGAGAGAGAGAGAGAGAATAATTACATTGTTGCTTGACACACAAACAAACAAACCAAAACAAGCCACAAGTCAAATTAGACTGGCACAGGGACTTCTATGTTTGGCTTGGCCACACTAAGGTCTATAGCCATGCCATGTCCATTCGGACGAGGGACCTCTGGAACCATAGCCGGACACACCATTGCACTGAGCTTTACGACGTCGATCACCTGCTCAACTAATTCCGGCAGCTTTTCCTCCACCACTATGATCTGGTTTTGCTGTACTTGATCAGCAGGAAGCTTTTCCTTCATGACAACTTTCTTTGTATCCTTGTACATTCCATAGAGCACCATCTGAAGAATACCGAAGATGAAGCCCAGCACATTCGGAATCTATTAACAGAAAAAGAAAGAATTCATTCTTAATAGCTATCTTCAGGGAAGAAATTGTAAAACAAAAAGAGGCTTTGGTTTGTTTGGGGCACGTTTGCTAGGGCATTTTGTCAACTTTTTTCAGGCTAGTTTTTTTGGCTTTTAAACAAAAAGGCTATTTTTTTTTTGGGCATTTTTCCTTTTTGTGTTTTTTTCTTCTTCTTATCTTAGTATAAAAACCAAAAAACGTAAAAAAAATTTAACTTCTTTACTTATAAACAAAAAGGTTAGCTTGAAAAAAGTTTAAAATAAGCTTTCACCAAACGAACGCTTAAACATTATACTTACAGCAATGTTGAAGTCTTTTATGAGAAGGCCATAGAAGAACCACATGACAGCATTAAGTGTGAGGGAGAGGGATAAGGAAAATGGCATGAATTCCACGCTTCTTGTTCGTATCACTTGTTTCTGAAGAACAAGAACACAGAGAATTATGAATACGATAACTTATCCTCGGCCATGAATATGAATGAACTGAGTGCAGAAACTGTGGTGCGTGTTTACCACTATGCAGAGAGGTGCTGCAAACACGCCCACAGAAAAAACTAGGCAAATCCAACCGACAATGTGGACTCGGATTGGATCTTTTGCAAGAAAGTGAGTTAGGATAAGGATCAGGCCAAACCCGCCAATCATCAGCACGAGTAGTTTCACAGTCTGGACCTGCATTTACAGGCCAAATTTAAGTAGTTTACATACAGAAACTGTATAAGTAAGATATTTAGTTTTTTTATATAAATTCCTTAATGAACCTTCTTGGGTGCATAGAAGAGGAAAACGACTATGTAGATCGTCTCTATGAAGCAGCCAAATGAGTTGATAGTGATAAGGAGGGTGGCATTGGTCTTGAGGAATGCGTAGTACATCAACAGCATGGCACTGAACAAGGCAACTACGTATGGAACTGACTGGAACCCTTCTGTTGATTTCTTCTTGTATATTTGGTAAAATGTCGGCCTGCAATTAATTAAGATTAAAAAAGTGTCATATACTTCATCAAGCTAAAAAAATTGACCAAAAACAATGCTTGAAGCCCATTGAAAGTAGTATGATAGCAGAGAAAAGAACAAATCGAGCACTTACAGTGGCGAAAGGAACACGAAGAATGAGATAATGTTGCCTGCAGCATGAGCATTAGCAAAACAAAAAGATAAACACAAATCATTAGCTATGTATGCTATAATTCATAGAGAAGGTTAAGATATATAACCAAGAACGTGCATGGTTGTAGTTGCCACCATGCATGCAGTATCTTGTACCACTTACACTAATTAAATATAGGTTAAGCCAGAAAATATAGTAACTATATGTTATGCCCATGTTGACTCTTATATGAGTCATGTTCTCCATATTATATATATGCCACTTTTAAGTGATGAGGCTTTAAAACAGTGCCCACGAAACTTAGGAGGAGGAGGAGGAGAAGAAGAAGAAGCAGAAGTAAAGGTGACAGAACATACCTAGAAGGCCAAATGCAAAAGCCAAATTGTGACCAGAGAACCCACCCATCTCTCTCTCTCTCTCACTCTCAAATCACACACTGTCACAAAGTGAAGTTCTCAAATGAAGCACTAGCTAACTACTTCTCACACAAGCACACAACCAAGAGTTGTGAGGCCAGCTATTTATATAGAGTAAAGTGGGACATGCTTTGAATGAGTCTGGTTTATTGGGGGTAAAGGAGGGTCAATGTAACAGTAGCTACTAAAGACCTTTTTGTTACTCTTTACAGTTGTTGAAGAGAATTGCCACATTTTCCCCAATTTTGGTCATTTGAATCAAGCAATAAGAAGGCATCACCTGCTCAATCAGTACCATAGAGGAGTACAGGCCCAAACCTCAGGGCCCACTAGGCACTTTCTTATGTGTCACCCACCAATCCAATGGACTTAAGGTTTACAACTCATATTTTCTTTTTCTTGAGGGTTAGATTCCTCTATTTGTGTCCCAAGATTGTGCTCCTACTCAGCAACAAACCAATCCAGAATGATCCACACACCAATCAAGTCGCGCAACATCAGATCAATAATATAATTGGGCCATCCACTTGGTGGGTCCCTAACCCTATTGAGGAGGTTAAGTGCCCCATTAGTCATGTAATTTATCCATTTTTATTTTATTTTTTCTTAGACGTCATGTAATCCAGAATTCCAGATCTGTTTCCTAAGCTTATCTAGCCTTTTTTTTTTGATCTTCTAACTTAATTCTAAGCTTATCGATATGGTGGGCTATATATATACATCACCTAGCAACCAAGCTATAGAGATTCATATCTTATTTGCATGGTGACATGGGTAGACATTATTGGCACTAATGCCATGCAGGGTTGGGCTCCAATGCAGATGAGCCCAAGACACTTTCTCTATCTAGCTCCTTTGTGATTCCAGACACTATCCACAATCCTTTTTTTTTCCCCCTTTTTCTTTATGTTTTTGGAATTATGTACACTGAACACTCCCACTAGAAAGCTTTAAAATTTTGAATGTATCATAGTGTTCACTATCTTATTAGCTCATTTGGTAGAGGAACAATTTGAGTCATCAATAGTAATTGATATGCCTTTCCATTTATTTGATTCCAATTCTATTGATGCCGCTACTTTATTGACTCTGCTATAGAGCAATGCTACGCATCACGAAAAGTTTCTTCATAACCCACATTAGAAAAAGTATGTCCCCCTATTTTACCTATTTCACTGCACGGGCCACGTGGATAAAAAAGTAATCGAACTTAATTAGGGTTTTACCAAACTCGTCGCATTTTGAAACAGTGTGAGAATTTGCACTTTTTTTCAATTCATCATGTGGAAATCAAGTAGCCACGTAACCTGGAACCAATAACAAAGATGGTGGGACCTTATAATCCACTAAACACTTCTTTATATCCCATGCAATATAGAAATGGGTGCATGAGATAACGTCCAAGAGGACCCCCAAAAAAAGGACCATTCATGGTACGTAGCATTTAAATAGTTTTAAATATCTGTTGTCAGAATGTTTTTTTTTTTAGCTTTCAAACCCAAAAAAATAAAAATAAAATAAAGGTCCTACCGGGAGTCGAACCCAGGTCGCTGGATTCAAAGTCCAGAGTGCTAACCACTACACCATAGAACCGTTGTTTTTGACTTTAAAGCAAAAATTAAAATAATATAATATTTAACTAAAGAACATATTGAACTTAATGATATTATAGAAGTAATAAAACTGTAAAGGGTTGTATTAAAGCAAGTTCTCTTTCTTTTTTGGAAAAATTTTATGCATACTAATTTGTGATATTATCTTGGTGGTTTTGGTTTCTATTATACCAATATTAGAAATAGTCCTCTAAAGATTGTGAAACAAGAAAGTCGAAGCTAGAGTGCATGTGGGTGATCATGAAAATTGGATTGTGTATATTGAGCTTGAATCTCTCTTGTTTTCAATGGAATGGAGCTACGCTTGTAGAAAAAGAATATGAAACTTCAATCACTGTCCCTTCCACAGTAAGTAAATTCAAAGCTTATATGTTCAACCGCAATGAATAACCCTTGAATGCGCATATAATATATATATATATATATATATATTCTTACGTGCAGGACGTGTATTGCATTTATTAAGCAGGTTGCGGATGGCATAGATTAGTAGTGTCTCTCGATGTTTAATTGCAAACCTGTCGTTCCAATCGACAAAATCAAGTGCAATATAGGTAATGAATATATAATGGCTTCTTTCCACTATATAGGATGGGTTAATATAAACAGTCCAATCAATCTAAAGCTTGTCATTGTCGTAAGAATGCTTAAGATCATATTTTGCATTGTCACCTGCCTGCCTTACTTGCCGTATATGTAAAGATAAACTTCCATTCAAACGCCAAATCTAAGAATATATATATATATATATAGAAAAGGAAGCAACCATCGGAAAGAAAAGAAGAATAATGTTAATGAAAAGAAGATAAAGAACTAACTATATTGAACCCGAAAGAAGAAGGAAAATAAATAACTATTGCTGTTTGTTTGGAAGCAAATAAAGGGTATGAAAAGGTGAGTTTGTGTGACATACCATAAGGTCTAGACAAGTAAAAAAAACATATGCTATGTCATGTAATCCCATTTTTTTCCATTCTTTTTTCGGTCCCAACACTATTCATCAACTTCAGGAAATCTATCAATCAATTATTAATGCAAATAAAGAATTTTTTATTTTGGATTTTGGAAGTACTATGAATGACTACAGTTGTACAGTTATGTGTCATTTTCCTAATTAACGAATAACTAAACAAGTAAAATCATTAGAAATGATATGAACCGTTATAGAAAAGTTGGAAAAAAAAAAAAGGATTGCTGGAATAATATGACAATCTGGTACTACAATCAAGAAAGAGTAATGCTATATAACTAGAATATATAATTAGAAAATATAATCAGAATGATATGGCTGGGTTGTGGCCCTATCACTTTAAAACAAAGAACCCACCAAGATGCATTTTAATTACAAAACTGCCACTGCCACATCGTTCTGGTTCAAAATTCTGGTTATAAATTCTAGAAGAATAACATTTTTTATCAAGAAAAAGCATCTTAAGGATGATTGCAACGAATTACTAAAGCGATTGTGATGCAATAATATGCGTACAAAATGATTAGAAACGATACAAACCGCTAAAGAAAAATAGAAGAAAAAAACAAGGATTGACGGATAATGCATCACAGCACCCAATTTGATAATACACTCAAGAAAAAGCGGCCAAAGGATGATTACAATTAATTATTAAAGTGATGGTGATGCTATAACATGCATGCAAAATGATTTGACTGATATGAAAGGTTACAGAAAAATAGGAAGGAAAAAAAAAAAAAAAGGATTGACAGGATAATGCATCGTAAAGCACAATCTCTGATACTACAATCAAGAAACAGCGTCCTAAGGATGATTGCAATTAATTATTAAAGAGATTAGAATGTTGTAACAAGCATACAAAACAGCTTCGTAAAGCCCACTCAACAAGTTTAGTGATTTATAATCTCCCCGAGACTATCAATCTGCAAAATATCTCTAGTATGATAATGATAGCTACTCCATTGAAAAAAATATTGTTGTTAGTTCACTAGAAGTTTAGCGCTTTATAATCTCCCCAAGACTATCACTCTTGTAAAATGTCTATAGCATGATAATGATCGCTAGTCTATTGAAAATTGTTCTTAGTTCACATGTACAATGTTCTAAAGTAAACATGAATGAAAAATTCAACCTTGCAAGTTCGTCAAATTAACAAAAAATCGTGCTGATCATTGAAGATTCGCTAAACTAATCTTTGATTATATATATATATATATTCTAATCATGAGAGATACACTCACTAGGGAACCTTATCCCTTCAATCAAATTTATATTATACTCTCCACCCAGTACGTTCCTCCACAGTCCAACCTAACCTTCTAACAAAGACAGATGGTTATACCATGAAGATTTAATAATTCATTCTTTTACTGGTTTAAAATGATAGTAAAAGAGAAGGAAATAGGAGAAAGATGGTTTTAGAAGAATATTCGTACGTGACAGGTAGATATATATATATATATATAGTGCATGGAGTTATCAGAAGATCTTTTGACAGATCGATGAAGACTTTGAACCCACTAGTGGCATGTGACAGTCAAAAGCTAGGTGATTACAACGCAATAGAATTTGCTGATGACAATTGAAAGAATTCCATATTACATGACTAACCTTCATCGATCACACTTGTCATCACTTGATCTCAAGGCATGAAAAGCCTACGCACTTAATATATAGGTCAACAAGTGCAGTAATTAGGGTTTGGAGTAACTGCTGAGAGCCAGAAGGAGGAGTGATGTAAGTGGCCAAGTGAGGGGAATGATTTTGCTGATGTTGGTAAGATACAATTACTTATACTGTTACTTTATTTTGTATTATTTTATAATTTATTTAAAAAAATCAAAAACTAGTATGATATAGGTTTTCATTGGATGTATTAGTCCTAAAAAAATAAATTTGATTTGAAAAGATTTAACCATTTGATTTTTTAAATATTTTTTGGAGTATTGTTTGAAAGTAGTATGACCTTTGAATGCTTTTGTGCGAAATCATATGGCTAAAGTTGTTAGATTCTACCAATTTTTTGTTTACATGATCTCTACAATAATATTCATCAGTTAATAGTTTCAGATTTCAAGAGAAATTAAAGTACTTGATTAAAAAATGCTAATAGTACAAGACCTTATGGGTCATTACTGCAGCAAAAACCCTCCCCCAAGTGAGAGGGGTGCTTGAAGGAGGACAAGTATTGGGAAGGTAACGTAAAAACCTGTAAACATTCAAAGTTGGCACAAAGTGCTTAGTCATTGCTCTTTTACCACAAAAACAAAAACAGAATCCTTTTTTTAGGGTTTCTCAAACGAGATTTTTCATAAAACTTTTTATTTGAAATGAATTTGTTAATAAATGTTTTTTAATATAAAAACTTGCTAGATGATTATTTGTCTTAAAATGATAATGATCAAATGGGTTGAGCCTTTATTTGTATAGCATTGTTCATTGTAGTATTAGAAAAAGACGTACGAAGCATACTCAAATGCAGCTCATATAACTTCTTCTTTTTTTGTGCTAAGCAAAAGTAATTAGGTTACAGTTTATGTAACTTAATTGCCCAAGCAATTAAAACAATTACAGTTTATGTAGTTCGACATGGCAGCTCGATTAGTAACTATAATGAATGTTGATCAGTAGTAGCTAATTGGGGTCTATATGGGTTCCGATTAACCATGATGTCTTTAAATAGATATTCCATAAAATACTTCATAAATTCTTTCCACGATATAGCAAATTCAGAAATATTTCAATGAATTCGTTACCCACTCAATGCTTCTCTTGGAAGATTTCAACGTGGTGCTAAAAAAACAAGACTTGTCTAAGAGTTACATTGTTAGTTTCTTCATCGTATTCTGTAAACTGCAATCTAGACATGCAATGCTTTATTTTGTAAAAATATTCTCATTCAAAATCATGTGTTAATAGCAGTTTCGATGATGTCTTTTACCACATTCAGAGAACTTCGTAATGGGCAGAATCTGCAGATGACATTACAGTTTATGTGGTTCCATATGGCAGCTTCACAGCTAGAGAATGCTAATCTATCGTGTCAGCAGTAGGGTGCATGGATTTCATACCACCACTGATTACAGTAATCTTTTTCTTTTCTTTTTTTTTTAGCCTTTTCAGTTAGTATTACAGTAATCCTTCACTCTCTTCTCTATACATATGGCATGCCCACTATGCCTAGAGTATAGCATTGCTTGGAAGGGAGAGTAAGCTAGTAGCTAGGGTACCCTTTGTGCAGATCTAGAGAGATCACCATGGTCTCCATGCAGCATCCATGGGTTTTTGTCTTTGGCATTTTAGGTTAGTTATATAATTGACAAGCTTTTCTTCATCTTCTTCTTCTCTTCCTCCAAATTGTTATAATGTAAATTGCGTGAGCCGTAATTTACATTGATCTAATGGGTTGAATAACATTCAAAAGTTCTGTAACTCCAAATGCCAGTGCAGTCATAAGTTGGAATCGTTTTTTATTCTTTATATAATTCTCTTCTTGTTTTTCCATTCTTTCTTTTATTTTCCCCTCCCTTTTTGGTGAGAGACTCTTTTCCTTTCTCTACATTTTGCAATTGTGACTTTCAATTCAAAGTAAAATCCCCTATATGTGTAGAAAACTGAGAGTGTTTGAATTTCCTTGACACTTACATTGAGAACTAACTCTTTCCCTTCTTTGACATTGTTGCAGGTAACATTGTCTCCTTCATGGTGTTTCTTGCCCCAGTGTAAGTTTGTCAGTTGATCTTACTTCATTAGACATCATCTTTTCAATATAGAGAGTTTGTCGTACCAGAAGGTTGATATAGGACTAATTGGAAATATGTTTTGTTTACCTTGCAGACCAACATTTTACAGGATTATTAAGAAAAAATCAACCCAAGGATTTCAATCAATCCCATATTTGGTTGCACTGTTCAGTTGTATGCTGTGGATATACTACGCGTTAATTAAGACTGATGCTATGCTGCTCATCACAATCAACTCGGTTGGTTGTGTTATAGAGACTACCTATATCGCCTTGTACATTGCTTATGCATCAAAGAAAGACGGGGTACTAGTAGAAAGAAAAAAATGCTATGCCTTTCTTGAAGGTAATTTTTTTCTCATATAACATTGCATTGAATCTTCGAGTATTGGGAATGTTGCAGATGACGACTTTGAAGATACTTGTTCTCTTCAACTTTGGGGGATTTTCATCGATTGCTCTTTGCTCCTACTACTTAGCAAAAGAATCCAATAGAGTCCGAGTGCTTGGATGGATTTGTCTTGCATTTAGTTTGATTGTGTTTGTGGCACCTTTGAGCATTATGGTAAGGAGCTAAAGATGCAACAAAAGCTTCTTGTTGCCTTGCTTAATTTTTTTTTCTTATTTTCAATGTAAAATAGAAGTTCTGTAAAAAATTTCCCACTAGCCAACCATGTCAACATGATGAAATAATTGTGAAGCACTTCAAATGTTAATTCTGTTGTGTTACAATGCAGAGAAAAGTCATACGCAACAAGAGTGTGGAGTTCATGCCATTTTCGTTATCATTCTTCCTCACAATGAATGCTGTGGTGTGGTTCTTCTATGGTTTACTGCTAAAAGACTTTTATATCTATGTTAGTGCTATATCTCTAGAGTAATAACTAAGATTAAACTTATTTATTTATTTTGAAGAAATATTTTATCCAAAAATCGTTCATAATGTTAGACTTCTGAATTCTATTTTCCTTCTTTTTTCGTTTTTAAAAATTCGCACAGCTTCCAAACATCCTCGGATTTGCTTTTGCGGTACTTCAAATGGTTCTTTATCTAGTCTACAAGAACTGCAACAAAGTCCAAGAGGAGCTGAAACTACCAACCATTGCAGGACAAGGCACCATTAGGGCTCCTGAGGTGTATCCAGTGTTCTCCCTGCCCAACTGGGATGAAAACAAGAGGAGAAAGGATCTAAATGTTCATGACCAAACCGGCCACGATGAAGGACACATAGCTGCCTCCAATCAAGTTCATTTAAGTGGATGAGCAATATGGTTTCCTTAAAGAGGCCTCTCAATGCTTCATTATGCATCCATGGAGTCCCTAATATATACAGTGTAATCTTCATCTTCTAAGTCTGTAGAAGCATATAAAGATGGGTGTGTTATGAAACTGTGTAAGAAGTGGGATACAATTACTCATATCTCACAGAGTCATATATATATATATATATATATATTTCAGTCATACTATAAAGATGTCAAAAAAGTAAAATATAGTTCAAGAAAAGGAATCCAGATACTGAGTCTCCATACTTATATATGAAACTTAGTAAAGTGTCTCTTGTAATGGGTATACAATAATCCTTGAAAAAGCTACTACTATTTGTAGTAAATGTTCTTGTATTTACACTTTCTATTGTATCTACGACTACTTTCTGGAGCAAGTTTTACTTACATTGGCAAGCTGAACTTTTAATACTTACTTCCTGCAATATTGCATGTTTTTAGTTATCAATGATTAAGTCCGGTAGTGTACATATATTCTCAAACACAATTTGCTACAACTACCGTTAATGCAGTACTTCACCTTGAGCTATGTGTGATGGAATTTCACTGGAGAAATGAAAAATGCATTTCATTTTGTTTTCAAAAACTGTTTACTCTTCTAGAAAATAGATTAAGCAAAAACTGATACAGAAAACTTATTTTGAAAACTATTTTTGAAAACTGTATAGTTAAAATTTTATGAAAACACCCCATTTTTAAAAAATAATTTTGTATTATATTTTGAGTTCTCGAAAATTGTTCTCCATACTAAAATGACAATGATATGAAAACCGATGGTGTTTTCAAACTTTTTATTATTTTTTGTTTTTAAAAATATGAAAAACAAAAATTTTGAAATGATTCCAAACAAGGTTTCTAATGATGATATGTGAATGTGTATATTTATTGTAGTATGTTTACGACAAACAAAATTGTACGCCTAATCTGCAAAACTTCGATTTTGCATTTGCTTATTATAAGATTGTACATTACTCTGATCGATATTTCAAATCTAGAGTAATGTCTATTTTGAGCACTTAATTTATTTCGTTTGTTTGGTTATACAAGGTATGCAACATATATACAGGAATCATTTTAGGAAAATGTAGTAAATTTTCAGAACTCTCTCAACTGCATGTTTTGTCACATACTATTTAGCTTCTTATGATTGTTTTTTATTTTTTTTTCTTTTTCCTCTTTTTTCTTTACAGATTTAAGAACAGTAGTTATAAATTTTTACTAGAAAAGTTACCAAAATAGGAAGTAAAAGCTGAAAAAATTAGAAAAAACGAAAGTGGAAAATGCAGCCAAAAAATATAAGAAAATATGGATAGCGAGAAATGATTGAGAAACTTAATAAGAATCTTATCCAGAAGCTTTTGCGAAACTTAAATGAAACTTTTAAAAATTTTAGTAGAAACCTTTAGAAAACTTAATGGAGACATTTGAAAAACTTAGTTGAAACCTACATGAATAATTCATTGATACCTAGTTAGAATTTAGAGGGAAAAAATTGTATAAAATTAATATTTCAAGTTTCTTAAATATTTTTTCTAAGTTTTCTAAAAGTTTCTGTCAAGTATCCCAAGACTTTCCTAAATATTTCCCAAGAGTGTTTCAAACATTTTTCAAGAGTTTTTCAAATATTTTTTTACATTTTTGGAATGTTTTTCTAAAATTTTGAAACAATTTTCGTACCAATATTGAAAACATGCTACTCCTCCCAAATGAATTTCCCGGCAACTATGATTTCGAATCCATCATAGAGGGTATAATCATACTCCTAAGCCGCAACATCAGGGATTCTCCTACCTCCCTTAGTCCCTTGGGTCCAACAGCTAATGATAGCTTCTCATTACATTTAAGTTTGATTGAATTTAAATGAACCCATTGGATCAGATCATGTCATACTCACTAGTAAAATTTTAATAAGTTTTTTTTTTTTTTTATCAGCAAAAAAAGCATTTCATTGAAATGAAAATGAAGATACAGAAGCAAGGCTCCACTGAGGTGGATAAACCAAATCAAGTCAGACCAAAACATATAAGAAGTAGCAAAACAAAGAGATAATATGCCAAAAAGAAAGAGAACAAGTTGGTAAGAGACCAATTGAAACCATACCAAAATGAAATTAATAACTAAGGGACCTCACTCCATGAATGTTAAACATGGACCTTCGAAGAAGCTTTCACCCACATGGCAGTACGCAGCTTGATTGAGAGAACGAACTCTACTCAATCCTCAACTCTTCCTTAAAAAATTATATCATTTCAAAGGAGCCAAATATTCCACATGATAGCTAGAAATAGAGATCTCCAAATAATTCTTCCAAGCCATGAAGTTGTAATAGCAAACCTCCACCTTGCCATTATTTTAATTTCTCTAGGAACTACCCATTGGATACCCCACCAATTTAGGATAGAAGACCATATCAACCAGGATGTTTTACATCTAAGCAACAAATGATCAACACATTCATATGCTTCCAGACAAAAGACACATCTAACATTTTCAGAGGGGAAAAGTATGCCTCTATGTTGTAGAAGGACCAATAAGCAAATTCTCCTTTGAAGAGCAAGCCAACCACAAACCTGAATCTTCAATGAGGCTGCATTTTGCCAAATAAAAGGGAATGGCCAACGAGAATGGTTCCCAGAAGATTGAAAAACCCGACAAAAAGATTTCACAGAAAATATATTTGTGAACTCTGTCTTCCAAATGATTTTATCACCTTTTTTTAATTCCACAAAGGAAGACTGTAACAGCAAAAATAGTCTATTTAGATCCTCCTCCTCCCATACTCTTAGAGCCCTTTTCAATTTCAAATCCTAGATAATTAAATTATTAGCTTGCACAATTGCTAGATCTGCTATCACAGCTCCTTGATTTATTGAGAGAGAGAAGAGCTTGGGGAATAACTCTTTAGGCTTCCCCTTTACCACTGATTGAGATGAATTAAGCTTAGAAAATAACCAATGTTCATGCTAGAATAGTGTAGCATTTCTTGAACCCATAGTGATTAGAATATTTTTTTGATAAAACCTTACCATAAAGATTTTGCTCAGAGCTCAATTCAAGGAAATATTTCCAAATAGCAGAAGATTTTGAGGAAACACCTGTATAAGGAAGCCATCTAACTCGATCCAACTTATACTTACTACATATCAGTTTCCTCCATAAGGCATCTTTTTCAAACCCAAACCTCCACCACCACTTTGAGAGCATAGCAGCATTCATGAGCTTTAAAAACCTAACACCAAGGCTTCCATAATCTTTAGAAAGAGTTACTTTATCCCACTTTACCAGATGTATCTTTTTCTTAGAGGCACTATCCCCCCAAAGAAAACCTCTCATAAGCTTTTCAATTTCTTTTCTAATATTTGCAGGCATTTTGAAGATTGAAAAGAAATACAGAGGAATGCTAGACAAGGATGATCTTAGTAATGTGATTCTACCCCTAATAGGTAATTGAGACCTTTTTCACTTGGATAGATTCTGCCTCAACCTATCGAGAACACTTTTCCAATCCTTTATATTAAATTTATTTGGGCCTACTGGCAACCTAAGATAATGGATGGGGAATCTACCAATTCTGCACCTAAATAGCTTTGTTATAAATTTCATAAACACCTCATCAGTTCCCATTCCATAAACACTACTTTTTGAAAAATTAATTTTCAAACTAGAAAGAAGTTCATAACATCTTAAGATCCTTTTGAGATTTCTGAGTTCACCAATATTGGCATCATTAAAACAGATGGTGTCATCAGCATATTGAAGTTGAAGAGCATGGATTTCATCTCTTCCAATTTTGGTGCCATTAACTAAGTTTAAAATAGTAGCTCTATTTAGCAGTAAATTAAGACCTTTGGCTGCTATAATGAATAAAAAAGAAGAGAGGGGATCACCTTGCCTTATACCCCTTTCAACTTTGAATTCATTGGAAAGAGATCCATTCATCAGCACTGAAATCCTAGCTAAGGAAAGGCATTCTGTAATCCAAGTACACCAGGTTGAGCAAAATCACATCTTATCCATCATGGAAAAAAGAAAATCACAATTCAGTGAATCAAAGGCTTTTTCAAAATCTAGTTTTAAAGCCACAACCTTGTATTTTCTAATCTTTCAATCATAAAGGATTTTACTAGCAATTAACACACCATCTGCTATATTTCTACCCTTGATGAATGCATTTTGAGAGACCCCAATAATTTCATCAATCACCTTTTTTAGCCTATTAGCTAAGCACTTTGCAAGCAGCGTATACATAGAACTAAGTAAGCTGATAGGTCTGTAATGGTGGAAAGATTCAGAATTTTCAGTCTTTGGGATCAAAGCTATGAAAGATGAATTTAAGACCCTAGTAAGTTTTTCATTGAATTGAAACTCCAGTAGGAACTCCATTACCTCAAACTTAAGCAATGCCTAAAACTTTTTTAAGAAATTGAAATTATACCTATCTGGACCTAGGGCTTTCCCTCTTTCACATCCACATAAGGCTTGGAAAACTTCTTCCTCTCCAAACTTTTCAGTTAGCATTTCCCCGCTTTCCATACTAAGACTACTTTGAGTTGTGCCTTACAGTTGTAGTCTGGACATATAATTATTCCTAAACCTTCTGTTTGCTGCAGCATGGAAAAACTTAGTGTTTGCATCTCCTTTCCTTAACCATAACATCCTTGATTTTTGCCTTCGCATACTTTCAGCATCTCTGTTAGCCTTCCATAACTTTCCAACCAGCTTCCTTCTTTCCTTTTTGATCTCTGAATTGTTTACATCCTCTTCAGCCGCTTTATCAATAATGCCCACCTCCTTTTCAAGCTGCCCCACTCTATCCAATACATTACCATTGACCTTAGAATTTCATATTTTCATCCTTTTTTTGAGGGCCTGTAATTTCGTACAAAGTTTGAAACCAGCCCAACCAAAGAAGGAGATCGACTTTCATTCCTTATCAACCACTTCCTTGAAAGATTTTTTGTTATACCAATTGTCAAAAAGCCTAAAAAGTTTAGGCCACAATCAAGTTTTTTATCTAATAGTAATATAGGGCAATGGTTTGATAAAAGTCTTGGAAGACCCCATTGAGAACATTTAAACTGTTGTAGCCATCCATTACAGACCAGAAATCTATAAAGTCTACTCCAAACTTCCCTTACTTGGAGGTTGGACCAGTGATTGTACTCTAAAAGTGTAATCTACATGTCTTAATTAGCTAATTGTTAGTTTTATATTATGTTTAATTGTGTTAATTTTAATCATAATTTGTACTAACTTAAGTTTGTGTTTATTTTCAGGAATCTTAGCTAAAAAGGGATTAATTTGCGCTGAAACAGAGTAGGCGTTTGAAGTGCACTTGAACGGTCCGCAAGGGCATTCGAACAGTGCATAGTAGCGTTAGAACGGTACGTCAAACGGTGTCACGTTGAATTTAGGTTCGAAGTGCTCGAAAGATTCAGATAACAGGTTTTCCCGTTCGAAGTGCGTTCGATGCAGCATTCGAACGATTGTCTGTGGCACTCGAACGGTGGCCTAGCCGTTCAAACGGGTTTAAGCTTAAATAGAATGATTTTGAATGCAATTTAATCATAGGTTTCAAAAGGTTGCTGTGAAGGTATAAGCTGCTGAAGCTGTGGTACAAGTTGCTGAAGCATGTAGAGCTGAAACTTTGAAAGCACATATCTCACGAACCATAAAGGCTATTCAGGCCCACAATATATCGATTTCATATAAGTTTTCGAGACCTACAACTTTCGTGAAGGGACCCAACCCATCTGAGCACTCAGTGGTTACCGTCCGTACGAATGACGACAGAATTTATATATTGACTCACTTTTTAGTTGTGGATAGAAAAGTAGGTAGTAGAGTAGATTTAGGGTTTTTATGTTTTGAAGGGATATTAGGTTTTGATGTTTTTCTAGGGTTTTAGAAGTAGTTTTAGAAGTAAATTAGAGAAGTTTATTCATAATTTTCATTCAGTTTTTAATTCTTGTACTCAGATTATTCAGTCTTTCAATAAATTTCAATACAACTTTGCATATCTATGCTTATGATGAGTAGCTAGATTTTATCTTGGGATCAATTGTGAAGATCAATTGAATATCTTGGATGAACAAAAGAGGTATGTTCTTGGTTTTAAAGTTAAATTTTTTGATTTTCTTTCTTCTTCTTCTTCGTTCTATAAACCTTCGAAAACCTAGATGTTTGATAATGTCCGGTAACGCTTATGCGTGAATATCACACTCAGTATATAAGCTGCCTTATAACGTTTATGCGTGAGTTGGGTTTAGTATATGCGCTACACGAATCGATAGTACTCGTCCTTGATTCTAACAACCCAATTTATTCTAGAAGTTGAAGTTTTGAAGAACCCTTGTTTTTATCGCTAAATCTTCCAAATCCGAGACTCGCGACGTAGTCAAAGGATTTGTGTTATTAAATTATCTCCTTCGAAATTTCAAGAGACGCAATTAGTTGTAACGATTGATCCTAGGACTTTTTTTTTTTATTTCTTAGTTTAAATTAGATAATAAATATTTTCTCAACCTAAAATCAGTTTTTGTTTGTTAGAGTGTTTTTCTTAAGATTTTTGATCCACGGTAAGTTTTCCTATTTACGTACACCATCTTCCTTGTGGGATCGACCTCGTACTTACGCGAAATTATTACTACAACGCGGCCGTGCACTTGTGGTTAAGTATCACCCTTTTAGGGAGCGATCAACAAGGTAAACATTCTACCAATTAAAAGCAAGTCCATCAGCTCAGCTTCCTCTAAGAATTTTTTGAAATTTCTCATACTTGAATTGACTCTAATGTACCCTGATCTTTCTCCTATTTTTAAGATTTCATTAAAATCCCCCCCCCCCCCCCCCCCCCCCCAGTGCACCATTAAAACCCCCCCCCCCCCCCCCCCCCCCCCCCCCCCCCCCCCCCCCCCCCCCCCCCCCCCCCCCCCCCCCCCCCCCCCCCCCCCCCCCCCCCCCCCCCCCCCCCCCCCCCCCCCCAGTGCACCATGGTAGATTACAGTTTCTTCTAAGACCAACTAATGACCTCCGAACCTCTTTTCTTTCTTCTTCATCATTTGGACCATAAACATTTGCAATAGAGCACTCAACCCTATTCTGGAATTTCCCTTTTAGAATAATGAAATGCTTGTGAACAACAATATTAAATGCAGAAAACATATTTGTATTCCAAACACAAAGAAGACCTCCAGATGCTCCAATTGAATCTACTGCTTTCTAATCAAAATTTCCACCCTTCCATACTGATCTAACTTTCTTTTCATCACACTGTGTCCATTTTGTTTCCTATAATAACAGAATGTGAACCTGCTTGCTCCTGCATACCCTTTTCACCATTCTCCTCTTTTCACATCTGCCCAAACCTCTTACGTTCCATGATAATACTTTCATTATGAACAACTTCAAACTCCTTAATAACAAGACTGGAAAATCAAGATCCAGTGCCTATTCCCCTTGAAGGAAGATTCTCTTTCCATTCCTTGGAACACAATAAGTTGCAGATGCTTTTTTCATTATATTTAAAGTTGATACTCACCATGTTTCTAACTAAAATTGTTTCCTCTGCTTCCTTTGGAATTGTGAATTCTAACTCTTTTAACATGATGGCATTTTTGTTTCTAATGTTATCTGAAGGAAGGGAAGATGTTGTAGGAGATGACCTCGATGATTGGGGGTAATCAATTTGTTTGTTTTTCCTTCAAGAGGGCACCTTATGTTTTGCTCCGTCCTTCGATTTGAGAGAAACTATTTTGGATATTTTCTTCCTAAGCTTGCTTCAAGGCTTTTTCTTATTTCGAGCTGAAGATGTAACTTCTAGAGAATCACCCTTCAACTTGGGCCTTTGAGACTATTTTGATCTTGCACACGAACTATAGACTTTGATAGCCTCATTTGAGATGTTATGATCAAGGGGCCCAGCCACTACATCAATTAAAGGACCCATATCCTTCTCTAGTTGAGGACGATGATCATTACAAATATTATGGGAGAGAGCTGGTGGTTGAGGAATAACTTCTGTAACATTCCCAAAGGTGGCTGGGAAATTCCCTTCTACTAATTTGCCACCTCTCCCTTCACCTTCTAATGATTCGTCCACATGGCCAATACTTGCCATGTTAGCTTCATTTTCCTCCTCTAGCAATATCTCCTTCTGAGCTATCATACTTGACCAAACCAAGTTGGAATAGGGACCATCATTTATCTTCCTTATCATCAAGGGGCTGTTAATAGTTCCTTCAGAGCTAACCGAATTCTCCATGACATTAACTAGAGTCTCTGGATCATCTTCAGAATCAGAAGCCAACTTGCTGTTATTGTTAAAAAAATATGGTTGATAAAAATCAGCTTCCCAAATTTGGACTAAATAACTAAAGTTCCTTACTATTAATTTAATAGTCTCATTAATAGATTGCTTGGATTCAATTTGAATTACAATTCTGCCCACCTCCAAATTTAATCTATTTGAGGTATTACTATCAACCGATAGAACCTTTTCGCAAAGACTTTCGATTTTGTTAGAAGTTTCCTTACTCCACGCATGTAGTGGCACTCCCCTTGATTTGTAGCCATGATCTTCTGGTAAGGTTGAACTCCCTATAAGACCATTCATACAAAGATGAGAACCACTGGTATTCACACTCATCTTGTAAGTAACTTGATTTCATTGCTTTATTGGGAATTGCAACAACATTTTGTTGTCCCCCAAATAAATCAAACAAATATCAAACCCACCTTCACTCCTTATAGCCTCTTGAATGGCAAACATGCTCTTAGAATCTCTTGGATGACCAATTATGCAATTTTTCAACCATTCAATATCAGTTTTGTCCACCTTAGTTACCTTATCATGGAATGTTGGGTCAGTATCTTATTTTTGGTTTGGATCCACTAGAATTTGCCTATAACTTCTTGTATCCCTATATGAGTTTTGATGAATGGTTGGTTGAGCAGTTTGTCCCCTTTTGACAAGTGGCTTGGTCCCATTTTTTGGTTGAAGTCTTTGATGTGATCCATATCTCGCTAGTTGACCCTTTAGTCTGAATTCCAAAAGCTAAACTCCGTTGTATGTCCTAATTGCCTCTAAAGCTTCCATTTTGCTTGCAAATCTCACAAAACCAAACCTGGACTGATTTTTCCTCCTCACTTTTTTTGGAATGAACACATCAATAACTTTACCCACCTTACTGAAAATCTTGGATAGCCACCAAGGATTCATATTACTTAGGAAGTTTTTTACAAATATTGCAACTAGGTTATATTGAGGGCCTTTAACAGATCCTCTGTTTACCATAGATGCGCCTCTGCTTTCAATGTGCTGACTTAAGAAATTGGGTGATGTCGAGAGATGCACAGATAGGGTGATGAGAAACTACCTATGAAGAATAGATCAACCACATATATAACCAGAACTATGTTATGGAGTCAAATAACCTTCCCACACCTTTCCTTGGCAGGATGTTAGAATGGTAAAAAACCTCTTCTACCTACTAGGGATGGTAGTGGACTAAGGCAAGGCGGGGATTAGTACCTCCATGCCCGCATTCACTTAAAAACTCCACATCTATCCTCGCCTCCATCCCAGCCTCCGTACCCGTGCGGGGATGTTTTTGGAAGTCCATCTCCACCTTGCGGGTACAAACCTCCGTCCACCCCTGCCTTTGTCCCCGCCCCGCCCTGTACCCACCAAGTCCAAGACAACACAACTTTCCTTTCTTTTGCCACAATTTCTAAGCAACCAAATGGTTTGCAAACCTTCTTCATAATGTACAAGGACAATAGGAGAAAAATTAAATTTCAAAATCCACAAAGATACCATAGATCTTAGACCAAGAATATCCGATAGGAGGATAAATTTATGAAAAAAATAAAAAAAGCAATTACAGATCTAAGCACTCCATACCTGGGATGCATGGGATTTGAGCATGGGGAGTTGTCTTATCAGCGGATAAGTAATCAAACACCACAACTAGCTGTCATTGTTGAATTGCTCCCAAAAGTGATATGGATTTGAGCTTCCCTGCAGGAGAATGGGTGTCGCGATTTAAGTAAACTTCTAGCAAGTACCGGTATCGTTCTCCCAAAGGATCAAACCCAATATAGGCAACACATAAAAGCAAAACAACTAACCAATTGAATCGAATTAGAACGTCACTTAACAACTTGAAACTAACTACAAATAAGACCGAAAATGTTTGAATGGTGAGAGAATGTGGCCTACCAAATTAAACTAATTAAACTAAGGGTTAAGAGCAATTATAACTAGATTTGAAAACAATTAATGAAAGGCTTGAATGTAATTGCTTCAATCTATTAATTCTCTACAAGGTCTTCAATGGAGATCTGTTTAACTCAAGTCAAGGTTCATTCCATGGATCCTTGACCCGGAGGATTTCGACCATAAAAGCTTGAATTCAAGTTCAATTGAGTGTAGATTGTTGTTTTATTATAGGAATCTTAGAGACAAACCATCAATTGTGCAATTCCTATACCAATTAGAAGATTGTGCATAGCAATTACCAACCTAGATTATGAATCTAAGTGTTCTATGGATCTACAACTCAATTGAGATGAAATTGAAGAAAATATAGGATAAATCATTGAAATTCATATATCTCCAATGAAGTCCTTGAAGATCCTTGGTAGATCTCCACAATTACATCGAAGAGATGCTTAGCTACTTGATTCCATGAAGTAGAATGTGAAGAATTACAAATTTCTCATTAATTGAAGAAGAAATTGGTGTTTGTTTACAAAGAAAGTATAAAAAAATGAAGGAAAATACAGTATCAACTCACTTTCTCTCTCTACAATTCGTACTAACTAAAAATCTAATCTAAAATGGTGATAGATACAAGAAATCCTGTCAATTCTCAGAGATATAGTAGTGAAAACCAAACAAGGGGCGCCGGGGCCATACGTACAATCCAAAATACCGTACGTACGGATTTCGTACGGTCCCGTATACACTAAATACAACCTTTTAAAATTTAAAATTTTGGCAGATTGTACGTACGGTTAAACCACTGAACATACAGTTGGTTTTACCGCACGTACGGTTAAACCACTGTACATACGGTCAAATTATTTGAATAGATCTTCGAAAGTTATATGAAATCAATATATTAAGAATTCCAGTAGCCTTTCTGGTTTGGGAGATATTGCCCTTCAAAGTTTTAGCTCTGTGTGTTTCAACTGATTGTACCACAACTTTAACAGCTTGTATATTGATAACATCCTTTTGAAAAACACTCTTCCTTCATTCAAAATGCGCCCAAAGCCCTCCACGTTAAGTTCAAAACTTATATAAAGTAGAATAACTTTAGTTTATACTAAAATCTAATTACAGAAGCATATAAACTCCTAAACTAGGGCTAACAATTGGCAAATTAAGGTGTTATAATTGCACTTTTAAAGTGCAATCATACCCCCCAACTTACTTTTTACTAGTCCTTAGCAAAATATTAAAACTAAAGTAAGTATGTACAAATGATAATTTCCACTTTCGTGGGAGTCCCGAATGCATTTAGCCTACGCATCAAGCCTTTAAACCCCTAGGTTACCCCTAGTGGACAAGTGGTGTCTCGTGAGGGCTTACAGTAATGACACCCACAAACATCGATTCATAATCATCAATCTAAGATTTAGAATAATATGAGAATGATGCATGAATGTATTCGAGCAAGCTTAACATATCACCTCTCATGTCAACATAAGTAAGATTATATCATAAAGAACACAAAAATGAGGTTCATATGTGTGTGTTCATGTGTGTGTGTCCTAGAGTCATGTAATGTAGCTTAAAAGTATCTACTCACACATTCATAGCCTTGGAGCTTTGATCCAGATTCTCACCGGGCATACACTCTCAAACAACTAAGCACAAGGGTTTCCCTCAATGGAATGTTCGCAAAAGAGTAAATGCCATGAAAAATGCAAGAGAGCATTCCAAATGTTAAAAATCGCAATAGTGAAAGTGTATCAATCTTGACATGACTTCATGAAAGAATGCTTATAGCTTAAATATCAACTAATCATGATGACAAATAAGAGCTCAAATTCAAATAAGATCTCACATGAAGTGCATGCTTTTAGATCATAAAGGACTTTGTAAGGGAAGGCCAATAGGGTTTCAAGGTAAGGAATAAGAAGAAAAGAAAAGGTATGAGAATACAATACATGTGTGATCAAGGCATGTAGTGTCAATGAAGTAATTTTTGCTCTATCTTTCCCATTCTAACTTTCTAGTATATTTTCTTGCCTCTTTGAGGCTTCAACCCCTATTCTTGTTTCTTTTCTTTCTTTTTCTTTCTTTTGATTTGCTTTCAACCCCATTGTCTCTTTCTTTTCTTTTTTTTTTTTTTTTCATTTTTCAACTTCTCTTTACTACCCTTTTTGCATACCTTCACTATTTTCTACATTTACACAACATAGCTCATCTTTACTTTTTCATGAGCTTCAATAGAATGAAGATTTGTGCCTGTTCAACTAGAAAGAAAAGTTATCTCATCAATGATCACATCTCAAGTAAGATCACATATCAAAAGGGCATAAAGACATGGTTGCAAGGGGAGTAAAAACAACAAAACTTCTGTGGCTCAAAAGGATGAAAGATGGCCTAAAATCATTTCTCAAAGCATACATAAAATAGATCTTGAATGAATGTGAGTGTCAATACAATAGATAATATAAAGCATATAAGCCAAATGCAAATGTAATGAAGCCATTGAAATAATAAGAGTTAAGAAATCTTCTTGAGTGAATGTAATCTCTCTTCAAAAAAGTTATAAAGCTCTAAAGCTCACAAGGTGAAAATCTCCACTCAAGTAAGGCTACAAATGCATAAAACTAATACAATGAAGCTACATCCATGATTTGTGCTCAATGAGTATAATCCCCTCACTAATGTGTATTAAAGATAACATCCCACAAAACATCAAAATCAAAGAGTGAAATGCTCATCATACTATGAACATAATCCATGCAACACTCTAACCATTCAAAAATCAAAGATTAAATCTCATGAATATGCTATAGTCCCATGTCTAAAGCATCAACACATCCACCATAGATAACTAGAGATCAACATGAACCAAATATAGATGAATGTGCTAAAAACATGAAAGAATCAATACCGAGACCATAAGATACTTCAACCTCTTACCGAGATCACAAGTAATTGAAAGATCATCATTAAATATAATACCTAAGAAGAGTCAATATATCACAAAGAGATCGAAGTGTAACAAAAGATATATATGCAATCTAAACTCTACCTCTAACTAAAGGAAATCATGAATTTTTTTTATTATATATAGAATAGGGAGCAACACAAATAAACAAAAATCAAAATGCAAAATCAAAGAAACAAAAACAAAAATAGAAGCAAAACCTCTACTCTCCCCCCAACTAGAAGGTGTTGACCCAAGAAGGCAACTCAAGAGGGGGGTGAATTGAATTTTATAGAATTTATATCAAGTAATGCAACTAAAAACAGTTTATATATTTCAACAATAATTAATCAAAGTATATATATCAAGCAAGTGAAGTATATATCAAAGTATATATTTATGCAAGCATATATAGTGAGAAAATAAGCAAAACAGAGCAAGGAAAGAAGAGCACCAAATTTATAGAGGTTAGGCCAACCTTGCCTACATCCTCTCTTCTTTGATCTTCACGAAGGTATTCTACTATGTAACACTCTTTACACAACTGCTGGTTTTGCCAGAAGTGCCCAGCTCACTCTTACAAAAGCTTCTTCCCAAGCTTTCAAAACCCAAGAGATTTTGTCCAAGCTTCTCTCAAACTTATAAATGATTTTGTCTAAGCTTTACTCAAACTTACAAATGTTTTTACCCAAGAACACTCAAACTTATAGGTTTACAAACCTACCTAAGTGAAATGAATAAAGGTTATACAATGGGTAACTCTCCTAATGAGTATATGAACAAGTACAACTCAATAAATAACCTTAAACACTCAGCAAAAATATGTGACAGTTAAGGCATAAGAGATTTTCAGCTTCAAGTTCTTGATTCCAATAGTATAATCACTCTATTCATCATTATAGAAGCTGTAGGTATCTTGTATTTAAAGTTATGGATTGATTCTAACCGTTGGAGAAGTATGAGAGAAGTTTTGGTGGCAGATTGCACCATAACGCCTATAAAAAATATAGCCGTTACTGTCGGTGGTCGACTCTTTTTATAATGAGTCGACTCTTTTTACAATCTGCTTCAGTATTTTGCCTTGAGGGGTCGACTCATGACTTGTAGGAATTGACTCTTTTGGTTAGAATCTGTAGATTCGACTCTCTGTCCCAATGAGTCAACTCTTTCACAGTAAGAGGCCGATTTTTTTAAGCAGTCTTCAAAATTTTTAGACTCTGTTGAAATGAGTCGACTCCTGAATGATAAATGGTCGACTCTTTTGAGTCTCTAACAAATTTTCAAGGCTCTATTTGAAAGAGTCAACTTTTGAAACTTGAAGAGTCGACTCTTTTTACCAGAGCACTTGTTTTTGCAGGTTTTTTTCATTCTTCTCCAAAGTCTCCAATCTTTTCAAGGATTATCCAAATAAGCTTTTTAAGGCTTACAAATACTTCTTCAAGGCTTGATGACTTCAAAAACATCTTCAATCCCTTCTAGATGAATTAACTTCATTTTAATTATTTGTAGAGCTCTTCAATCACCATTACTTCATCCATTGATCCAAGTCTTCTTTAATATCTTCAAGAGAGCTTCCAAGACTTAAAATATTCATTTCTTCAACTGATTTTCTATCCTTCTTTGAATATCTTCAATCTCTTTACTTGATCTTTATTTCTAGATTTCTTTTAGGATTCTGCAATTAATATAACTTATTCCATTAATTTAAGACTTCAACAAAATCTTTAATTAAGCTTTCAAGTCTTGTGATTTCTTCCATACTTTCAAGACATGTTCAAATCTTTCAAGAAAGCTTCTATGTATTTGAGTTGATCTCTTTTTCTTTGACATCCATCATCTTTGAAATTTCTTCATTCTCTATAAGATCACCACTGTTGAATACGTTATCTCATTATGCTTTTCATTCTTCATTCTAATCTTTGCATCACAAACCCTCCATTATGATAAACTTTAAGTCAAGATTTAATTAATAATTAATCTGCACACTAAGTAAAATTATTAGATCATTAAACCATGTTTTGTTATCATCAATATCAAGGCATTGAGTCAATAGAAGAATGCATTGTCCTCAATGCATGAAGACAAGACATGGAATGACATTAAAAAATGAAGGAAGACGAGTTAGGGTGCCGAATGCACCCCCTCCAATTAGGCTGAAAAATAAACTAAGAAAATAAAGAAACAAAAATAACTACTCTTACACCTACATGACTTGAAGGGAAGATCACCCAATACCACAAAGTAAAAATTTGTCAACATCTCATACATCGATGCATGCAACTTGTAAAGAGTTCAAACACATATAAGAATAGACAACGGTAACCCCTTTGGTGAACTTAGTAATAGAACATGTAAGTATATAAGGGTAAAGAGTGTCATGATATGTAGAAAATGTAAAATGATTATGCACAAAAAATGCCAATGAAGCTCATACTATGAGGCAATTGACCATCCCCTTCTTTTTGTTGGTCAGCAATGGGAAGGATGATTGGCTTTAATGTTGGGGCATGGAGATCCAACGGCTCCAGAGGTATAGGATTAGGTGCTAGAGGTAGAAATGTGTGGATCTCATGACCTATAGATAGGATAAGAATGATCTCTAAACTAACATCATCCCCTTTGACACGCACATCCCTAACATTTGAGAGACCAAAATCCTCACTCTTTTCTTCTTGTTTGGAGTCCTTAATCTCGAACTCCTCTCTCTCTAGTTGTTTGCCTAGGTGAAAGGTAGTTGGTTCGAAAAGTAGGGGTTCAAACTTCAAAGGAGTTGGTGTACTAAGACTAAATTCTAAAGGTTTAAGGGTAAAGGTCGTTTGACCCTCTAACATGGTGGACACATTCTCTAAAATAACAACATCCGCATTCAATTGAACATCCCCAACATCAAAAGGTTCAAGACCTTCATTAAAGGCAATTGTTCTCTCTAGAGGGTCCTTAATATGTGCTTCATCATTTTTAACCTTCTTGGACTTCTCTTCTCTCTCACTAGTTCCTTTATCACCCTCTTCCTCACTCTTGTCTTGCTTGGAAGCCTTAATCATAGGCTCTTCTCTCTTGGGTTCCACATCACTAGTGAGATGTTCAACAACTTCGTCACTCACCGTAAGAACTTCTTCCCTAGACTCACACTCTTGGAGAAAGGTGATGTGTTCGATGATGTCCTCACTCTTAAGGGTAAAGATGGGATGGATTTGCTCAATTGAATGGAAGGTGAGATTGGACTCACTTGCAACCTTATTTGGCTCCTCTTTTCTCTTATTATCTTCCTCTCCCCTAGGCTCACTCTCCTCTTTCTTAGGGTCCTCAATGTTAGACTCCTCTTCACTCTCACTAGGTTCTTCATCCTTAGAGACATTTTCAATAATGTTCTCACTTACCTTAGGAGTATCTTCCTTAGACTTAAAGGCTTGAGAAATGAGGTTTGATCAATAGTGATGCTCTCATTCCCAAGGTTAGTGATAGGGTGGATGTGCTCAATTGGATGGACTTGCTCTTGGTGAAGAGTTAGATTGGACTCACTTCCAAGCATTTATTCATGAGAATTAGGTTGAAATTGAGTGAAAATCTCTTCCCCCTCTTGAACACCTAAGGTTTGCATTAATAGGGCGAATTGACCCTTAATATCATCAAGAAGTTGACCTTTGTGTTCAAGGCCTTTGTCTATCCTAGAGTTTACATCATTTTGCATTTACATGAATAGTTGTAAGGTGTTCTTTAGTGTATCCTCGAGAATGAACTCTATTGTGCCATTGTGGGGAGAGGTGGGATGAACTTATTCTTGGTGGGGGTAAGAATTAGGATGGGCTTCACTAAAGTTCTTATGATAAGGATAAATTGGTGGTGAAGCTTGAGAATGATTAAAAGGTTCTTGGTAGTGATAAAGTGGAGGTGATGCATGGTAATAGTCAAAGGGCTCTTGGTAGGATTGAGGTGAGTCGAGATAATGATGTGAATATATGCTCTCATGCCCCCTACCAAGGTTGGATTGATTACATCACCCGAGATTGGGAGGTGGGCTAGGAGGCTCCCTTTGGCCATTGGCTCGAAGACACTCTCTAAGAGACATGTTGGATGATTCTTAGTTTCTCATTGCATTAGCCTGAATATAGTCTATAAGAGACCAACATGAAGGAGCAGTTATACCACCATTCTCAATCCTTTGAGAAGAGTAGTCCATTGTGCTTATGCCAATGTGGTGAGATGGTGATATGTGTAAAAATGAGCCACTAAACATAATGAATTACACAATAGAAGATAAATGCAATGTACAAACAAATTGGCAATCCGCGCTTTAACAAATCAATTCACAGTTCCCTTCCACCAATTTGCCTTCTAAACCCTTCAATCTCCATATAAATGTGCCACTAATTCGCAATTCAATTCAATTCAAACCAACCAAAACCTCTAATCTCCTTAGACAATAGCAATACCATCAATAAGCAAATAGCACATAAGCCTATCCACCAATTGAGTTCTCAATGCAATGAAAAATTCCATAGTAATCAAACAAAAATAATCCTAAAATAAAAGTGAAAACCAAAAATCAAAATTTATCATGCTATCACACAAAAGGTTGGAACGAAGTTACCTATGGCCTTAACTGAAGATTCCGTTGAGGGTGAGTGATTAACTCCTACCCATTTAGTTTTCTTGTGCTCCTTTATTTGTTATTTTTTTGTGTTTTTTTTTATATGCAATTCACCAAGTGCTTCTTTAATCCGCAACTTGTTGGTGTTCGCCTTATACTTTTAATCCCCAGCAACGGCGCCAAAACTTGAATCGCTCCCAAAAGTGATATGGACTTGAGTTTCCCCGTAAGAGAACGGGTGTCACAATCGAAGTAAAATTTCGGCAAGTACCGGTACCGTTCTCCCAAAGGATCAAATCTGATATAGGTAACATATAAGAGCAAAACAACCAACCAATTGAATCGAATTAGAACGTCACTTGAAACTTGAAACTAACTACAAATAAGATCGAAAATGTTTGAATGGTGAGAGAATGTTGACTACCAAATTAAACTAATTAAACTAAAGGTTAAGAGCAATTATAACTAAATTTGAAAACAATTAATGAAAGGCTTGAATGCAATTGCTTTAATCGACCAATTCTCTACAAGGTCTTCAATGGAGATTTATTTAACTCAAGTCAAGGTTCACTCCATGAATCATTAACCTGGCAGATTTCGACCATAAGAGCTTGAATTCAAATTCAATTGAGTGTAGATTGTTGTTTCATTGTAGGAATCTTAGAGACAAACCATCAATTGTGAAATTCATATACCAATTAGAAGATTGTGCATAGCAATTACCAACCTAGATTATGAATCTAAGTGTTCTATGGATTTATAACTCAAATGAGATAAAATTGAAGAAAATATAGGATAAATCATTGAAATTCATATATCTCCATTGAAGCCCTTGAAGATCCTTGGTAGATTTCCACAATTACATCCAAAAGATACTTAGCTACTTGTTCCATGAAGTAGAATGTGAAGAATTGCAAATTTCTCATTAATTGAATAAGAGATTGGTGTTTGTTTACAAAGAAAGTATAGGAAAATAAAGAAAAATACAATATCAACTCACTTTCTCTCTCTATAATTCGTACTAATTAAAAATTTAATTTAAAATGGTGATAGATACGAAAAATCTCGTCAATTCCCAGATATATAGTAGTGAAAACCAAACAGGGGGCGCCGGGACCGTACGTATGAACCAAAATACCGTACGTACAAACTTTGTACAGTCTCGTATACGCTAAATATAGCCTTCTAAAGTTTGAAATTTTGGCAGACTGTACGTACGGTTGAATCACTGTACATACGGTTGGCTTTACCGTATATACGGTTAAGCTGCTGTACGTGCGATCAAATTATTTGAATAGATCTTCGAAAGTTATATAAAATCAATATATAATGGATTCCGGTAGCCTTTTTGGTTTTGGAGATATTGCCCTTTAAAGTTTTAGCTTTGTGTTTTTCAACTAGTTGTACCACAGCTTTAACAGCTTGTATATGGACAATATCCTTTTGAAAAACACTATTCCTTCATCCGAAATGTGCCCAAAGCCCTCCACATTAAGCTCAAAATCTATATAAAGAAGAATAACTTTAGTTAATACTAAAATCTAATTAAAGAAGCATATAAACTCCTAAACTAGGGTTAACAATTGACAAATTAAAGTGTTATAATTGCAGTGCAATCAATTGTAAGGGTCTCCGATCTGCTCCACCACCCAAGAGGAGAAAAACAAAGAAAAAACAAGAGAGGGGGGAGCGTGAGAGAGAGAGCGTGTGAGTGTGTTAGGAAGAAGATAGAGACAAAGAGAGGAGAGCGTGAGAAAGACAGAAAGAGTGAGGGGGACAAAGATAGAGAAAGAGGGGAAAGCAAGAAAAAGAAACAAAAGTGATGACAAGAAAAAAGAAAAAAGGGGGGGAGAGAAAAATAAGGAAAGGAAGAAAGAGAGGGCTCAGCAAAAAGAGAGAGAAAATAAAAACAAGGAAAAAACTAACAGGTAAGGCGGGGCAGGGAGTGGCTGGTGAAAATCTCGGTCTATCCCCGCCTCTATACCCGCACAGATTTAGTTTAACACCTCTATTAATGCCTCTATCTCTGTTTTCAATTCTCCATACCCTCTCCAAACAGAAGTTCGATCGAATCTCTACCTTTTCACAGTACACTGTTATTCCTATTACCTATACCAGTTTAAAGCAGGACTCAAGGTTGACGGAAGCCAAGAATAGCTAGTGAGGAAAGAATTAGAGGTTTAGAAAGGAAGGAGGAGGTGAAATAGCCCACAATCGCAACATCACCGGCTAGAGAGAGATCGATATTTGGAGATGGTGGGTCTAGACTATCATATATGGAGATGGTGGGTAACAGGTGACCGAAAGGGATAAGGATGGGCTCCACAATTGCAATATAAAAACTCGTACCAGCATTTCATCAAACAGTAAACATGCATTCTCCAATGCTACTCTAATGTGAATCCAGAACTTTGTATGATTGAAAATAAACGTAGTAATCATTAAAGTAAGAATGGGCTCCACAATCGCAACATCACCGACTGTAAGGAGATTGATAAATGGAGATGGTGAGTTTAGGCTATCATGTATGGAGATGGTGGGTAACGGGTCCCTCCTTGGCTATCATGATTGCTGGGTAAAATCAATCAATTCTTGCTGAACAATCTCTTGTAAGATCAACAGTCTCTTGGTGCCAGTCGATCTCTCCCACTCCAGAGGTACCATTGCTAATCAACGGAAATAACCTTCCTACACCTTTCCCTGGCAGGATGCTAGAATGGTGCATCGCTCCTATTGGTAGTCACCATTGCTAATAAGTTATTTGTAGTCAATGAACCATCATTTGCACCTGTTCATGGGTTGCCATGGGTGAAAATAGATGGAAACAAGCTGAACTACTGCAACTAACCCTTCTTCCAATATTGTTTTTTTCATCCTGAGCAAAAGTAAAATCAAAAGAGAGGTTGGTCTGCCCAACAATTAGGTAAAACTTTGACAATATTGTCTGAATCTTATTCAAAATTATTCTGCAAAAAGTCACGCAACCATTTATAAATTCCTAAACACAAATATATATATATATATATATATATGTTTGTTAGAACCACTACTCCTGCAACTTTTTTTGACTTTATGGCGAATCACTGTCTATACAAATTAGATAAATTTCATACATTGTATGAATAATAATTGTTCACATAAAAAATATAAAAAAAAAATTAAATTAGAGATCTCATGCTTAATTGCTATTCACAATTAAAAATGAAAAGAAATAGCTAATTGACTCCTCACGTTGCATGAATCATCATTAATGAGGTCAAGAGAAGAAGCTGGTGTTTGATTCTTCTAATGGATGGTGCCTTCCTTCCCACCTAACTACATGTTCTCACTTGAGTTGGCACAATTGAAGTTTGCTTCTCCTCTTGCTCTGATGACCAGAGACTCTCTCTCTCTCTCTCTAAAAGTCTGCGGTCATAAACCAAATCCAAAAGACTTTGTATGAGAAAAAGCATAGGGCACATCACATTAATTCTTGTAAGAAAAAGAATGCGCCAACCATATGCATAAGGTCTACATAAGAGGATAATATTGCATAAGCATTCTATTATAAATCTTTCACTTTCACTAATTAAAAACAATTCATCGCCTTCCCTATAGATTTTTGAATTCTCTCAACGACTCTGCCAATTTCAACGCGTTTGGTAAGAGATTGCAGTCTGCAAGTAGTGTTACAAAAATAAGAATTTGTCTGAGAGTCCAATGTTAGTTTCATCCATTGAATATGCATATAGCAATCCTACCCCAAGTACCCATCTTCCCAAAAGCTTCTTTTTATAATCATACCTTCCCCATTTTTTGAGCTGACAATCTTGACACCTACAAAAGACATTAAAATATTGCCGTGTATTCTCAGTGAAAATACTCACTTGCAACTCAGCACCGAAGGAATGAGAGTGGACCCTAATATGAACCGCAAGCTCAAATGTTATGGGTTTCGGGTCTTACCTGGCATACCTTGAACTTACCTCAATCTTGGTACTGAGATTTACTCCGGAGAGATTTCCTGTTATAAAATAATAATAATAAAAAGACTCACCAACAATCCTTAAAATATTATTAGACTGCAACATTTGCAATTCAATCGACATTTGTGGGGTTTAACATTAAAGTTCCTACTCACAAGCATAGTTATGAATCTCGCACCGCACTGGCGGGTACGTACCGCACCGGCTATAAAACGGTGCAAATAATGATATGTTCCACACCGGTTAAAATACCAGACAATATCGGCAAATATCGGTCCATCTCGGTTGTACCGAGCAATACCGGTCTGTACCAGATGGTACCGGTATACACCGGATTTTTTGTAATTTTTTATAAAATAATTTTTTTTATTATTTTTTATTATAAATGTCTATTATTTTAATAAATAGTAAATACTAGACAAGTAATATGCCTTTTAAATATTTTTAAATATCTACTTGGGTTAGATTACATGTTTATATTGTGTAAAAATAATTTAGTGTTAAATAATACTTTATATAAACAATGTCGACATTTTGAAAGATAATATATCGTAAATAAATATATAATTTTATATGTATAAAATATTAATAGTCATAAATCCGATACGGTGTCCGGTAATATACCGGTGCCGGTACGTACGGTATCAATAGCAAAAACGGTGCACTGACCGGTGCGATATTAACAACTATGCTCACAAGTGAACACTGGCTACACTGTTTTTTTTTTTATCATATAAATATCACCTCCAAGGCTCCACCTAAAAGAATTGTGTTTAAAGCTTTCAATTTACTTAATTGATGTTCTCTCCAGTTTGCCATCCATTTCATTGAAGTAAAATATATATATATATATATATATTTATTTATAATTCAACAAAACAAAATATGTTAAATGTAAGTGGGATTTCTCGGGAAGGCTGGGCCGAGCTCTCAAGCCCAAAGTGGATGAGTCCAAACTTCTTCCTGCAAGACGAATGGGTTAGAATGGGTCGACCCTAGGTGGGTCGATCACACTTCGAAGGTTAAGTTAGCAAACTTAATCGAGAAGGATGAATGAAAGTTGTGTATGTCAGGGGTTTATCCTCCATACCTGGCTCTCGATTCCTCGGGTCTTTATAGAGTCCTTCAGGGAGTGTCTTTTGTCTCGGCCTATCAGCAGGTTCTCATAGTCTGCTGGTTAGGCATCATCATTGACGCCGCCTGGCTACCTGCAGCGTCTGGCGCACCGTCGTGGGGGATTCCGGCTGACTGAACGTGCACGTCAACGTTTGTGTGGGCGGCCGCTCGTGCATTTCATGCAAGTCAACTCCGCATTTAATGCTCTAAGACCGCTAGCGGTTTGCGTAAACCGTTCGCTGTCTGGGCCACGCTGGGAGGAGGTCGGCAGTTTGGGCTGGCCTTTCCTCATAACTGGTTTGGGCCCCAGGCAGCCCCAACTTTAATTCGAGCAGATTGGGCCTCACCCATTGGGTTGGGCCAGGGGTTATTTCCCCACAATTGCCCCCCAGCCCTTGCGTCGATTCAGCTTCTGAAACGGCTAAGGGTTGTAACGATCACCCGACCGCACAAACGGCGGGGATTTAAAAAATCTATTGATGAGGCGTTATCGAATCGACGGCCGACGTGACGCTTCGGCAAAGCGTCATGATTAACGCCGTTTTCCCGCGTATGAACCGACGGCTTTGGCGTGTATAAAAGAACGACGCTCTAATTGGTTTTGGGAAAACACTTGCTCTTTCTTTACTTCCCTGCCTCTTGAATCACGAGTGCGTCGGCTGTTTCGGCACCCAACACTGTAAGTGTCCTTCGAGCCCGCGACTCTTTCGCTCTTCACTGTACTTTCTGTGTGTTGACGATTGCCCCCCGATGGCATCCCGTCTTCGTAAAATGTTAGATGGTCCGTCGGCCCTTGCTTCGTTCAGGGCCAGGTTCGAAATCCTAGACGAGATCGGCTTAGAGCTGGTCGACCCCGATGACTTCCGTATGGGCGAGACCGAAAAGGGAGTGCCATTCCCGGTCATCGCCATCGTCGAAGGGGGGCTCAGGTTTCCCCTCCACCCTCTGCTTCATAAGTTCATAGTAAAAAATAATGTGTCACCTTCCCAGTTAGCGTCAAATGTATATAGGATCTTCTTTGGTATGCTTGAAATAAATCGGCGACTGGGGGTGAACTTGGGCCTTGCCGAACTGGACTACTGTTACACCCTTTGCAAAGTCGGAGGTAGTTATAAGGTTTACCTCCGAGTAGTAAAGAAGTCCTTAGAGTTAGTGAAGTGTCTGCCTTCTTCAGGGAAGGGCGTTGATGATGTAAGGGTTTGGGTAACTGGTCCATGGGAGTTCGGCAATGTTCCCGAGAAGGATAGACCGGCGATTCGGTGCCCTAAAAAGCCCGTTCAACTAGGTTTGATGCCGATCTTCTCAGACTGTGTATCAGTTTAAGTTTCAGTCCGCATCTATACTAACTCTCGAACTTTTTGCAGACACAAGGAAGCGGTCGAAAGCTCGTGATTGGTTGGTTAACTCTGACGACCTCAACAAGGTCTTGAAATACGTTGGTGAAGGTCGGCTACGATACATAGCTCGGGCAGCACATATCTTGCTCTCCTATCTGCTGCGATACTCGACTTTTACTGCCGAGACTGGAGTCCCCCCGAGTGTACTAGCAAGATTGGCGGACGAAGGTGCCGAAGGGGACTTTGAGGAAATCCCTACTGGCATAGCGATCGAGAGGGCGCGCATCCCTACAAGCGTGACAGTTGCGGTTGCTCCACCATCTGCATCGCCTGGTGAAGAACGGCAAGAAGAGCGAACCGAATCGCACAGTTCAGCGTCCACTTCGTCTCCATACACCGTACCCGACCGCCGAGTTGAGATTCCCAGCCGAACGAGTGATTCGAGCCCATCACCCAACGAGATGGACTGCATGAGTCTGAAGGAAAGAATGTTTGCTCTGGCAGGACAGCCGCTGAGGTCGGCCACTCCCACTCCTGCCGAAACTCCCACAGCCGAGCTGGTGGCAGCACCCGTGGAGGAGGCCACACTCGTGCAACAGAGGCCGGAGACACGGCAACAAAGAAAGAGGAGGCCCGATGTCACTCCAACTCATGCGCCCAAGAAGCAGAAAGGCAAAGCCACGGTGGATGAGGTCGGCGAGACTGTGACCATCACTCCGGACATTTTGGGCCGTCCAATGACGACAGCGGATTCTATGATCGATCAGCCCGAGGTCGCTTTTGGTGTTTTGAAAAGCGTCCTTCAGAAAAAGGACGTGGCGAAGCTGGGCGAAGCAAGCGACTCGGCCGTCTTCATGGGCGCTTTCCATGATTCTATACTGGTAAGACAGCTCTGACTTTTCGATGACTACTGTCCTTTTAGACACTTGCCCTAACAACGGCCTTCTTCGATTTGTGTAGGGCTGCCTAAACTCCTTGGAGGCGATGACACGCTTCCAAAAGCTTGCCGAGGTTCACCAGCAACTCATTGAAGAGCACGGCCGTCTGAGGCTCGAATGGATTGAAGCAAATAAGGAGCGGATTACCTTCAGGAAACAAGCCGAGCAGGCTTCCGCCGAGCTTTTGCTGACAAAGGCCGACTTTGAGAAGAGGGATAAGGATCTCGCCGACCTCGAGAAAAAGTTTGACGTGCAGTCCGTGGATCTGCACAAGGCCAACGAGGAGGTGGAAACCCTTAAGGCTGAAGTGGCCAAGCTGAAGGTGGAGGAGGAGGCCATATTGAAGCGGGGTGAAGAGAGGGGAGCCAAGAATTTGGCTGAAGAGATGATGGACCTCAGTCGTACCATTTTTCGGCAGGGTTGGAATGGTGCCCTTATCGTGGCAGAGTTGGATAAGGCCTCCGACGTGTGGGGTCTTTGCCCGGACTACTTCGATACTACCGCGGACGGCGTCGTCTGTCCGAAGAAAGTCCTAGCCAATGCCCAATATGCACGGGAGCTTAAGTTAAAAGACGCGGCCGAAGCGGCTGCTGCTGAGAAGGAGAGGCTTGAAAGCTTGAAGACCACAGTTGTGCCCCCGGAGCATGTGGTAGAGGTCTCGCCGGGGGTGACTGCAGAGCCGGGGGAGAAGTCGGCATAGCTTTTCTTTCTCTTTCTCCATTTTTGTAACTGTCAATACCTTTTAATGAGAAAAACTCGTTTGTTGTTTATTACTGGATCTCCTCTATCTGATTTTGTTGCTTAGAGTTAATTTCTTTCTTTAGCCTTTTTTGGCCGGTCTGTGCAATTTGGACAGAATTGACACTTGGTTTTCGTTTTTCTTTGGCCGACCTGCCCAAGTTGGACAGGACCAAGTTTTACACTTGGTTTTTGTTATGGCCTTCTTCGGCCGACCTGCCCAACTTGGACAGGACCAAGTTTTTACACTTGGTTTTTGTTTTGGCCTTCTTTGGCCGACCTGCCCAACTTGGACAGGACCAAGTTTTTACACTTGGTTTTTGTTTCGGGCAGAATGGTCAGAGTAGGGTCGTTTGAACAATCTTCATTTTCATTGACTCTTTAACTGAGCTTTATACATTTCGGGGACTGTTACAGTGTTTGGGGTTTCATATTACTGGTAGAACTTCCTCAAGTTGGTCGCATTCCAAGGTCGCGGCAACGGTCGCCCTTCTTCAACGGTCTCCAGTTTGTACGCGCCGATGCCGACCTGGGATGTGACCCTGTAGGGGCCTTCCCAATTTGGGCCGAACTTCCCATCCGCCGCCTTCTTGGTTGCCCCCAATACTTTTCGTAAAACCAGATCTCCTGAAGCAAAGTTTCTTGGGCGGACCCGCTTGTTGTAAAAGCGTTTAAGCTGTCACTGATACTCTGTGAGCTTGATCAAAGCGGTTTCCCTTCTTTCTTCGACAAGATCCAGATCTCTTGCAACCGTTTGGTCATTGACACCGGTGTCAAAGGCTGCCGACCTGATAGTTGGTAGACCGATCTCCAAGGGGATGACTGCCTCCACCCCGTATGCCAAGGAGAACGGTGTTTCTCTTGTGGACCTCCTTGGGGTTGTTCGGTAGGACCACAAGACATTGGGTAGCTCTTCTGTCCACTTCCCCTTGGCTTTTTCAAGACGCTTCTTAACTCCGTTCAGCATGGTTTTATTTGAAATTTCGGCTTGTCTGTTGCATTGGGGGTAGGCTGGCGTTGAGTAATAGTTTCTGATTCCCAATCCTTCGCAAAATGATCTGAAGATATTACCATCGAACTGGGTGCCATTATCTGATACGATGGCACGGGGCAACCCGAATCTGGTGACAATGCTTTTCCATACGAACCTTTTGGCGTCAATTTCCCTGATGTTTGATAAAGGTTCCGCTTCTACCCATTTGGTAAAATAATCGGTGGCCATGATGAGAAACCTTTTGTTGCCCGGAGCCCGAGGCAAAGGTCCGATAATGTCCAGTCCCCATTGAGCGAAAGGCCATGGACTAGTGATAGAAGCAAGATCTTCGGCTGGCTGGTGGATAATGGGGGAAAACCTCTGACATTTGTCGCACTTCAGGACGTACTGGGCTACATCCTTCTGCATGTAAGGCCACCAGTATCCCTGTGAGATGGCTCGGTGTGCGATCGATCTTCCGCCGACATGACTTCCACATATCCATTCATGGATTTCGAACAAGACGCTCTGTACTTGGTCCGGATGGACACAGTGCAAATAAGGGCCTGTAAAGGAACGTCTGTAAAGTTCCTTACCTGGCGACAGCCAATACCTGAGAGATGCATGCTTGATTCGCCGAGCTTCAGCCTTATCGTCTGGTAGCTTGTCTGTGTCAAGGTAAGAAATGATCGAGTCCATCCATGATGGTCCCAGCTTCTCCGCTGTTAAGGCTTCCTCCTCCTCGCAGAAAATGCTGGGATTGGCAAGAGTTTCCACATTGATTGTCCTTCTCGAACCAGATTTCAGAGCCGTGGCCAGGGTTGCCAAGGCATCCGCATGTGAGTTGTTATCTCGGCTAATCTGTAGAAGCTTGTAGTTTTTAAATTGGCCGAGCAGTTCCTTGGCCTTTGCTAAGTACAGCATCATTCTGTCGTTCTTCGCGACGTATTCCCCTGTGATTTGATTTACGAGAAGTAAGGAGTCCGAGTATATGACGATTTCGGGAATTCGAAGCTCAATGGCTCGACGTATTCCGGCAAGCAAGGCCTCGTATTTTGACTCATTGTTGGAGGCAGTGAATTCCAGTTTGATGGCTTGCTCGATGGTTAGACCATCTGGTGTAACGAGTACGATGCCCGATCCTGCCCCCCGGTCATTGGAAGCTCTGTCCACGTAGAGTTTCCAATGATCAGATTGTTCCCAAAGATCGAGGGGGATTTCGTGTTGCGGTTGGCCAGTGGCCGGGGTCTTTTCTGCTTCTAGTGTAAGTTCGACAGAGAACTCGGCAATAAAATCTGCGAGAACCTGCCCCTTCACTGCCGATCTAAGTTGGAACTTGATGTCAAACTCCCCTAACTATACGACCCATTTTGCAATTCTTCCTGAAAAGTCGGCTTTCCTTAGGAGGGGTTTGAGCTGGTGGTTGGTGAGGACGTTAATGGTGTGAAATCTGAAGTAATGCACCAACTTTCGGGATGCGACTATCAGTGCGAGCGTCAGCTTCTCCAGGGGTAGATACCTACTCTCGGCTCCAAGAAGGGTTTTGCTGACGTAATAGACTGGGAATTGTTGCCGATTTTCTTGCCTGAGTAGGACCGCGCTGACTGCATGGTCTGACACTGCAAGGTAGAGGAAGAGCTCCTCGTGCTGGACAGGCGTGGAGAGCAGGGGTGGTTTGGTTAGGTAGTTTTCTAGATCGGGAAGGGCAGAATCACACTCAGGGGTCCACTCGAACCGTTCCTGTTTCTTCAGGAGTTGGAAGAAAGGTCGGCACCGGTCCGATGAACGGCTAATGAATCTGTTGAGTGCGGCGGCCATTCCTGTCAATCTTTGAACCTCTTTGGCATTCCTTGGAGCGTGAACGCTCTGAATTGCACTAATCTGCCGGGGGTCCATCTCAATACCCTGATGCGTGACCAGGAACCCCAGGAACTTGCCTGAGCCGACCCCGAAGACACATTTTGAAGCTTTCAGCCGCATTTTGTAGTCTTTCAGGATACAGAGTACCTCCTTTAGGTCCGCCAAATGGGTGTCGCTCAGTTTGCTTTTTACCACCATGTCATCGATGTAGACCTCGACAGTTCTGCCGAGCTGCGTCTTGAACATCTTTGTGACCAGTCGCTGATATGTGGCTCCGGCGTTCTTCAGGCCAAAGGGCATAACTCTATAGCAGTAAATGCCCCTTGGAGTGATGAAGGCCGTTTTCTCTTGGTCGTCGGGGTGAAGTGGGATCTGGTGATACCCACGGTAGGCATCCAGGAAACTCATCTTTCCGAAGCCGGCGGTTGCATCCACAAGCTGGTCAATTTTGGGCAGGGGGAATGGATCTTTGGGGCACGCCCTGTTGAGGTCAGTGAAGTCTACACAGACCCTCCATTTGCCATCCTTCTTTTTTACTACTACGGTGTTTGACAACCAGCTTGGGTAGTTGATCTCCCGAATCGCTCTAGCTTCCAAAAGCTTCTCTGTTTCTTCCAAGACGGCGTCCACATGCTGGGTAGCTGCCCTTCTCCCCTTTTGGATAACAGGTCGACAATTTGGGTTTACATTAAGGCGATGACAGGCAACGTCGGCGCCGATCCCAGGTATGTCATAAGGGGTCCAGGCGAATACTTCCAGGAAGTCTGTTAGTAACTCAATGAGGGATTTTTCCTCTTGTTTGGACAAAGAGGTGCCGATGACGAAGTATTTTTCCCCTTGCCGATCTATGTATATCTTCTTCAGGTCCTCGACAGCTTTATTCTCGGGCGTCTGTCCCACATCATCTATGGTGGGGGTGTCTTCATGTAGCTCCATCATTTGTACTTTCTCTGGTCTTGTCTTGGTCGCACATGCTGTTAGGAAATACCGTTTGGCAGTCACCTGGTCTCCCCTTATCTCGCCAACTCCCGATGGGGTCGGGATCCGAAGCAGCTGATGGTAGGTGGAGGGAACGGCCTTTATGAGGTGCAACCAGGTTCGTCCCATGATGGCATTGTAGGGGGATGGTACGTTAACCACCAGGAATTCGGTTTGTAATGTGATCCCTCCGGCCGTCACAGGAATCGTCACTTTACCCATGGGCCAGACTGGGTCTGAGCTGAAGCCGACCAATGGGCTAAGCGATGGTTGGAGGTCGGACTCCTCGAGTCCCAATTGTTTGAACAAGCTGTAGTACATAACTTCAGATGAACTCCCTTGGTCGATGAGCAATCTTCTAACGTCACAGTCTGCCATTCTTAACGTAACAACCAAGACATCATTGTGGGGGATCTGCACTCCAGCGAGGTCCTCGTCGGTGAAGGAAATGGATGCATGGGCATTGCCGACCTTGGCTTTCTTGCTGGGTGGTTGTATCTGCATCACTTCCCTTAGGTGCGCAGCCTTCTGCATCTCGGCTCGGTACCTATGTGGGTCGATGGTTCCTGATTCGGCCGAACCGTGCAACACGTTGATTACCCGAACCGGCCTTACTTCTGGTTCCTTCTGGGCTGCTTCCTGCACTCGTGGCTGCTCGGCTTCGACCTTAGTCTTCTCCCGATCAATGAATTGGTCAAGGTGGCCCGCTTTGGCTAAGTCTTCCAAATGGGTTTTCAGATGCCGACATTGCTCCGTCTTGTGCCCCTTCTCGCGGTGGTAGGAACAGAACCTCTTCTGGTCCCTAGTTGCAGGGTCTCCCCCCAGCTTTGGTGGCCACTTGAAGAAGGGCTTATCACGGATCTGGGGCAATATTTTATAGATGGGGTCTTTAAAGACGGTGTAGACCCCATCAGGCACTCTTTTTCCTCGGCTGATGTCCTCTGATCGGGGCTTTTTGGCATCCTTCTTACTCGTCTTTTCGGCTGCAGCGCCGACCTTGGGTGTCTCCCCTTGGGGTACGTCCTCGTCCAGCCGCGCATAGCGCTCGATCCTCAGCATTAGTTCCTGTATTGTGAGGGCTGGTTTCTTCATTAGGGACTGTCGCAAGCGATGCTCCCTGGGAAGGCCGATCTTGAACTGAGTTACAGCTAACTGCTCGCTGCACTCATCAATTTCGTTATAAGCCTCCCAGTAGCGTCGGGCGTATGCTCGCAACCCTTCTCCTTCCTCCTTTCGCAACGTCAGCAAGAAGTTAACCTCTTTTGGCTGTAAGCTGTTTGCAATGAAACGAGCTGTAAAGAGCTCGGCCAGTTGCCTCCAACTTGAAACGGATTTTCGTGGTAATTTGTCAAACCACCGTAAAGCCACGCTCCCCAGGCTGGAGGGGAAGATCCGACACATCAGCATTTGGTCGCTGCACCACACTACCATGAGCTGTTTGTAATGCCGAACATGGTTAATTGGGTCAGACTTTCCGTCATAGAGGGTGAACTTTGGTGGGGTGAATTTTCGAGGAATTGGATGGGATTCAATCTCCTCAGTGAATGGCGTGGATGCAATCTGGTCTAGGGCCTTTCTCATCAGGTCATGGGCTGTGCGTTCCTTAGTTTGCTGCCTTCTATCCTCCTGCTTTTCATTGTACCACTTTTCCAAGTCTTCCTTCCGCCGATCTTCCACCGCTGGGCTGTCGTTTGACGGGGTTTCGCTCCTGTCCCTTCGCCGACCCGTGCGCCTGTTAACGCAACGCGCGGTACTAGGGGTGTAACTCCCTCTTACCGGTGGTGCTGGTTCGCCCCTGGCACCAACAACCTGCTCCCGATCTGGGGACCCATCTCTCCTATGCCCATTCCTGGCAGAGAATGCCTCCCTCATTACCCGCACCTGTGAGGTGAGGTAGGCTATCTCTTCTCCGCGCCGCCGAATTTCCCTCTCTGCCGCACGGAGTGTATCCTCGCTTGGGACCCGCCCACTGGAGGGTGACGGGGCCAGATTCCGAGGATGGTTCTTGCGGAAGTTTCTGTCCTTAGCATAGCCCGTATCCCTCCGCATTTCCTCTTGTGTCTCCGGGTGGCTTTCAGCGGGCGTTCGTATCTCTGACCTCAGTATTCTTCTTTGCCGATCTACTGGTGTAGATTGGCAGTGCGTCGAACTGGTCTGGTTTTTACTTGAGGAGGCTTCGAAGCCTCTCCCGTCGTAGTTTTCTTTCCTATGTCTCCGGTTGTTTAGACTCATGATTTTTTTAAGCCTTCCCACAGACGGCGCCAATTGTAAGTGGGATTTCTCGGGAAGGCTGGGCCGAGCTCTCAAGCCCAAAGTGGATGAGTCCAAACTTCTTCCTGCAAGACGAATGGGTTAGAATGGGTCGACCCTAGGTGGGTCGATCACACTTCGAAGGTTAAGTTAGCAAACTTAATCGAGAAGGATGAATGAAAATTGTGTATGTCAGGGGTTTATCGTCCATACCTGGCTCTCGATTCCTCGGGTCTTTATAGAGTCCTTCAGGGAGTGTCTTTTGTCTCGGCCTATCAGCAGGCTCTCATGGTCTGCTGGTTAGGCATCATTATTGACGCCGCCTGGCTACCTGCAGCGTTTGGCGCACCGTCGTGGGGGATTCCGGCTGACCGGACGTGCACGTCGACGTTTGTGTGGACGGCCGCTCGTGCATTTCATGCAAGTCAACTCCGCATTTAATGCTTTAAGACCGCTAGCGGTTTGCGCAAACCGTTCGCTGTCTGGGCCACGCTGGGAGGAGGTCGGCAGTTTGGGCTGGCCTTTCCTCATAACTGGTTTGGACCCCAGGCAGCCCCAACTTTAATTCGAGCAGATTGGGCCTCACCCATTAGGTTGGGCCGGGGGTTATTTCCCCACATTAAACATTACCTATACTGTTTCTTTCTTTTTATTCTCTCTTTTCCTCTCTTTCTCTCTCTTTCTTGTTTGTTTTCACAATATATCAGCTACTGCTATATATATATATATACATATAAGACGGCTCATCTACCATAAAGTGAGCCATAACCTCACAACAAAATACAGTTTTTACATACTTTGTTTGCCTTTGTTGGACTAGTTTGCGTGGTCAATTTGTCTGAAGCTACATTGTTTGCAATTGTTTGCACCATTTTGTTTTTTTTAGTCAACCTATTGGCCTTTGTGTCCGCCACATTCATAGCTTTGTTCCCCCTCTAATGGGCCTCAATAGTTTCGCTATTTTGTATTGAAACTTTCTTTGGTTGTAATCCAGGTTGTATATTCTTTAGACCATATAAAATACAAAAAAGAAAAAGAAAAGAAAAAGTTGTATACTCTCACTTTTTTTTTTATCTTTACATCCTTTCAACATTGCATCAAATAGTTTTCGTTTTATTTTTTTTAGGTGCTACATAAAAGGGCTTGAGAAGGATTAAATTTGAGATCTGTTGCTTAGCATGAGTGACCACTAAATCACTTGTTTAAATATTTTTCCTTCAACTCTTTAACTATCACTATATTAAAACTACTTCTTTTATAAATATTTTCTTAAATCATAAAATTTCTTTTTTGAGGAGTGGAGTTAGTCCAATGATAATATCTTTACTTTGGGTTCAACTTTTTCTCGACTTTAAAGTTCTCTTATATGTCAAAAGAAAAATAAAATAAAATTACTTTTCCTAATACAATAAAACCCTATAGAAATGTATCACATGTCGTTAACCTTAATATTACAATACTATATAAACTTTCATAAATTGAATGTAAAAAATACGCCACAACATTTGAATGTGAATGTGAAAAATTAAATAAATTGTTTGGACAGATCCTATACAATAAAGTATGACTTATTAAATTAAAAAAGTTACCGACAATAATAAAAAAAAACTTTAGAAGATTTTTACAAGTTATGAGACTCATATGACTTATTTGGACAAAATTTGACAAAGTATTTAACTCACCTCAATTATTAAATCCAATTCAAAACTAAATTTAAATAGTTAAATACAAATATGAAAAAGATATTTTCAAAAAAAATTGTGTTTTTACTTATATTCCTTCTCTTGTCGGCGTCAGTAAACCCAAAAAATAGGGAGACATTGCTCATAGAAAAGATACTGCCACGTCAGTCAACATCTTGTAAAACAGTTCGCGAGAGAGAGAGAGAGAGATGACTTTCCACGAAACACCCTTCGTATATGCACTGCCATGATTGATGAATCAGTCAATGCTCATGTCGAAAGAACAACTTTCTGCGCGCTCTTCTTTCTTTATTGATTGCCCACCTTCACGTATTCCTAAATCTTTGTGAAAAAGTCACGTTTTTTGATCGCCGGTGTCTGGTTCATGTTTCGGCGGTGGTCGCCGGAATCTGACACACTCCAAAAAGAGTCGCCTTTCTTGGATTTTTTTCGTTATTCAATTCGCCCTTGCGTCTTATTGCGATATTGTTTGAGAGAGAGAGAGAGAGAGTTGTATGCGGTGCCTCCTCCACCTCAGAGTTCTAATTCGGCCGCCGGAGCCACGGATGGAACGGCGCTGCTCCGCTCTTACCAGACATGGAAAGGCAGCAATGTAAGTTGAGGCTCTCTCTCTCTCTCTCTCTCTCTCTCTCTGTGTACGGATGTAAATATACGTTTATGCGTTTGCATATGTATCGATTCATGTGTTTGTTTGTTCAAGCATAAGGCTCATTTTATCTGGATTCGAATTTGGGGTTGATGATGGGTTTTTATAACTTCGTCTGGGTGAAGATTAGATTTCTAAGATCTGAATTCTGTGATAAACTTTTAATTTTTTTTGGTTCTGTATTGCTGCATAAGTAATTAAGTATCTGCAATTTAATATTGTTTTGAATTATGCTCATTTGTTTCGAATTGTACTTAATAAGGTTAGGGTTTTGTTTGAGAAACATTAGATTTCTGTTCTTTTTAAATATTGGAACTCTGTTGGGTTAAGGAGGTCCCTTATAATAAGTGAATTGCAGTTTGCATTTACAGATGACAGTAAAGATGCAGACTGACATAGAGGTTATGTAGGCAATTAAGCTACTTTGATTTTGATTCTAGTTGTTCGCTAGCTATCTCATGGATTTGTCACTGAAACATCTCGTGCTTTCTGCATTGATTACATATAAAGTAGTGATCAATTTGTTCCACAAGAATCGCAACTCTGTGATTGTAGTTTAGACTGCTGTTGTGATCTTGCCATAAAAAAAAATTTGCGTCATGCCTTTAGGGAAGAAATTTAATACACGTGTGGTTCAACTAGATAGATAGTTTTGGCACCCGCTATCAACATGGAAAGTGTAATTCAAGATTGCCCTATGATGGCATTTGTTTAAGATTATACTTTGTCAAAAAACATCATTTTCAAAGCTTGAATTCATTGCATGTAATTGAGAAATTAGTTTTGAATTAATAATCCTATCATATGATCAAGCTGTCCTGGTTAGCATTTCAAAATTTTAAGTTTGTTTCTGGCATCACCATAAACAAGCATATTTGTGGTCAGGCATACATACTTTAGTAAATCTCACAGTTGGTTGTTCAAATGTGCAGATATTTTTTCTTCAGGGGAGGTTTATAGTTGGACCCGATGTGAGATCACTTTTGCTAACGATATTCCTTATTGTTGCCCCGGTCCCTGTTTTCTCTGTTTTTGTTGCCAGAAAACTGATGGATGATTATTCTCATCATTTGGGAATATTAATAATGGCGGCGGTCATTGTTTTCACATTATATGTGAGTCCTCTCAATCTATATATCACTTCTATCTTTCAGATACTGGTTGCTGAAGTTCTGTAGTTAAATCTTTGATAGTAATACTGTTTGACACAACTTGTTTCGACTTCTATCAAATTTGAAAGCTAGCATACTCTTGGTGGCAGCACTTATGCCATGGATATCTACCACTTATTTTTTTCTAATCATGCCAAATTTCTTTCCCATTATTATACCAAAAGGTGAGATGTAGCGTTGGGATGTAATGCAGATAAGAGTTTAGTATGTGAATAACTGTTCTTGTAAGGAATTGATTTGTTTCTTCCATGAATCTTAGTACTAGATGGTTGTATCAAATCTGTGATATTTGGATTGATGGGGATATAGTTGCCACATCAAACAAATTGGAACTCAATTCAACTGAGCAAGCCTTTGTCGCAATTACTTGAGGTTCGGAAGTCATATCCTCAGTTAAATTTAATACTTACCAAAAAATAATAATTTTCTCCTTGAGGAAATCATATCCTTCCATTTCGCTTCAACATGTGTTTTCCTTGTCCTTCCTTTATTTCTTTTAGCACCCTCAATGTAGATCAAATCAGTCATCCTTACAGGTGCGTTAATTGGTCTACGATGCACATGTCCATACCATCTTAAATGGCTTTCCCTCATTTTAATTTCAATTTGTATCATTTTGAACTTCTCCCTCCATCCCAACATTCTCATTTCAATTGCACTTTTTTTTTTTTTGAACATGTTGTTTCTTAGCTGCACAACATTATGTACCATATGTCATAGCAAGAATTATTTCAGTCCTACAAAATTTTCCCTTCAACTTCATAGAAACCTATGATCACAGAACTCTCCTGATGCACTCCTCCATTTCATCCATCCCATTCTAATTTTATGAGTCACATCCTCCTCAATTTCTTCATCTTTATGAAAATAATATAAATAAAAGTGTGATAATGATAATGATCGCTAGTCTATCGAAAATTGTTCTTAGTTCACATGCACAATGTTCTAAAGTAAACATAAATGAAAAATCCAACCTTGCAAATTCATCAAATTAACAAAAAATCGTGCTGATTATTGAAGATACGGTAAGCTAATCTTTCATTATATGTTCTAATCATGAGAGATACACTCACTAGGGAAACCTTATCCCTTCAATCAAATTTATATTATACTCTCCACCCAGTACATATTCCTACACAGTCCAACCTAACCTTCTAACAAAGACAGATGGTTTACCATGAAGTTCTAATAATTCATTCTTTTACTTGTTTAAAATGATAGTAAAAGAGAAAGAAAATAGGACAAAGATGGGTTTAGGAGAATATTCGTACGTGACAGGTAGATATATATATATATATATAGATAGATAGATAGTGATACATGCATGGAGTTATCAGAAGATCTTTTGACAGATCGATGAAGACTTTGAACCCACTAGTGACATGTGACTGTCAAAAGCTAGGTGATTACAACGCAATAGAATTTGCTGATGACAGTTGAAAGAATTTCATATTACATGACTAACCTTCATCGATCACACTTGTCATCACTTGATCTCAAGGCATGAAAAGCCTACACACTTAGTATATAGGTCAACAAGTGCAGTAATTAGGGTTTGGAGTAACTGCGGAGAGCCAAAAGGAGGAGTGATGTAAGTGGTCAAGTGAGAGGGGTTCTTGAAGGAGGACAGGTTTTGGGGAGGTAATGTAAATACCTGTAAACATTCAAAGTCGGCAAAAAGTGTTTAGTCATTGCTCTTTTACCACAAAAACAAAAAAAAAAAGAAAAATCCTTTTCATAAAAATTTTATTTGAAATGAATTTGTTAATAAATGTTTTCAAATATAAAAACTTGCTAAATGATTATTTGTCTTAAAATGATAATGATCAAATGGGTGGAACCTTTACTTGTATAGCATTGTTCATTGTGGTATTAGAAAAAGGCGTACGAAGTATATTCAAATGCAGCTCATTTTAACTCTTTTTTTTTTTTTTTTTTGTGCTAAGCAAGAGTAATGAGGTTTCAGTTTATGTAACTTCCCCAAGAAATTAAAAGAATTACAGTTTATGTAGGTCGACATGGCAGCTCAATTCGTAACTATAATGAATGCTGATCAGTAGTAGCTAATTGGCGTCTATATGGGTTCCAATTAACCATGATGTCTTTAAACAGATATTCCATAAAATACTTCATAAATTCTTTCCACAATACAGCAAATTCAGAAATATTTCAATGAATTCGTTACGCACTCAATGCTTTTCTTACAAGATTTCAACATGGTGCTAAAAAAACAAGACTTGTCCGAGAGCTACATTAATTGTTAGTTTCTTCATCGTAATCTGTAAACTGCAATCTAGACAACGCTTTATTTTGTAAAATTCTCATTCAAAGTCCTGTGTCAATAGCAGTTTTGGTGATGTCTTTTTATCACATGAGAGAACTTCATATGAATTATCATGTGAAAGTTTAAAATATGGTAATGTGCAGAATCTGCAGATCATATTACAGTTTATGCGGTTCCATATGGCAGCTTTGCAGCTAGAGAATGCTGATCTATTGTGTCAGCAGTAGGGTGCATGGATTTCATACCACACCACTGATTGCAGTAATCTGTTCTTTGTTTTTTTTTCCAGTTAGTATTATAGTAATTAAGTTCCAATGATATTATCACATACATTCGTCTCAATATGCATAACATCGAGATTGTGGTGAATCTTGAGGGTTTTCCAATCAGGCAATTCAAAGAAAATGCTCCGCTTTGACCAATTCAAGTAAGAGACCGTTTTCTTGTCCTTCCATGTTCATTTGCCTTCCCATATGTTGTCTACACCACATTTTTCAATTGTTTAATCACATCTTCTGCAGATAGTAGTTTTGGTCTCGCCCTACGTTCTACCTTACCATCCAAAGAATGCTTACTTTCCCGTAAATGGTGATCTATCGGTAAGAATCGACTATGTCCCATATAACAAGTCTTTCTCTAATGATGTAAGTATTGATGAGATGTATCTTTGTTGCATATCAGGCAAGTAATTTCCCTTTAGTGCTCCTACCAGACAGGTATGCATATGCAGGGAAGTCATGAATGGTCCATACCAATGTGGCATGTAACTGAAAATTTTGTTCACTAGATGCATCATAAATCTCAATACCTGTATCCGAAAGTTCTTTTAACTCATCTATCAACAGTCGTAAAAACACATCGATGTTAATTCTAGGAGCCTTATGCCCAGGAATAAAAAGACTCATCATGAAAAATGGATTCTTTATACATTTTCATGATGGCAAATTATCCGGGACAAGAATTACTCGTCACATACTGTATGAGGTACTCATGTTTCCAAATGAATTGAAATCATAACTTGCCAATCCAAGCCTAACATTGCAAAGATCACTAGCAAATGAATTGTGTTTTTTGTCAAAGTCTTTCCATGCTTCAGAGTCAAGATGACGCAATACTCTATCTTTCTCGATTCGCTTGTCCTTATGCCATCTCATATCTGTAGCTATCTTCCTTGAGACAAACAATCTCCTTAGTTTTGATATTAAAAGGAAATATTTCAATACTTTATGAGGAACTTGGTTATCCTTTCCCTTTTTAAATTTGTACCTAGGTGCTTTACATGAGGGACACTTGTCTTCAAATTTATACTCCTTCCATAATAGTACGCAGTCATTCTTACATACATGTATCTTTTCATAACCAAGGCTTAGGTCTCGAATAACTTTCTCAACCTCATCATGGTTTTTTGGGATTTTTGCCCCAGAAGGAAATGCATCCTTCAATAGTTGAAGTAACATTATTAATAACTTGTTACTCTACTTATTAATTAACTTTATGTGAAGCAACTTTACAATAAAAGACAATTTATAGAACTTTTGATAACCTGTGTAAAGTTCTTGCTCCGCATCTCTTATTAACTTGAAAATTTTATTCCTTTCTCCATTGTAGCCACTAGGTATATCAGGACCATGGCTCTCAAAAGTCACCCCTGGCCAATCATCTGTGAATCTTTCACAACACATATCATCTAGTATTTCTTACATGTCATCCACACCAGTGCCCTCTTCTTCAATCACAGGATGATTATCATTGTTATTACATCCATGATCATATTTTTTCCCATGATGAACCCATCGACTATACCCAACTACCATGCAAACATATGCTCCTCAACTTCATATGGAGTCATCTCGTCTATATTGTTGCATTTAATACATGGACATGGTATCGTAGTCTCCCCAGGTTCCATATGATCAGTTGCAAATTTAAGAAACTCTCCTACTCCTTTAATATATTAAGGGTGCCTTCTATTATGAATCTCCATCCAACTCCTATCCATCTTAAATCCATATCATGTCAATATATCGTTACATGAATTAATGAAACACATTAGTATTAATGATGTATATGTGTTATTTATAATAAAAACGATAAGAGAGAAACAAGGGATATGAAATAAAATAAATATTTACAGCATGGTACTCAGAAAATAAAAAGTAGAGAATAAATGGTTTGTATGCAATGATCATAAATTTTGTTCATGTTATTATATTTAGTGATCACAATAAATAGTACCCAAATAGATTAGATATACAACTTTAAGTAGTCGTAATGAACACTACAATCAATAATTAATATTTTACTCAATAAATTCAATCAGATAATTTACCTGTTAGGATTTTTCATGTAAATCAGTTAAATCTATCTTGTTAGCTATGGCATCTTAACACAAAAAATGTCCTCTAAATCAGCAATAACAGAAAATGAGTCATACTTAAAAGGAAAAACCTGGTGGATGAAACTTTCTAAGCCAATAGATATCATAATAAATTTGGACATTGATAAAAGGAGAAGATTGGGGAGTAAAGTAGGTACCATCTGCACCAGAAAAATTTGGTTATTTTTCCTATCAATGATAGTGTGGTGATACGTCTCTTGCTAGATTGAAAAGGAATAAAGGGTGTAAAAAGAAAGGAAAAGGAATTGAGTGATGAAGAAGTAATCATTCATTTCATTTGAGTTCTCTTTGGGCAGTCTGACAATGAGGATACTCCCATTTCCTAGAAGATACCAACTATTCTAGGAGCTTAAAGTTTGCTACAAGGACTTTGATTCGGAATTGGGATTGTCATTAAATCAAGAAGATTCTAGGAGCTAAGTTCAAATTTGGGTTTATTATATGATCTGAGGAATTCCTAGTAAATATACTTAATTAGTTTATCGTGAATTTTTTATGAAAATTTTTGAAACCTCATAGTGGTCAGCATGTACGACACTTTTTGACGATGCTGAGTAGCATCCCAAGCAAGAATACAATACTCAGTTCTCCATTTGTTGAATGAAACTAAGGGACCTTGAATCTCTTGGAATATTCTATTATCTATATATGCAGAATGTTTTAGACATTTATTAGTGGGACACCCTTTCCATCAGTTAGAATAACATGGAGTCTAGACCGAAGAGCAGGGATCTACTTGCTTGCCTCTTGTCACAGTGCTCTAACAACTGTTGCTTTAGTGTTACAAAAATGGATGGTTAAGTTCCATTTTCTTACAAGTTCTGACAAGGAAACGTGGTATTAGTGAAATATATTTTAACAGCTTATTGGCTTTACATTTTAGTTTAAGTTGCTAAGAAGCATAGACTTGGAGTGAAGAGCAGCTTAGGTATTAAAGGGCTTTCTAATCTGCGAGTACATATGTCTAACGACAGGGAACAAAAAAAAGAAAAGAAAATAGATTAGGATGGAAATTGGAATCTTACAGCTCTATTGCCATGGACTAAAACTCTATATTACCATTTACCTATGTAAATTAGAAAATAGACTCATATATCTTTTCAACCATATAAGATTTGCCATGCAATCAAACTGCTAAATTTTATGCTTATGATTATTCCTTATTTGATTCTATGTTTTTGTTGTGATTTTTAGTTCTAAACTGTTCATAGATGGACCCACGTCACCATTACGATAATGACATGGCATGCTATGTATCATTGGTTTTTAAAATTATGATAGTTGAGTATCACTGGAATTAGATCATGAAATGGAATTGAACTGGTGCCTTGTGTTTTACTGTTTTGAAATCCTAAATGTGCCTTTGACAATCTAATTTTTAAATAGTGCTAAATCAGGCTGCTTCAACTTGGTTAATATAAGGAATTTGTCATTACCTGCTGAAACCATTAGTTTGTTTTCACATTATGCCTCTGATTGTTTTATGATCTGTTCAGAAAGCAAGTCACTTTGACAGACACACATGCACGCTTGGTTGATTACAAAGACAATAAATCTTTGACAACCATCATTTATAGAGAAAGCAAGAAAAACATGGAAAACATTTATGAGACTCTTGACAAAACACACCTAGGAACAAAAAAAATGAAAAGAGGTGGGCTGGAGTAAAGGACGTAGGAAATCACAAGGGTTGTTGAATTTCTAGCTATACAGGTAGCTATGATACTATTTAGTAAAACAGTCATATCTCTCTCTATAGTAAAGCAAATCATGCTCTGTTTTTTCGTTAGAAAATAGACACAGAGATATTTCCAACCATGTAAGATTTGCTTGCTGATTAACTTCCAGTAGATTCAGATTTCAATTTAAAGTCGGCTGAAAAACAGGGTCTGCATTGTGTTTTAACAAACTAGACAGCCCTTCTTTTGGACAATTTGACTTATTTCCTAACACTAGAGGTTGTTATCAATATATAATCAAACTGCTAAATGTTATACTTATGATTATTCCCTATTTGGTTTCTCATTTGATTCTATGTTTTTGTTGTGATTGTTAGTTCTAAATTGTTGACAGATGGACCCATGTCACCATTACGATAATGACATGGCATGCCATGTAGCATTGGTTTTTAAAAATATGATAGTTGAATGTCACTGGGATTAGATCATGAAATGAAATTGAGTTGGTGCCTTGTTTTTTACTATTTTGAAATCTTAAATGTGCCTTTGACAATCTAATTTTAATAGTGCTAAATCAGGCTACGTCAGCTTGGTTAATATTACCTGCTGAAACCATTATTTTGTTTTCACATTATGCCTCTGATTGTTTTGACAGACACAGATGCACACTTGGTTGATTACAAAGACAATAAATCTTTGACAACCACCATTTATAGAGAAAATAAGAAAAACATGGAAAACATTTATGAGACTCCTAACAAAACACACTAAGAACAAAAAAAATGAAAAGATGTGGGCTGGAGTAAAGGACGCAGGAAATCACGAGGGCTGTTGAATTTCTAGCTTTGCAAGCAGCTATGACACAGGGCTGTTGAATTTCTAGCTTTGCAGGCAGCTATGACACTATTCAGTAAAATAGTCATATCTCTCTCCACAGTAAAGCAAATCATGCTATGTTTTTTTTGTTAGAAAAGAGACTCGTAGATCTTTTCAACCATGTAAAATTTGCTTATTGATTAACTTTCAATAGACTCAGATTTTAATGTAAAGTCGATTGAAAAACAGGGTCTGCACTGTGTTTTGATAAAGTGACTTGCGTGCTTATTAGTTTGCCATTATTACTGTTTTTGTTATAATTCTTATATCTTGTCTTATGTGCAGATTGTTGATTGAGGTATGACATTTTTGCAGGACAGAGATTGATGAAGTATTAGATGGCAGAGAAATTTAATTCTAAATTTGTTTTATGCTTTTAGATAATAGATTATTATTGTTACAATTTTATGCGTCTTGAATGAGAGAAACTCACATCTGAATCTTTTTTATGATATTTTCTCTTTGCATTTAGTTCCTGAGCATAATTTTGTGGATTTGAACTTCAAATATTGAAAATGTTTGTAAATTTCACAAGTGTTTTTATGATATTCTTTATAACTTCTTTATATTTTTTTTAATGATGTATGTTTAAAAATATAATATGGTTGTGAATGCACAGCAAAAAAAACTTAAAGAGTAAATAGTAGCAGTAGGCCACTTTTAGTGAGAAATAAATCATTAATGCAAGTTAGATATTGTATATTTAGCAAGAAAAAATCTTTTTCTTTTTCTAGCAAGGAGAAAATTTGTTGCCAAAATTAATATTTAGCAACCAGAAACTATTGTCACTAAATTTTTAATATTCTTTTGTGACAACATGCTAGCAACCAGAACTCTTGGTCGCTAAACTTCTAATATTATTTTGCGATAACAAACTAGCAATCAAAACACATCATCGCTAAATGTTTAATATTCTTTTGCGACGATTTGCTAGAATTCATAACCCATCGTCATCAAATGTATAATATTATTTTGCGACGATAAGCTTGCTGCTAAAGCTCGTCTTAAACAATTTTCATAATGGACTTTTAGCGAGGAAATAAAGACATTTAGTGTCGAATCCTTTTCTACTTAAGCGAGGAATGAATTGCGTCGTAAAATAAAAAAGTTTTGGTGTCAAACCAATTTTGTTGCTAAAAATATATTTGTGGCAAAGAATCTAATGTTCGTCGCAAAAGAGAATTCAAGACAACCCTTTAACAATGAGCTGGTGACAAATAAAATTCCCTTGCAAAAAAGTTTTAGCAACTAATATGTAGCTTTCAGTAACGAATTATTTCCTCACTAAAAAACCAATTTCTTGTAGTGTCCTTTACTCCCTTCTCTATATATACGGCAGGCCCATTGTGCCCAGATTATAGCATTGCTTGGAAGAGAGAGTAAGCTAGTAGCTAGGATACCCTTAGTGCCCAGTTTCCTCATTCTTCCATCCTTGCTAGAGTCAGAGAGAGAGAGAGAGAGAGAGAGATCACCATGTTCTCCATGCAGCATCCATGGGTTTTTATCTTTGGCATTTTAGGTTAGTTATATAATTGACAAGCTTTTCTTCATCTCCATCTTCTTCTTCTCTTCCTCCAAATTGTTATAATGTAAATTGCGTGAGCCGTAATTTACATTGATCTAATGGGTTGAATAACATTCAAAAGTTCTGTAGCTCCAAATGCCAGTGCAGTCATAAGTTGGAATCGTTTTTTATTCTTTATATAATTCTCTTCTTGTTTTCCCATTCTTTCTTTTCTTTCTTTTATTTTCCCTTCCCTTTTTGGTGAGAGACTCTTTTCTTTTCTCTGCATTTTGAAATTGTGACTTTCAATTCAAAGTAAAATCCTATGTGTAGAAAACTGAGGGTGTTTGAGTTTTCTTGACAATTTCATTGAGAACTAACTCTTTCCCTTCTTTGTCATTGTTGCAGGTAACATTGTCTCCTTCATGGTGCTTCTTGCCCCAGTGTAAGTTTGTCAGTTGATCTTATTTCATTATCCATCATCTTTTCAATATAGAGAGTTTGTCGTACCAGAAGGTTGATATAGGACTAATTGGAAATATGTTTATTTACCTTGCAGGCCAACATTTTACAGGATTATAAAGAAAAAATCAACCCAAGGATTTCAATCAATCCCATATTTGGTTGCACTGTTCAGTTGTATGCTGTGGATATACTACGCGTTAATTAAGACCAATGCTATGATGCTCATCACAATCAACTCGGTTGGTTGTGTTATAGAGACTACCTATATCACCTTGTACATTGCTTATGCATCAAAGAAAGACAGGGTACTACTAGAAAAAAAAGAAATATTATGCCTCGCTTGAAGATTATTTTTTTCTCATATAACATTGCATTGAATCTTCGAGTATTGGGAATGTTGCAGATGACGACTTTGAAGATGCTTCTTCTCTTGAACTTTGGGGGATTTTCATCGATTGCTCTTTGCTCCTACTACTTATCAAAAGGATCTAACCGGGTCCGAGTGCTTGGATGGATTTGTCTTGCATTTAATGTGATTGTGTTTGTGGCACCTTTGAGCATTATGGTAAGGAACTAAACATGCAACAAAAGCTTTCTGTTGCCTTGTCTGCTTAATTTTTTCCTTTTTATAATGTAAAATAGGAGTTCTCTAAAAAATTTTCCAGTTGCCAACCATGCCAACATGATGAAATAATTGTAAAGCAGTTCAAATGTTAATTCTGTTGTGTTACAATGCAGAGAAAAGTCATACGAACCAAGAGTGTGGAGTTCATGCCATTTCCGTTATCATTCTTCCTCACAATGAGTGCTGTGGTGTGGTTCTTCTATGGTTTACTGCTAAAAGACTTCTATATCTATGTGAGTGCTATATCTCTAGAGTAATAACTAAGATTAAACTTTGTTTTACTTATTTATTTATTTTGAAGAAATATTTTATCCAAAAATCGTCCATAATGTTAGACTTCTGAATTCTATTTTCCTTTCTAAAAAACTCGCGCAGCTTCCAAACATTCTTGGATTTGCTTTTGGGGTACTTCAAATGGTTCTTTATCTAGTCTACAAGAACTGCAACAAAGTCCAAGAGGAGCTGGAACTACCAACCATTGCAGAACAAGGCACCATTAGGGCTCCTGAGGTGTATCCAGTGTTCTCCCTGCCCAACTGGGATGAAAACAAGAGGAGCAAGGATCTAAATGTTCATGACCAAACCGGCCACGATGAAGGACACATAGCTGCCTCTGATCAAGTTCAGTTAAGAGGATGAGCAATATGGTTTCCTTAAAGAGGCCTCTCAAAGCTTCGTTATGCATCCATGGAGTCCCTAATATATAGAGTGTAATCTTCATCTTCTAAGTTTGTAGAAGCATATATAGATGGGTGTGTTATGAAACTGTGTAAGACGTGGGATACAATTACTCATATCTCACACAGAGTCATATATATATATTTCAGTCATACTATAAAGATGTCGAAAAAGTAAAATATAGTCCAATAAAAGGAAACCAGATACTGAGTCTCCACACTTATATGTGAAACTTCGTAAGTGTCTCTTGTAATGGGTATACAATAATCAATGAAAAAGCTACTACTATTTATAGTATATGTTCTTGTGTTTACACTTTCTATATCTACTTCTACTTTCTGGTGCAACTTTTACTTACATTGGCAAGCTGAACTTTTAATACTTACGTCCTGCAATATTGAGTCTTTTTAGTTATCACTCATTAAGTCTGGAAGTGTTATATACTCTCAACACAATTTGCTACAATTACTCTTAATGCCTTCACCTTGAGCTAGCCTATATGTGTAATGGAATTTCAATGGAGAAAATGAGAAATGCCTTTGGTTTTGTTCCAAAAACTGTTTACTCTTCTAGAAAATAGAAAAGGAGAAAATTAATACAGAAAACTAATTTGGAAGCTTTTGAGTTCTCCAAAACTGTTCTCCAAAATGACAATGATATAAAAACCGATAGTGTTTTTGAACTTTTTATTATTTTTTGTTTTTAAAAATATGAAAAACAAAAATTTTGAAATGATTCCAAACAAGGTTTCTAATGATGATATGTGAATGTGTATAGTTATTGTAGTATATGTTTACGACATACAAAATTGTACGCCTAATCTGCCAAACTTCGATTTTGCATTTGCGTATTATGAGATTGTACAGTACTATGATATTTTAAATCTAGAGTAATGTCTATTTTGAGCACTTAATTTATTTCGTTTGTTTGGTTATCCAAGGCATGCAAACATATATGGAGGGATCATTTTAAGAAAATATAGTAAATTTTTAGAACTCTCTCAACTGCATGTTTTGCCAAATACCATTTAGCTTCCTATGATTGATTTTTTTTTCTTTTCCTTTTTCTTCTTTTTTCTTTACAATTTTAAGAACAACACTTATAAATTTTTACTAGTAAATTAAGTTACCAAAATAGGAAGCGGAAGAAGAAGTGGAAGCGAGAAACGGAAGCAAAAAATGCAGCCAAGAAATATAGGGGAATACGGGAAACGAAAAACGATTGAGAAACTTAATAGGAATCTTATTAAGAAGTTTTCGCGAAACTCAAGGGAGACATTTAAAAAACTTAGTGGAGACTTTTAAGAAATTTAATGGAGACATTTGAAAGACTTAGTGGAAACCCATATGAATAATTTCATAGACATCTAGTTAAAACTTAGAGGGAAAAAATGTATAAAATTAATATTTTAAATTTTCTAAGCGTTTTCTCTAAATTTTTTAAGAGTTTCCGTCAAGTATTTCAATACTTTCCTAAACTTCTCTCAAGAGTTTACCAAATATTTTTCAAGAATTTTCCAAATATTTTCTCACGTTTTTTAAACGTTCTTTAAAATTTTGAAACAACTTTCGTAACCATGCCGAATGCGTGCTACCCCTCCCAAATAAGTTTCCGGCAACTATGGTTTCCAGTCCACCACGGGTATTAATCATACGGTCATACCCCCAAGCCACAGCATCAGGTATTCTCCTATCTCCCTTAGTCCCACTTACAGCGAATGATAGCTTCTCATTACGGTTAAGTTTGATTGAATTTAAATGAACCCATTCGATCAGATCATGTCATCCTCACTAGTACAATTTTAATAGTACAATTTTAACAAGTTATTTGTAGTCAATATTGTTTTTTTTCATCCTGAGAAAAAGTATAATCAAAAGAGAAGTTGGTCTGCCCAGTAAAGCTTTGACAACATTGTCTGAATCTTATTCAAAATTATTCTGCAAAAAGTCACGCAACTGTCTATAAATTCCTAAACACAAATATATATATATATATATACATATTATATATATTTGTTAGAACTCACTACTCTTTCGAGTTCTAGCAAAACTACCGTCCATACGAATTAAGTAGATTTTATGCAGTGCATGAATAATGACTGACCACACAAAAAATGAAAAATGATCAAACCGAACCTCCTTAATTCCTAACCACAATTAAAAATGAAAAGAAATAGCTAATTGACTCCTCAAGCTGCATGAATCATGATTAATGAGGTCAACAGAAGAAAATGGTGTTTGATTCTTCTAGCGGATGGTGCCTTCCTTCTCACCTAACTACATATTCTCACTTGCGTTGGCACAATTGAAGTTTGCTTCTGCTTTTGCTCTGATGACTCTCTTTCTCTCTCTTTCTCAAAGTCTGTGGTCATAAACCAAATCCGAAAGACTTTATATGAGGAAAAGTATAGGGCACATCACATGAATTCTTGTTAGAAAAGAGAAAGTTTATCATGACCGCAAAGTGTACCGAAATATTTACACTTCGACCAAAATAATATCATTTTGGTCAAAGTGTAAAGCAAAAAAAAAATTTTAAAAGTCAAAATTTTCCACACCCTAACTAAAACGATCTCGCTTTTTTACCAAAATACAAATATTTCGGCATACTTTACTGTGGGTGCACTCTTGCTCGTTAAAAAAAGCATGCGCCAACCATATGCATAGGGTCTACATAAGAGGATAATATTGCATAAGCATTCTTTTATGAATTCTTTCCCTTTCACTAATTAAACAAAATTCGGCGCCTTCCCTATAAATTTTTTAATTCTCTCAACGACTCTGCCAATTTCAACGCGTTTGGTAAGAGATTGCAATCTGCACGTAGTGCTGCGGAAATAAGACTTTGTCTGAGAGTCCAATGTTAGTTTCATCCATTGAACATGCATATAGCAATCGTACCCCAAGTACCCGATCTTCCGAAAAGCCTCTTTTTATAATCACACCTTCCCCGTTTTTTTAGCTGATAATCTTGACACCTACAAAGGACATTCTTTGAGACAATTTTGAGCTTCTTTCTTTGGTGGTAATGCTGGTTATATATTCATTATGAGAAAATATTCAATACAACGGTAATATCACGTCATTATTACTGATGTGGTATCACAAGTCAATAAAATTCATTCATGTACACATGTTGTGATGAGATATTATATCAGTTAGTGAGGTAATGTCGATAAAATATTCTAACTAACTCTTTAATTCTAAGTGATGAGGATAAAAATCATATTTTGATGTATTTTATTAGTTTGGGATACCACATCAACATAATAACGTGACATCACATTATACTGAATATTTTCTCATTCTTTAGACCAAATAAAATACAAAAAAAGAAAAGAAATCTTTTCTTTTCTTTAATCTATACATCCTTTCAACATTGCATCAAATATTTTCATTATATTTGTTTTTAGGTGCCATGCAAGAGGGCTTGAGGAAGATTAAATTTGAAATTCCTTGCTTGACATGAGGGACTACTAAATCACCCATTCAAATATTCTTCCTTCAACTCTTTAACTATCACCATATTGACATCATTTCTTTTATAAATCTTTTCTTAAATCATAAAATCTCTTCTTTTGAGAAGCGGAATTAGTCCAGTAATGATAGCTTTATTTCGGTTTCAACTTTTTTGCCCAACGACTTTAAAACTCTCTTATATGTCAAAAGAAAAATAAAATAAAATTACTTTTCCTAATACAATAAAACTCCATAGAAATATATCCCTTGTCCTTAACCTGAATATTACTATATATTCCTTTTTTTGGTCCGTGTCAATGGAATGTAGGAGGTGTTTGGACGTAACTTATTTAGTAACTTATGATTTATACTTATAGTTTTTTAGAAATGTTTTTAGGGGAGTGGTTTAAAAAAAAATAACTTATGTCTAATTATTTTTTTAAAAAAAATTATTTTAAAGATAACTTTTTAAAAATAACTTATATCTTATAATTTATGACTTATAAGGTAAATGCCCAAACACTCCGTAAACCCAAAAAAAGAAGGCATTGCTTATAGAAAAGGTTTGAAGACACAAAATTTTATAATTAATCAGTAAAAAATGAAGAAATAATTTTATTTTTTTAGAAAAATGATAAAAAAAAAAAACTTTATTGTGATGGTCTCCAATAAGACATTGCCACGTCAGTCAACATCTTGCAAGAGAGAGAGATGTCTTTCCATGAAGCACCCTTCGTAAATGCACTGCCATGAATGATGAATCAGTCAATGCTCATGACGAAAAAACAACGTTCTGCGCGCTCTTCTTTCTTTATTGATTGCCCACCTTCACGTATTCATAAATCTTTGTGAAAAAGTCACGTTTTTTGATCGCCGGTGTCTTGTTCATCTTTCGTGGTGGTCGCCGGAATCTGACACACTCCAAAAAGAGTCGCCTTTCTTGGATTTTTTTCATTATTCAATTCACCAGTGCGTCTTATTGCGTTATTGTTTGTGAGAGAGAGAGAGAGAGAGATGTATGCGGTGGCGCCTCCACCTCGGAGTTCTAATTTGGCCGCCGGAGCCACCGATGGAACGGCGCTGCTACGCTCTTACCAGATATGGAAAGGCAGCAATGTAAGTTGAGGCTGTGTCTCTCTTTCTCTCTTTGTACGGATGTAAATATACGTTTATGCGTATGTATATGTATAGATTCATGTGTGTGTTTGTTCAAGCATAAGGCTCATTTTATCTGGATTCAAATTTGGGTTGATGATGGGTTTTTGTAACTTCGTCTGGGTGAAGATTAGGTTTCTAAGATCTGAATGTTGCGATAAACTTTTACTTTTTTTTTGGTTGTTTTGTATTGCTGCATAGGATAATTAAGTATTTGCAATTTGATATTGTTTTGAATTATGCTTATTTGTTTCGAATTGTACTTAATTAGGTTAGGGTTTTGTCTGAGAATAATTAGATTCCTGTTCCTTTTAAAGATTGGAACTCTGTTAGGTTAAGGAGGTCCCTTATAATCAGTGAATTATTGTTTGCATTTATCAGATGACAGTAGAGATGCAGACTGACATAGAGGTTATGTAGGCAATTAAGCTATTTTGACTTGGATTCTAGTCGCTCGCTAGCTATCTCATTGACTTGTCACTGAAACATCTCGTGCTTTCTGCATTGATTACAGATGAAGTAGTGATCAATTTGTTCCACAAGAATCGCAACTCTGTGGTTGTAGTTTAGACTGCTGTTGTGATCTTGCCATAAAAATTTTTGCGCCATGCCTTTAGGAAAGAAATTTACTGCACACGTGGTTCAACTAGATAGATAGTTTTGGCACCCGCTATCAACATGGAAAGTGTAATTTGAGATTGCTTTATGATGGCATTTGTTTAAGATTAAACTTTGTCAAAAAACATCAGTTTCAAAGCTTGAGTTTATTACATGTCATTGGGAAATTAGTTTTGGATTAATAATCCTATCATATGATCAAGCTGTCCCGGTTAGGACTTCAAACATAAACAAGCATATTTGGGGTCAGGCATATATACTTTAGTAAATCTCACAGTTGGTTGTTCAAATGTGCAGATATTTTTTCTTCAGGGGAGGTTTATATTTGGACCAGATGTGAGATCACTTTTGTTAACGATATTCCTTATTCTTGCCCCGGTCACTGTTTTCTGTGTCTTTGTTGCCAGAAAACTGATGGATGATTATTCTCGTCATTTGGGAATATTAATAATGGCGGTGGTCATTGTTTTCACATTATATGTGAGTCCTTCTCTCAATCTATATATCACTTCTATATTTTAGATACTGTTTGCTGAAGTTCTGTAGTTAAATCTTTGATAGTAATGCTGTTTGACACAACTTGTTTTGACTTGTAACAAATTTGAAAGCTAGCATACTCTTGGTGGCAGCACTTATGCCACGGATATCTACCACTTATTTTTTTCTAATCATGCCAAATTTCTTTCCATTATTATTCCAAAAAGTGAGATGTAGCATTGGGATGTAATGCCGATAAGAGTTTAGTATGTGAATAACTGTTCTTTTAAGGAATTGATTTGTTTCTTCCATGCATCTTAGTACTGGATGGGTATATCAAATCTATGAGATTTGGATTGATGGGGATATAGTTGCCAGATCAAACAAATTGGAACTCAATTCAACTGAACAAGCCTTTGTCCCAATTACTTGAGGTCCGAAAGTCATATCCTCAGTTAAATTTAATACTTACCAAAAAATAATATATTCTTTGTTTATTATTTTTTTTATTTAAAAAATATATGTTTATTCCTTTAATTTTTATTTCTTCTTATTTAATTTTAATTTATTTTTTATAGATTGTTTTGTTTTTTTTTTTTATTTTTTATTTTTTTTAAATTTTTATTTGTATTATTATTTTTTTTTTTTATTTATTTTATTTTTATTTTTTTTGTTATGTTTTATTTAGTTTTTTTTTTTATTTTTTTATTTAAATTATTTTAATTTTTTTATTTTTTTTTTTTTTTTTTTCATGAATTTTTTTTTATAAATTATTATAATTTTATTTTTTTAAATTTTTAAAAATTAAAAATAAAAATTTACGTTTCTTCAACAATGAAAAAGTCCAAAGAGTTTAAAAAAGAGAAAACAACTACCAAAAAAAAAAAAAAAAAGACCCCAAAAACCCCCATATAAAAAAAACCAAACCAAACAGCTAACACAACAACACAAAAGACTATAATAGAATAAAAAAAAGGTTTTTTTTTTTTTTTTTTTTTTTTTTTTTTTTTTTTTTTTTTTTTTTTTTTTTTTTTTTTTTTTTTTTTTTCTTAAAAAATTTTTTTTTTTTTTTTTTTGTTTTTTTTTTTTTTTTTTTTTTTTTTTTTTTTTTTTTTTTTTTTTTTTTTTTTTTTATTTTTTTTTTTTTTTTGTTTTTTTTTTTTTTTTTTTTTTTTTTTTTTTTTTTTCATTTTTTTTTTTTTTTCATTTTTTTTTTATCATTAACTTTGGTCCTCATTAACCATATCCTTCCTTGTCGCTTCAACATATGTTTTCCTTGACCTTCCTTTATTTCTTTTACCACCCTCAATGTAGATCAAATCAGTCATCCTTACAGGTGCGTTAATTGGTCTTCGATGCACGTGTCCATATCATCTTAAATGGCTTTCCCTGATTTTAATTTCAATTTGTACCATTTTGAACTTCTCCCTCCATCTCAACATTCTCATTTCAATTGCACTTTTATTTTTATTTTTTTTGAACATGTTGTTTCTTAGCCACACAACATTATGTATCATAGATCATAGTAAGGCTTATTTCAGTCCTATAAAGACTTTCCCTTCAACTTACTAAAACCTATGATCAGACAACTCTCCTGATACACTCCTCCATTTCATCCATCCCATTCTAATTCTATGGGGCTAAATCCTCCTCAATTTCTTCTTCTTTATGAAAATAATATAAATAAAAGTGACAGTTGCCAAAAAGATTGGGGTAAGTAAGACACACACACCCTTGTCACTATTGGGTCTTCAAACCTGCATCTCTTTCTCTTTAGGTGGCACAAGATCCACTCAAGCAGTTAGTGTTTTTTCTACTAATCCATACTCGGAGAGCCCTTTTCAAAAAAAAAAAAAAAATAGACAGTTTTTAATTCTACTTCTCAATTCCCGAGGTACTATTTAACCATGTGTCTTGCTTTTGTTTCTTGTACTGTTTTCCTCCTACACTTCTGTTTTTGTTACTATGGGTGCAGATGTATAATGAATTACAAATGGCTAATGAATCCCTTCATATAAATGTTTTGAGACCTTTGTGTAATGCATAAGCCATCAATGATGCGCAAATGTGGATACAGGATTTCTAAAACAGCACTATTTTAATGTGTTTGCATGCAAAAGAGTATAAGTGGTAAAACTAGTTTTTAATTTACAACTACATCCTCTTTTTCTTGACAAAATCTATTGACTACCTTTTTATTTTTGGCTAAGAAGAGGTGGACAATTTTGGAAGTACGCAAATGATGTCAAACATTGGTGGACGCAACTTTTGCATCTTGAAGTGTCAGTCATGCTAAAACTCAGTGTGGGAGTAGTGTCCTACAAATTATAGCATGCTATGTCTCCAACACTGTTCCTAACATTTATTCTATAGGGATCCACAGCTCACTACTTTCAATAATCTGGTTTTGCTCTTCTTCTCACAATATCACCTGCTTACCAATTCCGTAATTCTCCTGGGATTACTCATTAATCACATGGAAAATGTTATATTCAACCGTCTTATTCATTTCACTGACACTAATAGCAAAACAAAAAAATGTGAAAAATAGCATTTGAGGCACAAATTAAAAAGATAACACTTGATCCTTGCAAGTTAGAACATATGATCCCATAAAAGTTAAAACTATAACTGATCTAATTTGTTTATTAAAACTAGTCTTGAACATCTTACACCCACTAAAAAGATGAAGACTTGTATAATTTTTAACACTGGCCAAGAAATTTTGAACTCCCTTCCCATGCAGGTAGAGATAGTATGGTTCTTTATGGCAATCTATATCATATATAGTAGTATCACACTATATGAGCCAATTTTACAGACTCTTTCCCTCCTCTCATCCCATGACCTTGCAAGGCTTTGCTATCTAATAAATTAATAATCATCTATATTGATATTTGGCAACATGGGTGGTTTGCTAAGAAGTATGGACACGGACATGAGCACAAACACTCTGACACGGCAATTTTAAAAAAATGCAGGACACAACTTGGCAATGACACAACAAAATTATATATTTTATGTATTTCTTTATATGTCATATATAAAAGTATTTCACTCAAAGATAATGAAAAAATACAAAATAACACTTATAAAATTAAAAACCTTGTATTCGATAATTTAAACTTCAAATTAGGGATAAAATCGCATTTCTTTTATTTTACCATTAGTTTCAAGTTATTTTCTTCAAATTTACAATATGTTTCCTATGTATAAGTGATGGACACGCGTGTCCGCCAAATGTCCGAAGTGTGTGCAATTTTTAAAAAATAAGAAAATAATATGATTCATTTGGATGCATGTCCGACACGGACACGGCCACGGCACCTTCTTAGAAGTATCCGTGCGTCTTAGGTGGTTTGTTTGATGTCATATTCTTCAGTTATTGTTATGAATATACGATATACATAGAGTTGAGTAGCTTTATTGAAAATTTTACTTTATAGAACTAGATAGGAAATAACATTGAGAGAGCTTCTTTTCTGCCAAGACTGCCATCATCTCATCATCTGTGTGCTTTTCTGTTTAGCTATAGGCTAACTGTGGAATCTGTATATGCTGCCAACTTCTACCCCATGTCACAAATTTACATATTGATCATCTGTCATGACGTTGATACTAGGTGCACATGTCTGGACCATTAACCAAGTTTCACCAATAATTAACAGAGTTGCTCTGATTATGGAGTCTAGAAGAAAGGACTGCACTTCCATAGTTGATTGTTGCATGTATGCTGGCGAATTCTCTTCCCATTTTTCCAGTTACTGACATTGACATGGGATCCCACTAATGATAGAGTTATATCTATTCTGAAATCATGTTTTTACACACAAGATTCGGGAATAGGGAGTTATTGTTCTATATGCTGTTGTGCTTTGCCAGAATAACAAGACCAAAACACAAGAATTTCATATTTAACCATTGAATACTGATTTGATGGATTGTATTTGTTTTTCCAGGACTTAGTACTTCTTCTAATGACCTCTGGAAGAGATCCGGGTATAATTCCTCGTAATTCTCATCCTCCAGAGCCAGAAAGTTATGAAGGGGATGCCGAATTTGGGGCTGGCCAAACACTACGTTTGCCTCGCATCAAGGACGTAGTTGTCAATGGAATAACAGTGAAGATCAAATACTGTGATACTTGCATGCTTTATCGACCTCCTCGTTGCTCACACTGTTCAATATGCAATAACTGTGTGGAACGGTTTGACCATCATTGCCCTTGGGTCGGACAGTGTATTGGATTGGTAATGGTTACATTTTAAATCATACTCCCATGTTCTCTGGATGCAAATAATGGAATTATGAAAGCTGCTTTCCAAGGTCTTTTGAACCTACCATTTTTCAAGTTATATTATTCCTTTATATTTTCTCTTTCTGTTTTATGGTGATCAGCTGATGGTTTGTATGCTGATTCTAGTCATATGATCGGTCAAGATGAACACATTGCTTTTCCCATCCCTAATAGAGCTACCTGGTAATGTAACAAAGAGTGGGATGTGGATGTCTGTGTCCAAGACAACAACCTCAAAAAGGAAGTTGTATATAGCTGTGCTGTGCCTAGCTAACTTGATTTATTGATGCAGAAAAAAGGGCTATGATAACCCTGTTTCTGACAAGTAGCTTGTAATATATTTTGGATCCTACTATATTCCTGGGTGAGATAGCAGTTCTCCCAGTCTTTGTAATACTTCACCCATTGGTGTTCAAGGTTACCATTAGGCCCCAAACAACAGATATACTGAACTATCAAATGTAAGGGCTGATTGGTGGAAAATATAACACCCTAGGGAACCAATGCTTGTAGATTGTAGACACTGAAAGTGAACTTAGTACAAGTGACTATTTATGGCTTTGTTCTGTTTTGCCTTTAGACCACCTAAAAATGGAAAGGACGTTCAGATTAATTTGGCTATTCTCTAGCTGTTGTTTGGTGAGCAAAGTAACTCCTTAATATCTATAAACTTTTCTGAAGATATCTCTGAATGTTCGTACATTTGCTGAGGATAGAGCTGAATGTGTGTATAGTTGATTCTGTCTAAAATAGTTGTAGAAGATCTTTTGCATTCCGTTTGATGAGCTTCTGGTTTGATGCTTTTTTACCTGTTGCTTACAGTAACACAATCAAGCAATTATAGATAGGGTTATGATGTTTTGAATTTGTATTGTCTGTTCATTCTGGGTGCAGAGGAATTACCGGTTCTTCTTCATGTTTGTCTCCTCAACAACTCTTCTTTGCATATATTTATTTGGGTTTTGTTGGGTCTACATCATAAGGATCATGGATAGCGAGAAAACATCAATCTGGAAAGCAATGACTAAGACTCCTGCTTCCATGGTGCTAATAATTTACACTTTCATAGCAGTCTGGTTTGTTGGTGGACTTACTGTCTTTCATCTTTATCTCATCAGTACAAACCAGGTAAACACTATTCCTTTTAATTGATAAGACATCTTTTTCTAGTTTAGCATTGCTCTGGTCATCCAATTTCTTATTGTATCATGCCACATCTAGGTACAAGAGCATTTCATTTTACTAAAATTAGCATGGGCACATTGCAAATCTGTTGTTCTGTACATTTGTTTAAACCATTGGCTCCTGTTCTTGTACCATTTTGTGGCATCTTGATATCAGAATTTTAGAGATCTCCTTTATGTACTTTGGCAGTCCACTTATGAAAATTTTCGATACCGATATGATCGACGAGAGAACCCATATAACCGAGGGGTGATTAAGAATTTCAAAGAGATTTTCTGCAGCAGTATTCAACCATCTAAGAACAAATTCAGAGCGAAGGTGCCAAAGGAGCCTATAATTCCGCCTCGTGTTGTGGGTGGTGGCTTTGCTGCCCCAAATATAGGAAAAGCCATGGCTGACATAGAAACGGGAGGGAAGCCTGACTGGGATGATAATTCTGTCAACGAAAGTAAACTTGAAGGACAGTTCAGCAACGATGATGATTTTGACAAGGATGGTGGATTTGCCAACGCGTCTCCTACGCCAGATTTAAGCAGGAACCTTCCCACTGAGGGCGCAGAGGTGCAAGGTACCCTACATCCTAGGCGGTCCAGTTGGGGAAGGAGAAGTGGGAGCTGGGACATATCACCTGAAGTTCTGGCTCTGGCATCCCAAGTTGGAGACTCAAATCGAATAAGTGGTGTAAATACCGGCAACTTGACAGGGAATCGGCAATGACAAATGAACTCTCGCTCTTGTGAAATCAACTTACAAAATGAAATGACAAGGGGTACAAGAAACCAGAAGACAAAATTGAGTTTTTGAAGAGTTGGATTGGGCTTGATTGGGTTGACAGTCTTGGCAGTCGGTCTTTTGACATTATTTACTCTGTTGTGCTATCGTGTGTATAGGATTATGGAAATTCAAGGATGCCTTTGCTTGGTTGTGTTTCTACCAAGAATGAATATGTCCATATGGTTTTTTATTTGAAATTTTCTGTTTTCTCCTTTTTTGGCTCTCTCTCTCTCTCTCTCTCTCGTGTGAATAGAATTGAATCCCTACTAAGGAATGAATTCAAGCCTGTGTTTCCTTTGCACTTGAGGCTTGGCCTTGTTGCATCTGTGGGAAACTTATTTGTTTAGGCATTTAGCTTTCATTGTGTTCTAGAATTAGTGGTGACTCGGAATATATAACTACTGGCTGAACCTCTTTTTCTCCTCTTTGGGTGGAGCTTCTTTGCTTTGTCTATATCAAGTGGCTTTGGCACTTACATGGCTAGAGCTAAAGGCATACGCCGCATACCCAAGCATGAGACATGATGCTGCTCGTGCATAAACAATTAGACAGTTGAGTCCAGCGTAAAATAAGTAGATCCCAAGTTCTGTCATCACCATGGATTGGTTCAGGATCTATCTAACAAGGGACCCATTGAACCACAAGGATGGCTCATTCGGCTAGTTCTCACTGCTAAACGTAAGGTCTCAAGTTCGATCTCTTCTCACATTTTTTATTCATAAAGTTTACATGAATCATGTGCCCGGGGTTTTACATAAACTCAATGGAGTAGTCAATTGAAGACTTTGAGGCTCTGTAGCAAAAGAAAAAAAAATAACACTCATTGCATTATAAAAAAAAGGAGTAAGAGTAACCGGTGCTCTAAGAGCATTTAAATAAGGAAAACACTATTCTTCTAGAAAATGTGTATAAAAAATTCCACCAAGATGATGTGGCAATGGCATTATTACAATCATAACTAAAAAATGAACTTTTTGCTTCGAAAGTTTTTGCGACAGCTCACTTGCCGTAGCAAAAAACACCTTATGCGACAACAAAAAGGCCGTGGCAAATATCCGATGCTAATCGGTATTTGTGACGACATTTTGCAACGGCAATATTTATGGTCGAATGAATCAATTATTGTGATAGGTATTCGCGACGGTGCGGGTTCCGTCAGAAAATATGATTGTAGCGACGGGTAGCTGCGACGGCATCGCGTCCTGTTGCAGATAAATTTAAGTAAAATGGCGCATTTTGTTTTAGGCGGGCCTCCTGTCATTTTCCTCCTCCTTGCTGATCAAAACCCTAGCTCTCGTTATCCCTCCCCCACTCTGACCCATCAAACCCAACCTCCACCGCGCTGCCACACGACCACATCCTCGGCCAGGAGCACCGCCGCACCATATCCTCCTCCCTTCTCTTGCCACCTCCTCCACCACTGCGCTGCCACTTCCCTCACCGCTGTCGCACCATCTCCTACTCTCTTTTGCCGGCACCTTCTCTTGCCCCGACGTGCTCTCTCTCTCTCTCTCTCACACACACATTTGTTTTGTGATGATTTTTGGTTACTTTCTGATAATTTCTTATAGCTTTCACAATATTTATTAGATTGAAACCTGTAGGTACCCAATCTACGGGCACCATGTGGTACCCCATTTTGCCCACCTGGCAGTCCACGTGGGCCCCCTGGCTACCCCAAAGTCAACCGTGGTCAAACCACGCCTGGGCATAACCGCTCCTCACCCTTGCCCCCGCGGGACGGTCGGCGCCCGAACACCAAGCCTCGTTCAAGCAAGCTCCAAGAGCTCCTCTTAAGCCAGGCCCCGCGCCTGCACGGCTTCGGCCAAAACGAGCGCCTGTGCATGACAGGCCCTTGCGCCTAGCACGACCTAAGGCTCCGTGCCCCAACATCTAACGGGCCCAGGCCCCTAATTGGCTAACTTACTCTCGCTTGGGACCCCTCCCCGCGGGCAGTGGAACGGAGGCTACAACCGAAGGGATTGTTGAGCCGCACGCTTTACAAGCGCGCATGGGACCAGTCCCATCAACCAGCTAAGAGAGAGAGATATACCCTCAGAGCTACTTAAATACCGTATCTTTAGCATTAAATGCTGACCTGACGCACATTTAATGCAATAGACACATGGCGAGCTGTGGCTGGACAAGCGCCTGACCCCGTGGCAGCGGGCATCCAATCGCCCGTCGCGGCCGCTGACAGGACCTCTCCAGGTCATGATGGAGGAGCTCAGGCCTGTCCAGTCACGGCACGCCACGTGTCCGCACCGTGCTAATCACTCCTTACTATAAATAGTCTCAACACATTTATGACAGAAAAAACAACAGTTAATCACATTTATTATACGAGTCGTCGTTGGCTCGTGAACCTCTCTCTCTCTTGTCTGCCCTCTCGGTTCTCGCCCTTCCATAGCCAGGAGACCCGAGCGAGTCGGCTTTTGTGACTACCAGGACTCCCAGACGGGCCCTACGCAAGTCAACCTTACGTTTCCCAGTCAAACACAACAAACAAAACCACTCTCATATTCTCTGTTATCGTCATTATATGTAACTATATCTTCTTCTACTGCTTCAAAATCCTTCCAAATGAAGCAGAAGAGCTGTCTGCCTTGATGCGGATGATGGTGTGGGGGAGGGATGAGGTGGAGGTTGGGGGAGTGTCTCGGGTGGCTGTGGATGTTTGGGTAATGGAAGTATTGGGTGTTTGTTTGATATCAGATTGAATAGTTAAACTTGGACGTAAGAGCTTAGTTTGTTTTTATTCAAGCCCTGCAGGTAATATTTTAGTTTTGACTTTGTTTCTTTTACAAAATGTTGGGGATTTTAGCCCAAATTTATTTGGTTTCATGATTTTGCTGTATTCCTTTGCCCTAATTTTGTTTCGATTACAAAATTATGTGCCTTAGGTCTGTATTTTTTCTGGATCATATTAGCAAAGTGACACTTCCCCCTCTCCCAATCACAACTCCTCTATTCCAGGTAAGATCAATTCCATAGTTTACCAATTGTTTAGTTTTGTTATTTTTTAACTTTACTGGTTTATTTAAGAGATATTTATGTTTTATCTGTTCCTTGACTTTAAGTGTTTCCCATTTTGCAGGAATAAAACATCTAGGTATCTTTCTCCCCACACATGTAATGATAAACTAGCAGGATAACATCTTTGTTTTTGATTTTTTCTTCCATTTTCTGTATTTTGTACTCTTGAATGTTATCTTGTCCATGGGTTTGGTTGCATATGTTTCCTTGGAGGCTTAATTTAGTAATCAAATCATGGGCAAAGGCTCCGTGTAATGTGCATTTGAGATCATCTAACAAACTGGAAAGAACCAATTAATATTTACAGATAAAGTCATTCAAGGTGACTCTATAAACATCAAAGGCAATGCATCCAGTAAGTCTTTTGATTCCAGAAATATATCTGTCAACTGGACGGATGAAGAAGACCAAAGAGGGGGAGCCAAGCTTATAACTCATCATAGGTGTATTTCTTTGGGTTGGTACTAATGGAATGCATCACTGGAAGAAGAAAAAAAAAGAAGGTAGTGATAGAATAAAGAACATCTTGAAGGACATGGAGGACCCACATTGTGATGTTTGAGATAGATTCTATTAGAAGGTTAATTTGGTTCAAGCTTTTGAGGGTGTTCATCAGAGAGGATTTAGAGGAGAGAAAAGGGTTAGAGTCTTCCACTAAACTTAATTTTTTGTACAGTAATACATAAGTAAATTTATATTTTATATATAGAGACTTAAAGATCCATCATGCCTGTGATTTCATGTTTCCTTTTGCAATGCCTGGATTCCTTAACTAGGTATCCATGCCATGGTTTCCACCTATTTTACTTTGCGACATCTTCATATTCTTCTTTGGTTTTACCAACTACGCTTTCTCTCTCTACTGTTTTTTGTGGCAAACAACCTTTCCTAACTTGTTTCTAAGCACAATGGTAGCTACCTGATGGAATTGAAGAAGGTTTTTTTTGCCTCTTCTATTTTTATTACCTGTGGTAGGTTGTTGTTGTTGTTGCTGCTGCTTCACTGGGCACGCCTGCTAGTATTGCACATAATTGTTGTACAGATTTTAAAAGGTAGCATTTATCTTAATTTGCTATACACAGACACACACAAACCCCCAAGTAAGTTCTTTCATAAGCACATATGCTCTTTAATACAATTTAAAAATACAAAAAAAAAAAAAAACCTTAAGATCCTTGATCATATGAGAACAAGGAACATAAGGATGCTAAGACTTTGGAGCCCAAAATTCACGAACGGTCTAGGAACGACGTGAAACTTGGCACGTAGCACGGTTTAGGCAATGATGACGTGTGGGGATAAACGGCACGGTTACCGGATTCTTGGTTTGAGAATTATAGCATTTTTTCTAATATTATCACACTTTAAGTTTTAAAGTTCAAGTTTCAGCGTTTTGGGACCCAAAATCCACAAACGGTCTAAGAACGGCGTGAAACCTGGCACGTAGCATGGTTTAAGCAATGAAGATGTGCGGGGACAAACGACACGGTCGCCGGATTTTTGGTTTGAGAATTATAGCATTTTTTCTAATATTATAACAATTTAAGTTTTAAAGTTCCAGTTTCGTCTTTTTGAGGCCCAAAATCCACGAACGGTTTAGGAACGACGTGAAACTTGGCACGTAGCACGGTTTAGGCAATGATGACGTGTGGGGACAAACGGCACGGTCGCCAGAGTCCCGGTTTGGGAATTATATTATTTTTTCTAATATTATAACACTTAAAGTTTTAAAGTTCAAGTTTCGGCGTTTTGCGACCCAAAATTCACAAACGGTCTAGGAACGGTGTAAAACTTGGCACGTAGCACGGTTTGGGCAATAATGACGTGTGGAAATAAATGGCACAGTCGCCAGATTTCCGATTTGGGAATTATAGCATTTTTTCTAATATTATAACACTTTAAGTTTTAAAGTTCAAGTTTCGGCATTTTGGGGCTCAAAATTCACAAACGGTCTAGGAACGGCGTGAAACTTGGCACATAGCACAGTTTAGGCAATGATGACGTGTGGGGACAAACGGCACGGCCGTCGGATTCCCGGTTTGAGAATTATAGCATTTTTTCTAATATTATAACACTTTAAGTTTTATAATTCAAGTTTCGTCGTTTTTAGGCAATGATGACGTGCGGGGACAAACGACACGATCGCCGGATTTTTGGTTTGAGAATTATAACATTTTTTTTAATATTGTAACAATTTAAGTTTTAAAGTTCCAGTTTCGTCGTTTTGGGGCCCAAAATCCACAAACGGTTTAGGAACGACGTGAAACTTGGCACGTAGCACGGTTTAGGTAATGATGACGTGTGGGGACAAACGGCACGGTCGCCAGAGTCCCGGTTTGGGAATTATATTATTTTTTCTAATATTATAACACTTAAAGTTTTAAAGTTCAAGTTTTGGCGTTTTGCGGCCCAAAATTCACAAACGGTCTAGGAACAATGTGAAACTTGGCACGTAGCACAGTTTAGGTAATGATAACGTGTGGGAATAAACGGCACAGTCGTCGAATTCCCGATTTGGGAATTATAGCATTTTTTCTAATATTATAACACTTTAAGTTTTAAAGTTCAAATTTCGGTATTTTGGGGCCCAAAATTCACAAACGGTCTAGGAACGGCTTGAAACTTGGCACATAGCACAATTTAGGCAATGATGACGTATGGGGACAAACGGCACAGTCGCCGGATTTCCGATTTGGAAATTATAGCTTTTTTTCTTATATTATAACACTTTAAGTTTTATAGTTCAAGTTTCGTCGTTTTGTGGCCCAAAATCCACAAACGGTCTAAAAACGGCGTGAAACTTGGCACGTAGTACGGTTTAGGCAATGATGACGTGTGGGGACAAACGGCATAGTCACCGGAGTTCTGGTTTGGAAATTATAGCATTTTTTCTATCATTATAACACTTTTAAGTTTTAAAGTTTAAGTTTCGGCATTTTGGAGCCCAAACTACATGAACGATCTTTGAACGGTGTGAAACTTGACACGTAGCACGGTTTAGGCAATGATGACGTGTGGGGACAAACGACAAGCTCGCCCGAGTCCCGGTTTGGGAATTGTAGCATTTTTTTTTATCATTATAACACTTTAAGTTTTAAAGTTCAAGTTTCGGCATTTTGGGGCCCAAAAAACATAAACGGTCTTGGAACGGCATGAAACTTGGCACATAGCACGGTTTAGGCAATGATAACGTGTGGGGACAAACGGCATGGTCGCCGGATACCCAGTTTGGGAATTATAGCTTTTTTTCTAATATTAAAATACTTTAAGTTTTAAAGTTCAAGTTTCGGCGTTTTGGGGTTCAAAATCCACGAACGGTTTAGAAACGGCGTGAAACTTGGCACGTAGCACGGTTTAGGCAATGATGACGTGTGGGGACAAACGGCACAGTCGCCGGATTCCCGGTTTAGGAATTATAACATTTTTTCTAATATTATAACACTTTAAGTTTTATAGTTCAAGTTTCGTCGTTTTGAGGTCTAAAATCCACGAACGGTTTAGGAACGGCGTGAAACTTGGCATGTAGCACGCTTTAGGCAATGATGACGTGTGAGGACAAACGGCGCGGTCATCGGATTCCTGATTTGAGAATTATAGTATTTTTGCTAATATTATAACACTTTAAGTTTTAAAGTTCAAGTTAGGGCATTTTGGGGCCCAAAATCCACGAATAGTCTACGAACGGTGTGAAATTTGGCACGTAGCACTGTTTAGGCAATGATGACGTGTGGGGACAAACGGCATAGTCGCCGGATTCCCAGTTTGAGAATTAAAGCATTCTTTCTAATATTATGACACTTTAAGTTTTAAAGTTCAAGTTTCGTCGTTTTGGTTCCCAAAATCTACGAACGGTCTAGGAGTGGCATGAAACTTGGCACGTAGTACGATTTACGAAATGATGACGTGTGAGGACAAATGGCACGGTTTCCGGATTCCTGGTTTGAGAATTATGGCATTTTTTTTAATATTATAACACTTTAAGTTTTAAAATTCAAGTTTCGTCGTTTTGGAGCCCAAAATCCATGAACGGTCTAGGAACGGCGTGAAACTTGGCACGTAACACGGTTTAGGCAATGATGATGTGTGGGAACAAACGGCACGGTCGTCGGAGTCCCGGTCTGAGAATTATAGCGTTTTTTCTAATACTATAACACTTTAAGTTTTAAAGTTCAAGTTTCGGCATTTTGGAGCCCAAAATCCACGAACGGTCTAGGAACTGCGTGAAACTTGGCACGTAGCACGGTTTAGTTAATAATGACGTGTGGGGACAAACGGCATGGTCGTCGGATTCCTGATTCGAGAATTATAGCATTTTTTCTAATATTATAACACTTTTAAGTTTTAAAGTTCAAGTTTCGGCGTTTTGGGGCCCAAAATTCTTGAACGGTCTAGGAACGGCGTGAAACTTGGCACGTAGTACGGTTTAAGCAATGATGATGTGTGGGGACAAACGGCACAGTTGCCGGATTCCCGGTTCGAGAATTATAGCATTTTTTCTTATATTATGACACTTTAAGTTTTAAAGTTCAAGTTTCGGCGTTTTGGTGCCCAAAATCCATGAACGGTTTAGGAGCGGCGTGAAACTTGGCATGTAACACGGTTTACCCATTGATGATGTGTGGGGGCAAACGGCACGATCACCGGATTCCTAGTTTCGGAATTATAGCATTGTTTCTAATATTATCACACTTTAAGTTTTAAAGTTCAAGTTTTGGCTTTTTTGGCCCAAAATTCACGAACGCTCTAGAAACGGCGTGAAACTTGGCACGTAGTATGATTTAGGCAATGATGACTTTGGGGTAAATGGCAAGGTCGCCAAAGTAAATTAGTTTCCTTTGGACACATTAATATTTAAAGTTACATTTATTTTACACAACTTATCCAAATATTGTACTTATGATTGTAGAGTTGTATGAAAGTAAGCTTGCTTAGCGTGGAGCTTCCAAAATTCAAGGTGGCAGACGGACTACTTATAAGTATGGACTCATTCATAGAATTGGATGGAGAACCTTTCGATTCAAACTTCTACAAAGTGTTTGTTCAAACTACAAGAAAACCTAACGCTCTTTTAAAAAGACCATGCCATGACATTGAAACTGTTGGAAAATCGATTGACCAATACGTTGCATGGAAATCTGTTGATGTATATTACTACCTTTTTTTTATGGTTTCATTAATGATATGATATTATATATATGTTGCTTATATCAATCATGTTGATAATTGTTTTATTTTCGTTTTTTCAGGTTATTGGAAATGATTAGATCTGCCATGATGATCGAGATTGAAGGCGCTGTTAATGTTTCATTTCGTTTTGTATTTTGAATTATTGGATGTTTGGGTACACTTGGATGTTAGAGTTTCACATTTTAGGAAAACTTTGTTGCATATATTTGAACTTTAATTATTATGTTATAGAAAAACTGTAATTCTAATTTTTGTAATATTTTTTGTGGATATGGATTATGAAATTTGGTGAATGAATATTTTTTTTAGTGAATAAATTAGTTATATTATTTTATGTGTAAACAGGAATTTCAAGGAATTTGGTGAATGAATATTTTTTATTAATTAATTCAATGATATTATTTCATGTGTATACAGGATTTTTACGGAATTAAAAAAATATTAAATTTAATATAATTTATTAAATTTGATCTCCACTTTTTGCGACGGCAAAGGCTGTAGCAAAAGTTTAATAATTACATGCATATTTGTTCTAACGATTTATATGTGTCACTAATAACATGCTTTTGTGACGGCATTATTTTTATTTGCGACGGCATATATCGTCGCTAATATAATGGAATCATGCGTCACCCATTTGCGAAGATTGACGGTTGATGCTGTCGCAAATAAGGCTATTTGTGACGGATAATGGCGATAGCACTTGCCCGTCGTAAAAATATAGTTTGCTATGGAGTATTTGCGACGGTGATGATGCCGTCGCAAAAGGCAATCACCCGCACAGGCCGTCACAAAAAAATTTTGCGGCACCTTTTTAAGCGACACCCAATTTGCCGTTGCAAAAGAGCTTTTTCGACGGTATTCTCCTGTCGCAAAACCCAGTTTTTTAGTAGTGAATTCAAAATCATTAAAATGAGTGTTTTGTTTTAAAATAAAAATGACTCTTATCCAATCACTTCATTTGATGATAACTGCTATATGAGTACACTTTGAATAATTTTTCTCTTTGTTCTCATTTGTTTTGATAAGGAAATGTTCATGCGAGGTACCCACTAATTGCTCGAGCAATATCTTGAGCACTTGGTAACCAAAATAGTAAAAGATTTGGATCCACTAACACAGACTTTGATTATCTCTTTTAGAAAACAGTCAAGTTTAGAGAATGATATAATTATGGCATTGATGTAATTAAGGGATACAATGATGTGTGTTTTGATTTAAGGTGAATAACTCTAATTCAATATCATCTTAATAAATTATATAAAAAGTTTACGGTTATATAGAAGTACCATAATTTAAATGAAATAATTTTTGAAATCCTTTTAAGATAAATAAACAAGTAAGGAGTTGAGGATGGGATAGAAGTCAAACTCTTTACAAGATATATGAAAAAGAAAATTAACAAATTACTTCTAAGTACGTTTCTTAATTGACACCTTCTTAAGGCATCACCACGCGTCTCCTCTCCCTCTTGAACTGTTCAAGTTTCTTAATTCACTCTTCTTCTCTAACAACTCATCCATATCCCCCTTTCTCTCTCTCCTGAATTCTTCCTTCTTCTTTTTCCTCTCTCTCTCTCTCTCTCTCTCTCTCTCTCTCATTCTTCCATTTTTTCAATTGAATGGTGGTTTTCGAGTGTTGGGAATGGCTGAGAATTTTCGGAGATGACTCTCGTCCTCCAACTCCCACAACTCCGCTATGTGATGATGTGCTCGTTGATATTCTCCTCCGAGTCCCACCGGACGTGCTCGCGCGATTCAAATGCGCGAGCAGGCAATCTTATCGTCTGATCAATGATCCAGAGTTCCTTCACAGATACAGATCACAATTGACTGACCGGCCACGCCCTTTGGCTGGCTTGTTTTTTCAGCATCAGCAGCCCGAGCCGCACAGTTTTCTTCCAAAACCTTTCGCTGGCTTGTTTTTTCACCATCATCATCATAATCAGCTCAACCAAGTTGGCTTTGCCAATGTCAAAATTGACGGTAATAAGAGAGGCTTCCAATGCATTGACAAGACCCTCAGTTTCCTCCCAAACCCAGCCGTTCGAATCCTCGCCTCTCGAGAAGGTCTCCTGCTATGCAGCAGCACGAAACTCGACCAGGCTCGGTACTACGTCTGCAATCCAATTACCAAGCAATGTGCTTTGCTTCCGCAAAGCAAACGCGCCTATGATTCATGTTCAACAGGGTTCTTCGTGGACCGAAAGTATGGGCACTACCACGTCATAAGAATTCCCTATTTAGCAGCCAAGAACACATTTTCATTCGTCGAGACTTTTTCTTCAAAGACAGGCAGGTGGAGATTGCTGAGGCTGGGATTCTCATCCCATTACTGCCTCTTTTCGCCCGACTGTCCTCCGGTGCAGTGGAACGGATCACTGCATTGGGTAGATGGGTTCGGCTCAATCCTCGCCTACAATGTAACCCAAGAAAAGTTCAGTTTTCTGGAGCTGCCTTTCAAAAATGGAGTTCTGGGCGTGTCGGGTTGGTTGCTTTCTTACGCATTTTCTGATGCATATTCACTTCAGGTGCGGGAAAGAGTTGGCCGGAGCTGGGTACCTGTGTGTAGGGTTTTGCTGGAGTCCCTGGTGAGCAACAATTCGGAGGTTCTGAGAAGACTGGGGAACTTGAGACTCGAGAACCTGCCATTCAAGCCAGTTTATTTGGATGAATCCGATCCGAGAGCCGTGTTTCTGAAGATGCCTGGATGGATAGTTTCATACCACTTTGATCAGAAGAAGATTGAAGCCATTCAACATCACTCAGAGGAACAGAAGATTGAGGTTGTATTCCCCTACGTTATTCCCCAGTTGCCTTTTCCTGTGGAGTTCTACGGTTTGAATTGATAGATTAGAACTCTGTTTCAAATAGAAGCTTGATAAAAAAAAATTTTGAGCTCATCTCTTAGAACCCTGTTTATAGAAGGATTCTGCATCTATAGGATATGTGATTTCAAAGGCTCTTCCAGCGTCCGTGTGTGTGATTTGAACGTTTATTGCTTCGAATATATTCCATTGTCCACAGTAAAACACTCTATGAGAACTGAATACTGAAAATAAAGCTTTCGGTAGTAGCACAAATACAAAACAATTTCAACTGAAAATTAATTGACGACATGAACTAAATTGAAGACTACATCTTAAAAACCAGATAAGAGACGATGTTTGTGGTATTCAGTGCATGGAATTCATGGACTGAAAGCGTTTCATGATAATGAGACTCAAATCCATGTAGCGCTGAGCGCAGTTGGAAAGGCAAGATGATTCACTGGAGCTGAACTTGTTTCCAGGAGTGCTTGTGATGCATTTGTCCCAGCACACGCTTGTCAGCTTCGCCACCATTTCATTGACCATGGCCTTTTCCTTTTCTTGCTGCATGGAGTCAGAAATTACAACCATATAATGGTCAGAAAGAGTCTGGCTCTCAGCAAGCCAAAATCACAAAAAACAAACATATTGTACAATAAATCCATAGCACAAAGTTCCTGCAGTCTGTAGTTTTAATATCTGCTGTCTTAGTTGGTGTGTGATATTTGCTGACTCAGGTTTGGAAATTAAAAAGCCATAGTTGGTGTAAATGAAATAGAGGCCCATAGATGATTAGTGTCCCCAAATGAAAACTCTATACAGACCAACATTACTTCGTCAGAACTCAATTTTCACCACTTCTGGGTAATAGTTGTTCATAGGTGAAACATAACTCAAGCTACTTAACTCCTATCTGCTGTATATCCTCTGAACACATGTTACCAAGCAATATAAAAACGTGCAGAAGTTCATCTGGAACACAATGTTCAAGCCATCATATAGAATCAACAATTGACACCTTGGGGTGGTGGTGAGGTCCTTCAACAGAAACCACATCCATTAGAACCTACTCAATCTAACTAACAGTTAATCCAATCTGAGGTTGGCTGCACATGGTTCCAACATTCTATTCTCAAGGTCATTCCTGCTATTTTATCACAAAGCGTCAAGTCTTCTACCACTATCCCAGCCCAAAACCTTTTGAGAAAAACCAGTGTTTTTCCCCTTCAAAATAATAGCATCAACCAAGGTTGGAGCATCTCAGCAGATTTAAACTGCCCCTCACAGTCTTTAGCTAATTTAGTCATCGGCCTTTATTCAACAACCAAATCCTGCCAGTATCTTTAATCCCAGTGTTCATCATGCTATGAATATATTTTCAAGGGTTATATTGTCCAACATTGTCACCTCTAGATGTGGGGTTGTGACCTCTGAGTTCTCAAAAAGGCATTCATCCCTAAATTACATTTCTAGCCTCAAAACTCATCTATTTCCACATACTAATTCCAACAATAATTATTCAACAGAAGTGTTTACTTGTTCAGTCCAAATAGATTGTACCAAAGAGCATAAAAAGTCCATAGACGTCTCATATATTCCCCATCCAATTTCATAGGAATATGTCAATTGGACAAAGCTCCAGCACCTCCTTTGGATTTGGCTTTCAAGCCCAAAATAGCCGATGTTCCCTTATGCCAAAAGACAAATTTAGGATTTTGTAGGTTTACGAGATAGTAGGCCTCCAAAATTTTTACATGGTATAATTGATAAATGAGAATTAGACATACATATAGTCTCACCTGAAAAGGTGAATGCATTACAACAATTATATAGAGGTTCACCTTCAATGGCATTGCAATTGTAATTATCCATGCGGAGTGAATGTAATGATTCACAGAAATAGGTCCCTCAACAAACAATACCATTTTTCACCAAGCTCACAGTTCTTTCTTTGCATTTCCCGTTTTCGTTTGTTCCCAACCAAACAGAAAAAGAAATCCTATCCTAAACTTCCATCATGAATTCCTCTAATATCTCTGATCAGCTTTTCTTTTTTCAGCTTCTCTCACTTTTTCACATATCTAATGAGAATCTCAAATCACACGCCAAGAAATAGCCATTCGTAAATGGCAAAACTCAAACAATTCAAACATTATCAGAACTACATAGTTTTAATTTATAGTTATAGCTGTGGATTGGGATGCGCCGAGGCTCATAAATTCAGACAAAAAAGACGCTGTCATTGAAAAATAGGTAAATTTGATGATCCTAATTTGCAGCGAGCTAAGCACACAACCTACATATATATGTACGTATTTTCATAGACACATCTGATTCAGATAGTTCTCGAATCGATTGTCTAAGCGTGCATTATCCTTGTGAGGTGAGCGCATCGAAGTTAATGCATATATACAAATCCATCAATATATATATATATATAGAGAGAGAGAGAGAGAGAGAGAGAGAGAGAGAGAGAGAGAGAGAGAGGTATATGAATGTAATGAAAGGTTGAAACTTACACTAATGAAATGCTGCAGTTCGGGGGAGTTTAGACCAGAAGGATCCATTGAAGGTAACGAGCGAAGAATACTCTTCACACTCCACCGATGAAATGCTTACGAACTTCAGGACTCTACAGAAACCCTAAAAAAAGAAGCCGCTCCGAGATGGAAGAAAAAGTCGGCTGCTAAGGTCAATATTGGGCTTTGGCCCATTAGCATTTGAGTCGCTCTAGATGGAACGACTAGAGGACCTTACGGCCCAGCTTCTCTCACATTTTCATTTATATGGTGAGCTTCATGGGCTGGCGATAACAAGGTAATATGGGCTTGAGTCCGTTCCGGGGGAAACAAGGAAAAAGTATCGAGGTTTGCTCTTATAGCTAAAACCCAAAAAGACAAAAAAAAAAAAAAAAAAATGAACGATTGTTCTGATGCTGCATTTGGCAACTTTGAATCATGGCTCAGTTTTGAAATTGGAAGCTATCCTAGATAGAATTTTAAATAAATGCAGTCTAGAATTCCAATTCCAACCTCAAAAAATATATATATATATCTATATATATATTCCAATTCCATGGCTTGAATTCCTCGCGTATGGATATTTTAAATTCTTAATGTTGGTTAGATAATCTACTTCTAGCTAAAATAAGATTAAAATCACTACATCAATTCAAGGATTCAAATCTTGAAATTATCTCTAGGAGAAAATATAAAGACAATGATAATGCAGAGAAGTAAGCAATCAGGTTTCTATCTTTAAATGGTTAGATCCACGTAATCTTACTTTATATACAGAGACATTGTTCGTAATTATAAAACAAATTAAATGATTAAATCGTAAAGGAGTTGAATCCAAGAACACAAGTTTGTTGGGTTTTTTTTTTTTCTATTTTTTTATTATGGGGTGCTGACTTCATGATTTCATAGTCATTACATTTGGGCAAAAAAAGCAACATCTTAATAGCGAAGGAAAGCACCTACCCAAACCTTTATGTAGTCAAATGAGCTGGAATTCCCCAATCTTCTTGCCTTTTTTTTTTTTTTTTTTTTTTTGGAGTTATTGCTTTTTCTTTGAAATCAAAGCTTTCCGTGTGCTTTTTTTGAGGGAAAAAAATACAATACCCAAAAATTTTTCACTCTTCAAAAACCTAATCCATGGTGTGGCCATGACCTTTACACGTCAGACGTCTATTGATTTAAAGTGGGTTGATTTTATTAGTACTCCAAAGCCATTCAAGCTCATGATCAGTTGGAAAACTTGGCTAAACTGCTCATTTGAATGCAGTATTTTGGGGGACCATTTGTCATGGAAAGTGTATTTCCTACATCCCTTTAATCAGTTTAGTGTTGCCGTATCTAATGAAAAGTGTATGTTCACTTGTTAATTTGCTTTAACGTAAAACTAATAATTCAGAGATTCAGAGTTGAAAGAGCAACCCAGTGCACGAGGCTACTACTATTAGATATGGACTTTGATGTATACAGTCTCAAACCTCCTTGTTAATCAAAGGCAGATACTAAGTACAGAAATTAGATGTTAGTTTTTTTCCTGCTAATTCAGTTGATTTGTAAGAAAATCAACTGTTTTGCTTGCTTCAGCATATTCACAAAAGCCACACTCTAAAAGAAACCAGAATCTGAAAGTAGTTAAAAGCAAGCTCTGCAAAAAAGGAATGGCACTTCCAGAAGAAAGAAGTCCATTTTTGGAGGGAAAGTGGGAGGGAGAGAGAGGCCGCTATCTAGTCATGCTGATGACTCACTGGCAAGACCCTTTTGTTCATGTTGTTTCTTTTTTGTTCTTGCCTTTTCATTAGAACTTTTATTTTAACTCAGTCTTCTCACATGTGAAGGGAAAGGATTGAGTCTGAGTACACCAAACTTCCACCACTGCAGAGTTCCAAGAAGAGTCAAGATGCACATGCCAATTTTTTTTTAGGATTTCAATAAATACAATTGCACTTCAACTTAAGGTAGATGACCATTTTCTCATTTATTATGCAAATGTAACTTCCACAAAAAAAATAAGAAATAAAAAAAATTCAGACCATCGAATCAGAAGAATATTGGATCAAAAGAATACGGTGCAAAACATTATATACATACCCCACATCTTTCTTACGCTTTGTTTGAATCCCGAATTTGTTAAGAGAAAAGTGAGAAAAAAATATAAAATTACATTTTATGTTCAGTTGTGAAAGAAAATGTTGAATAAAAAACATAAAATCTTTTATTTTCTTTTCCTTTTCCTCTTCTTTTCCTTGGTAAATTTGTGATCCAAATTAACATAGCATAGAGGTACAAACATTCACTTTCGCATCCAACATTTGAACTTTTTTTAGTTGCATGGTAACCACAGCTTAGTGTTCGTTAAGTACATGTTTTCATCCTATCAATTACAGCCGGTAGGCATTGGGAAGAATCAACTATATACTTTCATGAGTGCCAGATAATTTCGCTTTGAATTTGCCTGCTGAAAATAATATAATTGGTGTGTGAAGATGTATTGTGTGAGTAGATTACTAGACCTCTGCTTAAGTATGCCGACATTATTTGAATTCATCCACTAATTAGAGGCCTAATGTAACAATTTAAGGTGTCGAGCCGAATTGAGGTATCCGGCTATTAGCCTTTAACTAATTTGTATGCAATCACACCTAGGTTTTATCGACATTAATTTATAATCTTTCTATAAACACATATTTGAATATCCTAAACATAGTTGAATAGAAGTGAGAAAAAATATAAGAAACGGAAAAGTGAAACGTAGCCTAAAAAAGTTATGAAAAAGGGGAAATGGAAAACACCAAGTAATATAAAATTAAGTAGGATATTTATTAGAAAATATATTAAAATTTTAAAAAAATCAATATAAAGTATTTATAATACTTTTACGATCAAATAAAATAATAATACTACACAATATCTATAGACTTTATTAAAAAAAACTACATATTGGTGCTAAATAATAATATCTGAGAATAGGAAATACACTAAAAATTATAATAAACGAGTTTTTAGGAGTTTCCATGATATTTTTTAAGAGGTTATGATAAATTTTTCTAAATTATGTTAAAGTTTCGAAAACGTCTCAATTATTTTCTAAAACTTTCACTTAAAATTTTATGAGAGTTTTGTATCTGAAAGTGAGCTTTCGGAAAAGCAGGTTTTACCTCTCCAAGAGAGATTACTGTAACTATATTCCTCACGGTTTCAGTCTTCCAACTTGATACTTTTGGTCCCTCCTGCCCATTCCAGCACCTCCCATACAAGTTACTATAAATGAACCATCTCTAACTCTAAACCACACCTCTCTCTCTCTCTCTCTCTCTCTCTCTCTCTCTCTCTCTCATGCACAACGAGAACTTTTCATGACTTAAAAGTTTTCCACGGAAGATTCAGCATGGACAAGCTCAATTTTGTGCAAGGTGGAGCCATAAAATTGCCACCTGGATTCCGATTCCAGCCGACAGACGACGAGATTGTCTTTCAGTACCTGATACGCAAAATATTTTCCTGCCCTTTGCCTGCTTCTGTTGTCCCTGAGATCAGTGTTTGCAAATATGATCCTTGGGATTTTCCAGGTTCAATCATAAAAGCCAATCCCTTAAATCTTTTGATTTTTCTCCTATATATTTGTTTCTCTCAGTTTTGAAATTGTCAGTGGCAAATTCTAATACAATGCATGTTTGACACTGTGTATATATAGGTGATGCAGAACAGGACAGGTACTTCTTCACCAAGAATGAAGCCAAGTACCAGAATGGAAACCGAACTAACCGGGCGACCATCTCGGGTTACTGGAAGGCAACTGGCTCGGACAAAAAGATTACATGTTCGAGGAGAAGAGATATAATGGGGATGAGAAAGACTCTGGTTTTCCATAGAGGGAAGCCTACAAATGGATCTAGAACTGAATGGATCATGCATGAGTATCGCCTTGTCAACTTTTGTAATAATTTCCAGCACGAGAATTCAACTCAGGTAAATCTCAGTTTCTTAACCTAGACACAACTTTGTAAAATTTCAAGTTTATGTTTTCAAAGTTTAACTAAGGATTAATTACAAATATACCCCTTAAACTGTGATTCAACCTTTAAATTCTAAAACATAATAAGTTAATATTTTGAACTATCAATTTATATTAATTAATACCTTTCGTTAGTAATCCGTTAGGAAAATGAATAAAAAATCATTTTCGACTTGTAGATGTTCACTAAATTATTGTTTTATACTTAAATTGCTCTTCTCTTGTTATAATAATTGTCTAACGACTAAAATGTTCCTTGAAATGACATATAAATATAGGGATAATATAAAGTATATTTTAATTATTGGACAATTATTACAAAAAGATAATGTAATTTATGTATAAAATAAATTTTTGTAAACATGTGTAATTTACATGATAATTTTTTATCTATTTTTCCTTAATTGATTACTAATATATTGCTAACAAAAATAATTCATTAATATAAATTAGTAGTTTAGAGGGCCAACTAATTACGTTTTAAAGTTCATGGAATTATAGTAATCCTGAGTTGTAGGTTGGAGGTGTGATTAACCCTTTTAACTTGCTCATTTTTGCTTTGGTCTCCGATGATACAGCTGGGAGATTGGGTTCTCTGTCGCTTGTTCTTGAAGAAAGGAAGTACAGAAAACAATAATGAAATTATTCAGCCTCAAGTCTATGATTTCATGGGGAGAGACATGAATGATTTAGGCCCCAGCTCCTCCTCTTCTTCTTCTTCTTCTTCTTCTTCTTCTTCTTCGTGTAGCGGTTCCAGTGTCATCACTGAGGTCACTTCGAGTAGGCTAGATCATGAAGAAACCAGTGTCATGCAGTGGCTGTAATTGTTTATCTCCTCGTCGTAACCAAGGAGAACCATGAGATCAGAGCTTTTGTTCTTTTCTTTTATGTCTATATATAGCTTGTTGTGTAAATATTGAAACCACACAAGGAGCTAATTAATGAGAAAAATCTACCTTTATAATTATCATCAGACTTAATCACGCTCCAATGCTAAGTGATTTTATGCGTCTTGTCTGTGGTATCTACTTTCATAAGCAAATGGATATTATCAATAAAAACCATGTTTGTTTAACAACAATAATTTTTGAGGAATATCAGAGAAGAATTAATGGATGTGAAATTTGTGTTCTCCATTTCCACTGAACTACTGCCCAAGAAAAGAAAATATTTGAAAAAAGAAATTTAGACAAGAAATGAGAGAGAGAGAGAGAGAGAGAGAGGCCCAATGAGCTCAAAAGCTTCTAAATTCCGACACTGCGCGTCAAAGCAAAGTTTCTTTACAATTATGTTGACTTTAACAAAGTGAAAGATAACAGGAGGAGCTTACTGCTTCTAAGAATCTTTAGCTTTTCATATTAAAAGGCACTGGATTTTGCAAAGAAATTGATAGGGGGATGGGGGAAACAAGCAAGCAAAGGATATACGTACACACACATATGTGTGTATATATATAACTACCAACTTTGTGTAAAGTAGTCCTCTTTGGTGGCATGCAACACCAGAAGGAGATGTAGAGAGCGAGAGCATATCTGCACATGGGTTCCCTTAAATTCTTTGGATCGACGTTAGAAAAGTGATATTCCTCAAGATAATCGACAGCCGCCGCAAAAGTATTTTCTTTGATATCAGGCCCCTCACTCCTAGCTGTGTTAGTAGTAGTCTTCAGACTCTACACTCCAGGGCAGGAACAAGTAAAACAAGCTTAACATGCATCTCTCTCTCTCTCTCTCTCTCTCTCTCTCTCTCTCTCTCTCTCATGCGCGCGCACAAACTGCAAGCTTAATTACCTGTTCATGAGCTTATAAGCAAGCAAGGCTATGGATTTTGATTATCTGGCCTCCTGATCTCTCTCATTGTAACAAGATTTGCGAAAGACCTCTCATTTTGTCTTGTCTTAGGATAAGAATTGAAATGCTCTGTTTTTTTTTTTATGTCTTTTCTGTCGGTTAATTTGATTTGCGAGTTCTGGAACAATGTTGCATTCAATGTCATTGTATAAAACTTCTTAAACTAATTTTATACCGTAAAGTTGAAGTCATGAGCTTGGCCATGGCAATTCATGCCATCGTTTACAGGATTTCTTTTTTTTTTTTTTTCATGAAGATGATGGCAAATGGTTGAAGAAAATGGAGTAACACATTGTTGTGGTTTTGCCAAAGAAATCCAACTATAATCCTATGTTTGGATCTTGAATTTATAGAGAGAAAGGAAATTAAATTACTTATGTATATTCAATTGTATGGGTAACTGAACAAAAATTTTGATAAATATTTGTTTATTTTCTACTCATTTTTCACACAAATAAATGCAAGGGGAACAAAAAAAATTTTAGTTCGTTTCACTTCATTTCCTTTGTTTATCTCGTCTTTCTTTTTTTTTTTTTTTCCCTGTACAAATCCAATATCCTTTTTTCCCTCCACAAATCTAATATCCGAAACATAGCGTAATTTAACATGAAACTATGGTGGTAGTGTTCTAGATATGGTTTGTAAAAATGCTAAGCAAAATGTGATCGATTAATTCAGTTCTCAAAGAATATTGTCCAAATTAACATGAGAAAAATGTCTGCTGAAGGACCGGATCATATGAGCTTCCCTGTTTTTAGCCTAACCTCTTTATCTCAGGGATCTACTTCTACAACTACAAAAGCCAAGAGGCCCAAGACCATGAGATCATCACCGCGTTCCTAGATTTTTCTTAAATAGCAGGAGTCTTACCAGCTTGAATGAGAAAAAACCAAGGGGCAAAAACCAATTTTGTGCAGCCGGCTTGAATTGGTTCACACATCTGGTAGAAAGATAGTAGTCGCAATTTTAGGTACTATTTTTGTTCTGTTTCGTGCCACTCATATTTGTCTTTTGCCCAGGCGACTCATGAGATTTTTAATATTTGTTTCACAAGATGGGATAAAGCAGTATAAGGGAAAGATAAATAATTTTGCAATTACTTATCCCTTATATCATAATTTTGTGATTTGGTCTCCAAATTTAGATTACTAGATTAAGTTATCCCTGATTCCCACCTTCACTCGAGGATTATATAGTACTTTATAAATGGAATAGAAAACCCCCATCAGAATATATTTCGATTCTCTTTTATAAAAATAAATACGAGATAAAAACTGGAGACAAGATTGGCAATGTAATCAAATATTATCCTAGAAGGGCTCAAATGTGGTTGAAGCCGACGACAAACCCGTCACCAAAAAAATAACATGTAGAATTTAGGTGATATCAGGCATTTAAAATTGAGTCAAATAACTTGAGGATCCAACCTTTTTTGCCCCTAAATATAACTTGCCAGACTGTTAAAACCCGGCTCTCCCACCCACACACTACCAAAAATATTTGCATGTCATGTCCACCCTGTCCGAAACCAACGTTAAGCCTTTAAAAGGCCGCCTTCCCCCAAATCTTACTTACCCAAAACCACCATTGTTTCTGCTCCTTAAACCTCAAATTTTTCTTACCAAAACCCCCCAATCCGATGGGGTGCGTGAGTTCAAGGCGACTTGCCGAATGCAAAGCCATGCCGGCCAAACTCCGCCCCATGCTCCGCCGTCGGATAGAGGAAATTAGAAGGCATAGATGTTTGGGTGCAACAAAAGAAGCAACTCCTTCCAAGAGAGAGTTACTTCTTGATGGAAATGAAAATGATCTCAACAATGCTGCGCGGAAAAGCGCGTCTTCGCCTGAGGATAGCTTAGCAAGTTGTGTGACATCTGAGGACTCGAAGAAGAGCACGAAAGCTGAGAAAAAAGATGAAGAAAAAGAGAAGATGGTGGCGAAGGTCATGGAAGGCAAAGATGAAGCTGACATTGAGGATGAAGGCAACAGCTATCAAGATTATGAAGAAATGCTCAGTCAAGAGGATAGCATAGCTTTTCCAGGCTCCCCAAGTTTCAGAGTATACTTCATTGGTAATTTCAACGATGATGATAATGATGACGATGATGGTGAGTATTTTAATATAGGGACTATATCTTCCGATTTAGCATAGGTGCAGATACTTCAGCTAGCAACCTGGTTTCTCAGTTTTTTTTGTTCTTTCTTCTATAAACTCTATTGCAATAAGACATTAGATTTCTTTTCACTGAACAGCAACCATGCAATGCAGGTAAGAAAGATGGTGCAGATGATAAGACTCAAGGTATTGATCATATTTCATCTCCAAAAAAGGTACACGATCATCTATATATGTATAGCTATACGCGCACATTTGGTGTCAATTGCATCTATTGAACAACAAATATGAATGTCATATATCATCCTCAATTTTAAATGTAATCTAGAGAGTTTTAGTTTTTTTTTTTTTTTTGTGATCTAATTAAGATTGCGGACTCAGCCACGACATGATTCGACTCCTAATTAAGTTTGACCTTTTTCCTTCACTTTTTTTATAACTTACAGGAGTCTGTGCCCAAGAAAGCCACGAATGGAAGGATGAGAGGGAGTTTAAAGAAGGTTATATCAAGGGGAGGACAAATCTCTGTGAAGAATCTATTCCATGTCAGGTGTTGCTACAATCCATCGCGCTCTTCCCACGAGCATGCCCATCTTCTTACTACAAAAACATCAGCCTGATTGTGGTGGGAAAAAGAAGACAGCTTACAAAGAGCGTTAAGTTCAAGAAGGAACATTGAGCTAACAGGATAGATACAGCCTTTAAACTTTGTTTAACATGGTAGAAATTCAATGATTGAACCAGTTTTGGTTTCTGTTTTGGCTGGTTGGCAATGGAGAATTTATATCTTTTAAGGAATTGGAATCTTACCATTGTTGTATGCGCTGTCAGTTTCTTCTCCTTACTTGAATTTTACTTTCTGGTCAAGTTTAATTGCATAGTTATACTTATGGTTGATAAAATGATCAGTTGTCAAAAAGTATAATCTCTAATAGGAAAATATGTACAAAAAAAGTTTCTAGAACTGTTCTGATGTCCTTGATCATGTGGTCATAACTCAGAGACAGAATATATAAAACAAAAAAGAATGAAATGAAAAGGCCCAGAACCATCAGAAATTAAAGCTTCCAATCATAGTAATAAACTATCACAAAGTCCTTCAAGTTTTCACCTCTACAACACACCGTGATCACCTACTTGAGATAAAACAGCTCCAGAAAGAAGGTTATCGAAACCCTTCAAAACATCAACAGTTCATAGCATATATAGCTAATCCAAAGCAACCATTTATCTTATGTTTCTCTTAACAGCACATAACACCACACCATCACATACATACATATCAACAGAAAGAAGGCTATCGATGCACTTCATAACATTAACAATTCAAAACATACCTAATCAGAAGGGAAGGCTGAGGATATGAATGTCTCATCCTCCGAAAATAGCTGCAGATTCTTGGTCTTCATCAAGAACCCAATTGCTTCCTCATTAAATTCCACAAGGAAGCCCAACTTGATCAGCTCAGCCAGCTGGTGAATTTGATCTTCTTTCTCCCACAACAATCCCTCAGATATTGCTTCAGAAAAATATGTAGCATATTCTATGACACTTCTATGTCCAGCCGACCTGTCCATCTTCTGCGTAAAAAACTGTTTATTCTGCCTCTCCCACCGGATCATTTGTTTTGCTTCTTTCAAAATCTCTCCTGAAGACAGCGATAAACTGTAACCAATCGTGATTGGTTCCAGAGCCTCAAGGACATTGAGATTAAGAAGGCATCTAACAGCTTCATGCCTCTTCTCTGGCTCCATTTCAAGAGAGAGATCAGCTAGAAAACCTAGAATGAGCCTAACCAGCCCTTTTCCAATTAAAATTTCCTTTGGATTCACTTGCTTAAGTCCAACACCATCCATTTTGGACACTTCTTCTTTCTGTACAGACTCAGAGATAGTTCGTACACCAATCTCACTGTAAATTTCAAGTAGCTTACTCCGAGGCAGGGATGGCAAGCTTGGCTGAGGATACCAGACAAACAGAGGCCGGGAAGAAGACTGTTCGAAAAGGTCCTTCAGCTGAAGGTCATCAGCGACAAAAACATCACACCTGTCAAACAGCAAAATTCCATCTGAACCTGAATATACAGGAAGTTTGAACAAATGTTCATCAAGAGTTTTCTGCGCCCTCGAACTCCAGTGCTTTACAACATATTGCCAAAAAGCACAACACTCGCCATGTGACAGTGGCTGTCCAGAACTTTCCCATACCTTCCAGAGCTTGCAATAGTCGTCAAGTGAAGGAGTGCGTTTCACTGCCAAAGTGTTGGCAAAAAAGGTCAATAATTTCTGATCATAGTGTTTCTCCAACACATTCAACTGCATACCAAAGAGATCATCCTTGTCACAGAGAACACATTCTTCAGGGATTACCCACTCTCCATCATCACTTCCATTTGGGATCCAAATTTTTCTTGTATCTCCACTGTCAGGCTCCCACTTGAACTTGCATAAGTAATTATAGATTCGATTAATAGCAGTGAAGTTCGAATGGAAATCTAGGTGGCTGGCAAGCAGTGGGCATCCATTTCTAACCTCAACAGTGACTCCTATCGAGTTGAGCTCTTTACTGTAGGATGTAATCTTGGAGCCATAAAATTCTTCATCAATAAAGGGCCCATCCTCCTCCCGTAAGAAAGAATTCCAATTAGAATCGAACAGCAAGCACTTGTCAGGAGACCTATAACCAGCATGGGTTTTCACCCATTTTGTAGCAACTTTCTTCAGAAAAGAATCAGGTAAAGGCTCGTTCTTCGGTTGCTGTAAGTTTCGGACGCATTCAAGCAACGAGTATACATTTCCAGGAGTTATGCTGCTGGGATCCGGTGGTAAATAAAGGCCAGCAACCAAAAATCTGTAAGCATCTTTGAAAGCAACAACAACTCCTATGCTCTTCAGCTCCTTTTCATAGTCATAGATGCCCTTGCCATAGTAATTGTCACTATCATCAATGAAAGGAAGAAGAGAAATCGGAGAAAGAGATTCCCAATCAGCACCAAACAGAATGCACTCTCTCGGGACTCTGTAATCACCAAGGCGAGTTCGCAACCATTTAACGTCACGGATACAGCTCTTCAGACATTCAGGGAATTTAAATGCTGTCCCCTGTAGCTTTCTGTAACATGCCAGAAATGAAAGAACATTATCTTTTGTGATTGAAAATAGTTTCGCTTGGTGCTTGAAAATGCGAGCAAATGCCTTGGTTGCCTCCTCGAAATCCACTACTACCCCCAGTTGCTTCAACTCATTTTCGTACGACAAGATGCTGCTCCCATAGAAGTTTTGGTCAATAAATGGGAAGCTGTTGAAAACCTGCAGAAGACAACCCCATTCAGAATTGAACAGATAAGATTCAACTGGAGACCTGTAGCCGATGTTTGTCTTCAAAAACTTCTTATCTTTAAATGCTCTAACAAATTTGTCAGATGATCGTAAATGATGTAAGCATTCCAGCACGAAAAGACCAGACTCGGCTGTCAGAGTATTGATGCATGCTGGAGATTTTAGACAGTCAGCAACAAGCTGGTAACTTTGACTGAAGCCAATTACCACACCCAGCATCTGGAGTTCTGTTTTGAAAGAAAGGATTTCCTCGCTGTAGTAATCTTGATCAATAAATGGGATGTCACTGATCTGGGATGCAGCTCTCCACTCATGATCAAACAAAACGGATCCAACTGGGGATCTATCACCAAGTGAAGTTCTTAGCCATCTTCCTCCTCTGATACTACTGATGAAATCTTCAGGAGAAAGATATTGCTCCCTCAAAAACTTAATAAACTTCAGTATCGAGAGCACGTTCCCTTTTGTTAGAGTTGAGGAAGCTGCCAGAGACATGAGATGCTTCCCAATAAATAGACATGCCTCCCCATATTCAAACATAACTCCAATTGCTCTCAGCTCTTCTTTATAGTCGTATATTTTATCACCATAGAAACTCCGATCAATTATAGGGATATCAACTAGCACAGACTCATTCTGCAAAAGATGTCCCCATGATGAGTTTGGTAGGAATGACTGTGATGGAGGCCTGTAACCAGGACTGCCACTCAAAGAAATCTTCATCCAGCTTCCCTCCTTTATTCCTGTCATGAACTTTCCCGGCATGGTGACCCGCTTCCATTTCAACCACTGAATCCAATCCAACAGCAAGAATGCGTTTTGCTTGGTTAGTGGGGCAGACATGGTAGGAATTACTGCATTGGGAGGAGATATATCAGGGACATCAGAAGCTGCAAGATGGCTTTTGAGGAAGTCCATAAGCTGCTTTTCCGGAGTAGATAGACCTGCAAATTGAACTGAATGTAAATAGTCTTCTCCTAGCTCAACAAAACCTTCTTCTCTCCATGGGTTCGATCCAATCAGACTGACCCATTTGCTTCCGTTAGCAGGTACAAGAACCCCTCTCCTTCGTGTGGACACCCGCCCATAATTATCCACAAGTGGCATACTAGCACACAAATGATTAACCTCTCGCTCAGACAAATGACTCTTTGAAAGCGAGTGATATAAGAAATGAACATAGGCAACAGCAAGCTTCCGATCACTACCAAGTGAATTACAGAGGAGAACTGCATATTGGTAGACATTTACAGCCTCAATGTTCACCTCATCTGAAAGCCATTTCAATATTGTCTGCCTCTTAGAACATAACTGGAGAGCTTCTTGTGTCGATTTAGGTACAAAAAATTTGCCTGCTACACATCTGAATTCCCTGTTCCAGTCAATCAGCCATGATATATGATGAGGCTCATGGCATACAAGAACCTTCCCCCCATTCCACTGTAAGACTTCATCTACGCTATACAAAGACACATCCCCATGAAGACTCACATACTTCAGAAGTGGTATGCTCTTAATGCTGGTTTTCTGAAAAGTGGACTTCCATTTCTCAGCTAGAAATAGTAGAAGCTCCAAATACAATACCTCTGACACTCCCCGTACAAGATTAGAACCCCGGATGCACTTTGCATACCACTCATCCTCAACAGGTTTTACACCCAAGAAATTCAATATATGATCATACATCTCTCTATCAAATGAAGAACTTAGCACATATCTCCCATGGGATGAGATGTTATGCAAGCTCACCCCTTGCTTCCTTGCCTTATTCAATATATTCCAGAAAGCAGGCATTAGCCTACCCACTTCACCGGGTTTTTGAAAGAACTTCTGCTCCATGTATGACTCACAGGGGACTATATTTTCATCCACCATTTTTTCTTTGATGTTTTCCCTCACAGTATTTAGCTCAGGATAGGGAGAGCTATTGATGGGTAAAAACCAAAACATACGAGGCAGACTAGATACGGGAGCATCTTCTAATGTCTTCACCAGTGAAATGAAAGCATTGATAAAAGCAGAGGGCACGCAGCCAAGAATTCCTTGGTTCCACTTGTTGTCCATAAGGATTGTTTCCCTCGATGATGCTAGGAGAAAATCTGCCTGAATTATGAAGGGGAAGTTTGTAACCATCTCTGTAGGGAGAAACGCATAGACCCCAGGAGAGTTCATCCCTCTATTAAGACGCTGGCCATTGGGAAAAGCCAACGTGAGCACCCACTCTTCCACTTCCATTCTTCTTTCCACTTTATTTTCCTGCCTGACAGGAAACCTCTGCCTCCACATGTGGTAGCTGCATTCCCTTTCTGAGTTGTCACCAATTTCATCGGCTGAGAGATGGAGCATGTAGGACTCTGCATCAATATTCTTCCTCGTAACAAAATTAGTCTCACTTGAAATGGATATGGCATTCACAGAATTGAGTCTAGGATCCTCATTATCTTCCTTGACTGAGAGCCTCTTTATCTTTGAAAGAAATAACAAAAGTTCAGGATGAATGCTTGAGAGTTGCTGCTTCACAGGTTTAACCTTGTCAGGCTTCAGAGGCAACACAATTGTCGTGGTCGGAAGTGAAGTATCAGAGCCATATATTTGCTTTATGATGGAAAGAGTTGGGTTATCATCAACCCACTCAGGGACAATGTATCCAACATTGCACTGCGAGCAAGGTTCTTCATTAAACCGTATCTGATAGCCATTACTGAATATGTAAGGCCGAGCTGTTATAAGAAATACACTCTTGAAACCAATACCTGAAATGCCAGAAAATTAGTTGCTTTAGAAGTAATATTGAACACACATGAAAATTGTCCTCAAGAAGCAAACAGGTAAAGGAACTCAAATGTGGTTCACGAACATCCATAAGATAAAGTAATGTATTGAACACAATTTGCTTGAAAATAGATTCTATCAAATACTAAACAAGTCAAGGAAAAAGTGGAAGGCAAGTGCCAAACTCATTTTCAAATATTATGATTCGCTATGAGAAAAGAAAATTATGGATCAAGAGAAAAACAAAAAAATCCATATTCAGTATGTCAAACAAGATTCCTTCCAGAATGAAGATCTTAACTTCAAAATCTAACTGTAGTTTAATTTAAATTCAATCATATTACTGCCAACTACAAAGAATTGATCAAAGAACATCAGAGAAAAAATAATTTACTTTGGCATGTCACAAATAAATGCAGAAGAAACTGCTACAGAAGGGAGGCGGAGCCAAGTGGAAACGTCTAATACTACTTCATAAAAATAAGAAAAGAGTCTCAGTTGATTGTCCTGTAGCAAGTGCATTTTTGCCAGACTTATTCTCGTAGTATTGTGGATTGCATGAGAACAACATCTAGTTCATTCGTATTTCCAGTCACAGTTAATTGCCCTAATGGGGCATCCCAAAAACTTAAAATGCAGCCAAAAAAAACATACAAAGCGAGTACTTGTATATAGCACCATGACAAAAGTCAAACTCCCCCAAAATTTCACATACTGAGAGAGAAAGTACTATGTTCATCACCATAAAAATAAAAATTAGCCAATGTTCATCACTGTTCTTCCTTGTAATTCAAAGTACGTGAGATTAAATTACTACGACTCATTTTACTTGATGGTACCTTATTCTATATGAACAAATTGACATGGAATAGATTTGGTTAAGATAAAAAATCAAAATAAAAGCCCACATCCCAAACAACCATGAACTGGTACAATTTGGTTGATATTTACACTGTTTGGAAAAACAGAAAGGAAAGGACTGTAATTATTTTTCTTCGTTTTGTTAGAGCATCTCCAACCCACCTTCAAATCTTCAAATTTGAAGATGGGTTCCAAATTTGGCCCTCCAACCCCCCTTCATTTCTTTAAAAAAATTGAAGAAATAGAGGTGACCTTTATATGCCACCTTCAAATTTAAAGGCACTCCAAAATATTTGAAGGCCTCTTTATTTCACTATTCATATAGGGCCAAAACACTAATTACGTGGGACCCTTGTACTAACCATTGTTTTAAATCTAAATAACGTATTATTTATTATTTAAATAATATTTTAATAAATGTTTAATGTAAACTTTCAATTAATTTATTATTCTTTTTTACTTTGTTAAATATTTATTTAGTTTGAGTTTTTTTATATGTGAAATAAATAAATTATTTATATTTTACTTGCTTTTATTTATCTTTAAATTATTATTTATACATGAAATTAAAAAAATTTTTTATTTTACTGACTATTTATTTATACTAAAATTATTTTAATCCATGGAATCAATGATTTATTTTTTTTATCTTACTCCTACACCTTTTCACTTTGATTTTTTTTTTTTTTTCGCAAATTTAAGAATTAATCAATCTATTTCTACCACCTTCCAATAACAATTAAAATTTCAACATCCATTGAAAGCAAAAAATAATTTTGACTAGAATAATAACACAAAGATTACATAAAAATAACCTTTCTCGATCATTCACTAATACTTGGAGAAGCGTTAGATGAAATAAGCATATATCTTTTCTATAAACGCTCAATCAATGCAATTTTAAAGTGCGTGAATATTTTCGAGGAAAAAAATAAAAATTATTTAAAAAATGACTTATGATTCCCACATAGGTGGATCATCTACTGGTTTTAGTTATGGTAATTTTAGCAGCTTTAGCCACCATGAAAGTGGATATGGAGGAGCAGACTTGCCACTTTATTAGTGTTTATAATTTTAATTTTTCAAGTCTCGTTTTATATGTTTTAATTAGTTCCTTATTGTATTTTAATTTTTGTTAAATGTATTTCATTAATTTGTAATGGGAGTTTTTGTTTTTTTTTTATTTTTTAATGTAATTTAATTTGTAATTTCATGGATAGATCATTTAGTTTAAAAAATATTAAATACTTTAATTTTAATTAAATATTTGATAAATAATTACAATTTAAATTAAAATATGATAATAAATATTTAAATTTTGAATAAAATGGAAGCACAATATGTAATTTTTTATTTTTTTATATAAAAGAATAGTGATTTAAAAAATGAATAGTGAAATGAAAGTTGAGTGGAATGGAATAACAATATGAAAAGGTGGAACTATAAAATTCAAATTTAAAGAAGATACCAAAATGAAAATGGATTTGAAAACTCTGAGATGCTCTTAAACCAAAAAAAAAAAAACAAAAGGACAAAGAAGACAAAATAATTTTCTCTTGTTTGGTTTCATTGGAAAAAGTAATAACATTTTTCTCCAAACTTTTCAAGTTAGACTGCGTTACAACCTTGTGGAAGACTATGACTGGAAACGATCATTAGGCATGATATGAAAGTCTGAACAGTGGGGATTTTTCCATTTTTCACATTTTTTATTCTGGTACCCATATTTATCATCAAACTCTTTCTAATTTTCCACATCTTTTCCCTTTATTCTTTGCCTCCCAAATCGGGAACCAAACTGGGGAAGGGAAAATAGTATGGGAAATTATAGAAGGAAGAAGTGACGGAGAAATTGTAAGAGAGGTATGTGCGTATTGGAAATGAAACGAAGAACGTGTAGTGCATTCTCTGGCCTCATAATCCAAGTGATATACGCAATTCTTCTCTCAATCTTTTTGTCAAACGTTGTTGTTCCATAGATGAACACAAGAAAATGAAAAGGGTAGCTGGACTACTAATTGAATCGAAAATGGGTAGTAATTAACTATTACGTCACCTTTTTCGCCAATATAACCACGTTTGCGGAAGCCTTTTTTGGTGGAGCGTCCTACACTGCAAATGGAGTCGACATTTCTTGAAGAAAACCCCTTCTCGTTGTTGAATAGCAGCAACGTTGCCGGCGCTCCGGTGGCCGTAATGTCCCGAGAAGTTATCACAAACTCCAGCGACGGCTGTACCCCTTCCAAGTACTCGTTGTCCTCTGCATTCTATAACATAAAATAAAAAAAATAAAAAAAACATCGCCATTAACATCCTTGACAGGAGAAAAAAAAGTTCATGCAAAATCCTGCTTGTTTTCTCAAATAATTTTCCTATTCGATCCAAAAATAGAGAACCAAAGAACGATCTGCTGAAAATGACGTATTTCTACAAAAGCTAAGTGAACAAATATGTATAGATTCGTGTACGTATATGAATGAGGTTAGACATTAAACCTGGATGAGTTCCATGAGAAAGTGGACATCTTTGGAGTAGAGTTCGGCAGAGAGATAATTAACGGCATGATGAAGATCTTCATTCTTTGGGTCCGGTTCTCCTCCGATATTGAACTTCTTTCTCCGAATCTCCTCTACGTGTTCTCTCGGCGTAGCCATTAGCAATCGAACCTCCCAATATTACTCAAACGGAGTATCTACAGTAATGAGAACGAGAGAGAGAGAGAGAGAGTTTGATCACAGAACACATCGCTCTTGGAGTGAGAATTGCAGAAGAATCTTAATAATAAAGAAGTGAATGCTTCATGAGCAAGCTAAAGAGAAAGTGGAAATGGAAAAGCAAAAGTCTACGACTGTGCGTACGGAGAGGGTGACTTTTAAACCTGATTCGTCGACCCAGGTCTTCCTCGAGTCCGCTGCGTTGGCTTTTCCGCTTTTCTCGCAAGAAGGAAAAAGACTATTGGGGTTCCCGCTACGTGGCGAAATCGCATTTGTCGAGTTAATATGTGACGTCAGCTGATTGCTTCGTGGATTCGTTTGCAAACGCGTCACAGGCCTGCCACGGAAGAACCCAGATCCTCTGCCTTCTTAGTTCACCTTATTTTTTGCCTCTCAATATTATTGGTCTATATTATTAGTGTGATAAATACAAAAATATATAAAATAAAAAAAAAATTTAAAAATTTATTATATTAATAATATGAATCAATAAAATTAAAAAAATAAAGAAGAATATGATAAGGAGGCAAATTATTTGAATTCGCCACAGAATACAGCTTGTTTGGAATTTTAGGACAGGAAGGGAAGGAAATGAATTGACAGAAAAAATATTTTTTCGTCCTTTTCGATTTTGTAAAAAAGACAAGAGGAAAGAATAGGGAGAAAGAGAGAGAGTAATTTTATAATTTAAACAGTCTATTTGGCACTTAGGATAATGAAAGGAAGGGAATAAAAAGAGATTATTTGTTATTATTTTTCTATTTAGATAATAGAATAGAAACAAAAAAATAAAAAAAAATAGGAGAGGATTTAAATCAATCTTTTTTTTTTCTCTCTTCTCTTCCTTTATTTTTCTTTTAATTTCTTTTTAAAATCAAATAAGAAATGAAAATTACTTTTCTTTTATTTTCTCTTTTCTTATCTTTTTTTTTTTTCCTTCTTTCCCTCTCTAAAATTCCAAACATGCTATAAAACAGAATTAAATAAGGGAAAAAAAAAAAGAGGAAAAATATCAAAATCTTCCCACCCCACCCCACCCGACTCCACTCCACTCCACTCCACTCCATGTTTCAAACAAGCTCTAAGTAACCTCTCTCTTATTAACTCCGTCAATTTCTCACACGTGTTTGCATTTTGTGGGTTTAGCTCTCCTTCAAATTTTAATATTTAGAATTTTTTAAACTCTTTACTTTATTACACCACGTGTTAATCATTTAGATTTAACAAAGAATATTATCTTATTTAAACTCATGATTTTACTTTACATTAAAAAAATTAACAAAATAATATCGTAAGTTTAAATCAGATAACAACATTACTTATCAAATTTTATTTTTTAATACGATAACGAGTCTAAAAGATTCTCAATATTAAAATTTGGAGAAAACCTAAACCCGCATTTTGCATTGCTCAGCCAAACACCACTAACACAAAATGCAAGGTGTTAATTATTCTGTGGGCCACAATTTAAAGAAGTAACACAACGGAGATGCCACGATTCATAGTAAAAATGAGACGTTTGCTTGAGCAATACAATGCACTAATTACAATCTTAGAATAAGACTACAGGCAATGCAAATGCTAAGTAAATCTACAGCAAAGGTAGGTGGATTCCTTTGAGAATCAATGGTGTCCTGCCATGTATTGACAGGCATTTTGTATTTCGAAGACGGAATTAAAAAATTCATTAAAAATGCTGCTTGGAACTTGTAGAAGAAAAGAAAAGAGAAAGAAAAATTACTATTTGTCATCTTTTCCTATTTAGTTTTAAAAAAAAATGGAGAGAAAAAAATAAGAGAAAGGGATAGATTGATTTAAAATATTCACTCATTTTTCCTTTGTTTTTACTTTATTTTCTCTTTCTTTTTTGTCCCCTAAGTTCCAAACAGGCTATAAAGGGTAACGATTAATCTAGTACCAAAAAACAAGGTAACTATTAATTAACTTAAAAAAAAGGATTCATAATTAACAATGAGGTACTTAACTTATTCTGTGAGAACAGTTTGTACAAGTGTGGACAAAAAAATAAGAAGTGAATAGCGAATGGTTTCGAAATTTATATTAGCATTTTACTGTTTGCACAATGTTAGTAATTCGTTAAACATTTTAGGATAGTTTTAAAAAATTAAATAACATTACAATCCTTACCAAAGCCCAAATGTTGACTTTTTATAGTAGTATAAATGTATAATGTATATAATTTTATATATATATAAAATGCTATTTTTTTAAAAAAAATTACAAAAAATCTCTCTAGAATGATATAACAATGGTATTTTCTAATTAAGAACCGTCAATATTTTGCTTTAAATTGAATAGCTCTCTTTCAATCGCGTTATTGTGATAATAAACTAGGTGTCAATCCGTACAGTATACGAAAGAGTAAGAATTGTTCAAATTTATAATAGAAATGTTATAAGTAGTTAATCCAAAATCTACAATAATTAAGAATACTATCCAAAAATGACTATCCTAATTTATTTTATGGTAACACAATATTCTGAAAAAATAAAAGAACTTTTAAAAACTTTGGTGAGTTAATGCGATAGAATTTTGTATAGATATCATCTTCACTTTTTTCAACACTTTGCAAGATAAAAAAAACTTTAAACATAAATATTTTTATAGCAAACCATTAAATAATATTATGACATAATTAGTATGTAACAATAATAACGTATAATATCATACTAATCTTATATATCTTATCTTATATGTATATATATATATATATCCATCTGTTAGAAATTTATACTAAAAGACATACTTTGTGTAATAGTTTTAGTATTTATTAATAAATTAGTTATTCTATTTTAATGAGAATCTGTATGAGCAATGTTTGCATTGCGTTATTTATTTAATGATTATGCATGTGTGTCTCTTATTCTATATAGTAGATGATTTGGTGTGTAGAATACGGCTTACACACGAAAGATCAGGTTATCGGTTCTTATGGAATATAAGGTTATCTTTTACAGTTTTAGATGGAAATGGACACACCATTAGTAGGACTGTAGTACAAGATTTTAATAGGTCTGTCTTGACTATAGAAAACGGTATAGTTCAAACTCCTTGCACTAGTACACTTTGTGTGTATTGAACAGGACCGTGTTGAGGTAATTATTTTTATACTGACTATATAAAACAATTAATACCTCATGATTATTATAAGCGCTTATGCACTTAATCCTAATATAATAAATAGACACGTGCATGTAGTGTTTATTGTTTTGATTCACAGAAGAGTGAGATTTTTTGTGGGTCAATAAACTCAGTGAGTTGGACAATAACATTACGTGTATGGTGAATATTTATTATTGATAGAATCAACGTCTCCCTATAGGAATTAATAATATCCCCTTAAGGAAACTTATAAATTTTGAATATGTCAAACCCTGCAGATGAATTATAAATCCGACATATCAAATTAGTTAAGTAGAAGGTTTCAAGTAATTAAATAAGTTTATTAAATTTAATTGTTAGTAATTTAATTTAATAGACTGGTATTTGTAATCTTAACGTGGAAAGATAAATAAGCATTGAATAATATGGAGCTCGAAATATAATTCCTAATATAACAGGAAATACAATTATAATTCGTTAGTGGTATAAATTATAATTTACGTAAATAAGGATTAGTCCTGGTTGGATTAGGAATTCTTATTTACGTAGGAAACCCTAGTTATATTAATCCTATGGTCCCTATAATAACCTCTATATATACACTCTAAGAGCTGCTCGGGTTACACATTTTTTGCACATAATTGAGAGATACACGTTTTTGTGAGAAAAAAAAACCTTAGTAGCGGCGAGCCCACTCTCTTTAGAGCAAGGCGTGTATGAGGAATATAGCAGAAATCCAAAGGTTGAGTTCGAGCGGTTGCTTCATGCTTATTGCTGATTCTTGTTATTCGGAATCAAACTAGAGAGATCTCGAAGGTATAATTCTAATCACGTAGATTAGACTATACTAATCAGATCAAAATTTTTGGTAGTATGCATATACACAATAGCCAGGTCGTAGGAATTCTGCAATCTCCAACACCATCTATCTTGTCTATATTACAAAACTAATCTTATCTTATATGTACATTTATCTCACAAAACTTATAGAGTGGATTGCATAAGCGAATACTTTCAATAGTTATCTATCTAATTGCCCCTATAACATGACATTTTAAAATTACCAAAGTATTTAGAGCGCCACGTTGAAGAGAGGTAAAATATAGGGGCGAACACAACTTATATATTTAATTTTATAACCATATAGCATTACCCATATATAATACATAAAAGAATTTTCAAAACAAAATAAGTATTTGATCTGGACTTGTGGTCAACTCGTTAAAAATTCATTCAAGATCAGTTCATTGCGTGAACAAGCTAAAATCGAACACATATTGAAAGTCGTAAAATTTCAAAAGAACTTGGTTTGATAAGCTCATATATGTTATAGGATTATGAAAAAGATTATGTAAAATGTTAGCATTAGACGCACAAGTGTCCCTTAGTCGCACTTGACGCTAACATTTTTGAAAAATTAACTACTTGAACTTGGCTCAAATGAAATTTTTGGGTCAAAGAAATCAGGTCCAGTTCATCTAGTCAGGCCCAATAGAAATTAAGTGAATGAAGTTGGGCATCGAGTCAACCCAAGTAGTCAAAAGTGCAGCCAGGCCCGCACTGCTGATTCGATGCCGACCTCAGGCCCAAGCCCAACACGGCAAGCCCAATTCGTAGATATTATCATAGCATTTAATACTCTAACTATAGTATTTAATACGAAAATGACCCGCATTTAATGCGGCAGCAACTTGCAATGCAACGTCCACCCTCACATCCGATCAGTCAACTCTAGCATGACAACAAAGCTGGACCCAAGTCTAATCAGTCGAAGACGAATGATGTGGTCTACGAGGTAAGTCATGATGACCCTAATGTAGACACAAGGGTAAACACTCCATCGATTATATTATAAATACAACAGTCCCAACGAGAAAGGTATGGACAATTATTTTTAAGCATACACTGTCTTCATTCATTCAATTCTCGATTAAGATTGAAACTTAATCATCAGAATGTGATTAGCCCAAAAGAGGGTCGACCTATTTTAATTTCTCAATCTTTTTTGCAGCGAGTTTGGGTTCATTGATATTGGTTCGAGTGATTAGTCAGGCCTTTCCGAAAATCTCACCTACAATTGAGCCATCTATGGGAAGGTCAAGATAACCATGAGTACTAACACCCAAAGAGGAAAAGGAGAAAACCACAATGAGCAAGGAAATGATGCTTCCTCTAGCAAAAACCATACCGATTCATCATACTGCTAATCTACCCTAATAGATCACTGGCGAGGTCGAACGATGAGGTCGAAAATTCGGACCCCTACTAGGAGCCACCAGGAAGCACCAGAAGAATTTCGGAGAGACTCGAACTACGTCAGGGAGCCAAACCTCCACAGAAACCACCATTGGGACCTCGTTCCTTCGCCCTCCAGTGGACACGTCCCCAGCAATCATACATTCCATTTTGCCGAGCTAGAGCTTTGGCGACGCGATGAAAAGATTACCTACCTCACCTCTCAGGTTTGGGCCATGAGGGAGGCAATATCAGGAAAAGATAGGTGCAGAAGAAGAAGATCAGTGGACCATGAAAGGATCACAGGGAGTTAGGACCCCAGAAGTATAGACATACCAACAGCTCAAGTGAGGAAGTTATACCTTTAGCAGTAAATGCTGCATCGAAAGGCAAGCAGGTCGGCGCCATAGGAGGAGCCAGACTCCGTAGAACGAGGCTCAAGTAGAGGCTAGTTGGCAACAGAAAAACTAGGAAAAGTGGTTCAATGAAAAGTTGGAGAATAAGAAGCAACATTCCAAAGACTGCACAACCCAGGACATGATTAAAAAGGCCCTGGACCATATTACATCCATACCGTTCACAGAGGAGATTGAGTCTCGATAACCTCCACGAAAGTTCACTCCATATGATGAAAAGGTTGACCCAGTCAGTCATGTTCAGCATTACAAGCAAATGATGGTGCTATAGAATGAAGACCAATTCTTGATGTGCCAAATTTTCCCCTCTAGCCTACGGGACGTAGCCCTACGTTGGTTTAACAGGTTACCGTCCAGGTTAGTGTCAAACTGAAGGCAACTTGCCGAGTTCTTTACTGCATGCTTCATAGCCAACAGCATGCAACCTAAGGAAGTTAATTTTCTATTAAGCATACAAAAAAGCGAAGGAGAAGGATTGCGGGCATACGCAAGGCACTACTAGGAGGCCTACAACGAGATTAACGAATACAGCAAGCAACTGGCTATAACCCAATTCAAGATTGGCCTGCCTAAGGAGCACCGTTTGCCTCAATCTTTAATGGAGAAACTGGCCCTCGCCGTACAGGAGTTAATGTCCAGAATCAAGCGATACGCCCGATTGGACAAAGATGTGCTGTAGCCGATTCTTGAGAAGGTCAACATTATTACTAAAAGGATAAATAGAAGATATGCCAAGAAGCCTCAACTAGAAGATAACAACAACCAAGGTAAGAAGGCCAATGATGAAGTCTACACAATCTTTAAAAATCTCATTTACAAAATCTTACCCCAGATTAGCAACAAGCTCTTTTTTAAATGACCCCTGAAGCTAGGAGGAGACCCTGCATCCTGAGACCCAAAAAAAGTTCTGCTCCTATCATCAGGAGGATGGGCATCAGACAGAGCAACACCGGCATCTCAAAAGTCACTTGGAAGACTTGGCCAAAGCTAGTCATCTCGACCAGTATATTAATTAGGAAAAGATGAAACGCGAGGCCGAGCAACCACGGCAAAAAGTTGTCCCACAGAAAGAAAATGAAGCGAGACCGATCTGAGTGATCAACGTGCTGCACGGTTCGACTGAATCAGAAACCGTTGACCCACACTGATATCGAGCAGAGATACAAAAGGCTACACACTTAAAGGAGGTAATGTAGATACAACTTCCATCTAAAAGGGTTAAGGTTAGCAGTAACACTACGTCCAAAACCTTCACTGATGAAGACCTTGTGGGGGTGTAGACCCCCCATAATGACACTTTGGTGGTGACATTGAGAATGGTAGATTGCGACGTAAGGAGATTGTTCATCGACCAAGGAAGTTCTTCCGAAATCATGTACTACAGTCTCTTTAACGAATTAGAGTTAAAAGAGTATGATCTCCAGCCATCTCTCAACCCATTGGTCGGGTTTAACTCAGACCCAATTTGGCTTTTGGGGAAGGTAACGATTCCTGTGATTGTCGGGGAAATTATGCTGCAGACAGAGTTCCTGGTAGTTAATGTGCCTTCCCCTTATAATGCAATCATGAAACGTACCTGGTTGCATCTCATGAAGGCTGTCCCATCGTCATATCATCAGCTAATTAGATTCTATATCCTTGGTGGAGTGAGAGAAATAAGGGGAGACCAAGTGACTGCCAAACAGTACTTCCTAACGGCATGCACAACGAAGGTGGAAGCTAACAAGGTACAAATAATGGAACTATGCGAGGATACGCCTACTATCGATGATGTGGGGTAGACTATGGAGAATAAAGCCATTGAAGAATTGAAGAAAATCCACATTAATCGGAAGGGTGAGAAGTATTTCATCATCGACATGTCCTTGTCCAGAATTGAAGAGAACTCTTTAATTGAGTTGCTAACAAGTTACCTTAAGGTGTTCGCTTGGATTCCTTACAACATGCCGGGGATCAACACTGAGGTTGCCTGCCACTGACTAAATATCGACCCAAAGTGTTGACTTGTGGTCCAAAAGGGAAGGAGGATAGTAACACAGCGTGTGGACGCTGTTATCAAAGAAACCAAAAAACTCCTAGAAGTTGGGGCAATTTGGGAAGTCCACTACCCAAGCTGGCTTTCGAATATCGTGGTAGTAAAGAAGAAGGACGACAAGTGGAAGGTCTGTGTTGATTTCACCGATCTAAATAAAGCATGCCCTAAGGACCATTTCCCTCTTCCCAAGATCGACCAGCTCGTAGATACAACAACCTGTTTTGAGAGGATGAGCTTATTGGATGCTTACTGCGGGTATTACCAGATTCCTCTCCACCTATATGATTAGGAGAAGACGACCTTCATTACTCCAAAGAGCATTTTCTGCTACAAAGTAATGCCCTTTGGTCTAAATAACGCCGGGGCCACTTACCAGCGACTGGTCGCCAAAATGTTTAAAGACCATATTGGCAGCACTATAAAAGTGTACGTTGATAATATGGTGGTTAAAAGTAAAGTCAACGGCTCTTATTTGGAGGACCTGAAAGGAGTGTTCGGCATCTTGAAGCAATACAAAATGAGGCTAAACGCCTCCAAATGTGCATTTAGAGTCAGTTCGGGAAAATTGCTGGGGTTCTTGGTTACACACCAGGGAATTAAAATAGATCCACGAACAGATTAGTACGATCCAGAGCGTTTAAGCCCTAAAGAATGTTAAAAAAGTGCAAAAGTTGATTAGAATGGCAACGACACTCAATAGATTCATAAGCCGATCTTTAGATAAATGTCAACCATTCTTTCCGCTTCTTAAAAAACAGGAACAATTTAGCTAGACTCCAGAATGTGATCAAGCCATTGGTGATTTAAAAAGGTACTTGATGCAGCCACCCCTACTTTCTACCCCACTTAAACTTGAAGAACTCTTTCTTTACTTAGCAATATCGAAGCACGCTGTTAATGCCGTACTGCTAAGGCAACAAGATCGGCAAGAGAAGCTGGTCTATTATGTCAGTAAAACACTCTTGGGGTAGAAACTAGGTACCTACCGCTGGAGAAATTGGCACTTGCTCTGATAGTAGCATTTTGCAAACTAGTGCACTACTTCAGAGCCCATACCATTAACGTTCTCATAGATCATTAGCTAAAACCACTTCTTAAAAGAGCCGACTTCTCGGGCAGACTGGCAAAATGGGCCATTGAACTGGGAGAGTTCAATATCAAGTTCCACCCAAGATCGGTAGTTAAAGGTCAAGTACTTACTGACTTTATTGTCAAATTCTTCGTTGAGCTACCACCAAGCAATGACCTACCAATGCCTTTTGCTCAACAACACGGTGACTTCCCCCTGGACTTTTATAAAAATGTTGATCATTGGAAACTCTATGTCGACGGAGTGTCCAATGATTGGGGGGCAGGATCGAGCATAGTGCTCATTAAACTAGACGGCTTGGCAATTGAACAAACTATGAGTTCACTGCCTTAAACAATGAATCTGAATACGAGACCCTACTTATTGGACTGTGTTGAGCCATTGAACTAAAAATTGTCGAGATCATCATTTATTCAGACTCCTAGTTAGTGGTTAATCAAATCACGAGAGAATACGTGGCAAAAAATGACAGAATGACGTAATACCTAATAAAAGCGAAGGAATTGCTAACCAAGTTAGGCAGGTACAAACTCCTCCAGATCAACCTCAACAACAACTCCTATGCTAATGCCTTGGTGTAAGCACCCCATTTTTGCCCGCTCGGCAATCTCCGGCCCGACCGGGTTCGGTTTCTAACATCGCAACACATGCAGGTTCAAGATGAGCCTTCCAATCTTCAATCCAACCAACTGGTTGCTTCTTGGGCCCACAAGGACCCGTTGGAGCCATAAGCATCATTATTCCAGGCAACTTTCTGGACCAGGCGGTCCTGGAAACCAACGCCATCCAAGTAGCTTCCCAAGATCGGGCAATCTCGGGGACCAACACCTCATCAAATTTCAGATGGTTCACTTCTGGTGCCTGTTAGCCCTCTAATGTAGAATGTCCGTCATTTGGTAGTTCTCCGAGACCGGGCGTTCTTAGAGACCAACACTACCCTTCTAGGTAGCTTTCTGGGACCAAGCGTTCTCAGGAACCAACACCACCCCTATAGGTAGCTCTTTAAGAACGGGCGTTCTTGGAGACCAACACCGCACAAGTAGTTTTCCGAGACTGGGCGGTCTCGAAACCGACACCTAGGTCAACACCGGCGCCTACTAGCCTGACTCGGTGAAAAATGACCAAACCTGCCTCTTGGGCCTCCAGGCACGCTTTGGGAAAGTTTAAAATCCCTCAAAATGATAAGTCCATCCTTTTACAATGTTTTCAAACCATCAGGCGTCCCCCGCACGCCATTTGGTCCAAATCCGGTCCTATTCCGGCTCACTCTGGTCAAAATGACCATTTTGCCCCTAAACGACTCGGCACGGCACAAACCCCGCTGAACAGTAAAAGACTCTCTCAAAACCATCCCTGAACAGCCCAGACCATTCTTGACCATTTCCAGCCAACTCCGGTTAAAATGACCGTTTTGCCCCTAGAAACCTAAAAATGCCCCAAAACAGCACCGGCCTTGGGATTTCGAGCAAAGGGTTTCACCATATGCCTTTGTTTAACCCAAGGAACACCCTATGACACTAAGCTCGCACGACGCGATAAAAGTTCCTTGAAGCGTCTCGCAGACGCTCCGCCTGAATTGTCTTTTCCCCCGATTCCCTAGTTATAACGCACCGTCAACCGACTTAAGAAATGCGTAAATCAAGAAATTCTCAAAAGCTCGTCCATAGATCTTTCCATCAATACGGTTCGATCGAATAGATCGCCCCCCGAAGCCCTCCATCGTACAGTGTGCAAACCATGACTTTTAGCAACCCTTGGAGCGTTTCGCAGACGCTCCACCAAGGTTGACTTTTTCTCCGATTCCCTAATCAAAACGCACCGTCAAATGACTTGAGAAATGCGTAAAATTGGGAATTTCAGAAAGTATTCCCAGAGTACTTTCCATCGGTACGGTCCGATCGAGTAGATCGCTTCTCGAAGGCCTCGATCACACAAAATGAAAACAACCACTTTTGAACACCCACGGAGCGAATCACAGGCGCTCAGCAAAAGTGTCCTTTTTAGCACATTTCCCAAGACGATATCACTCACCCCCAAACATAATTCAAACTTTTCGAGAATGTGAAAGTTCATCGGAAGCACTAGGAGAACATCTCGAGTGCGACCGATTCCCCCAGAACTTTCCCGATTGACCCGATTATCGAGGCAAAGTTTGGACGAACTTTCTCAGTGATGGAGCGTATGCTACATATGCTTAAATTTTGATCAGATCGACCGACTTTCAATCAACTGTTGAGATTTAACCAATACACAAGGTGCCACGTGTTATTCTGGCAATGAAACAGTACCTGCGCATGTCCTACATGTGCAAGGTCTATTCCAGATTGCCTATAAATAGAGGCCTCCCCCCTTGCATATTCCAGGTCCAAAATTGATACGAAACTTTGTTGAAATCACTCCAGAAACTCGAATCTCTACATATATTCCTCCCCTCCAACACTTAGGCTAGATTCTACCCCTCCTAAGCCTATACACTCCATATACAAGGCCTCATACACACTTATACACTCCACTCTAGCCTCTTAAATCTTCTTGAAGTCACTCAAGCTCTAATCAAGACATCCATTGAAGACTACAAATGTGTTGAAGGCAAAATGTGGTATCCTTTTTACATTTATACTCTCTCCCACTCTTCTATTCTCCCTCCTAGCCTACTTAGGCTATTCTCTATTTTAATCCCCATCTTCAACCCCTATTTCTTGCATGCTTAAGCCAAGAGGGCTCTTAGATCATGCCTAGAGGAAAGCAAGTGAGAGCCACCGTGTAAAGGGACCTCTCACTAGCCTACTTTAAGATGGTATGGCCTAGGAGCCCCTTATTTATGTGGTGTAGCCTAAAAGCCTTGTATGTAAATCATGACCCCTTGCATTTTCCTATTTTGATCATGTCTTGTGTGCTTGGCTTCATTTTATGCTTATTGTCATGCTCCACAATGCTTACATTGCTCTTAATTTTATGTCATTTCTAAGCTCTATATTTCTTTCAAAAATTGTTCCAAGAGTTGGCCTCTTGAAGTCTAGGATGAGACCTTAGGAGTCATGCCTTAGAAAATTCCTCACTGCCCCTAATTCACACTTTTGCATCATTGCATTTCAACTTACACAAAAGTTGCTTTCAAACTCCCTAATTTTTAAGGTTTCCATTCTCTCAAATTTAGTGGCTAAAATGGCCTCATGGAACCCTCTCTTGAGTGGTCTCCCTTTATATTAGCCGTAGGAGCCCTAAATTGTTAGAATGACTCCCTTTTCTCTTTATGCTTGCCTAAGAATGATGTTCAAACTCTTTGAATTCTATGGTTTCTATTCTCTCAAGTTTGGTGGTTGGAATGGCCCCATGGAACCCTCTCTTGAGTGGTCTCTCGTTTGTTGGCCATATGAACCCTCTCTTGATGGAATGTTCTCCTTGAAAAATGATTTTTAAAATCCTTCTCAAAAGATGATTTTCAAAAATGCATTCTCTCCATCTTTGCATCAAAAATAATTTTCTAAAAATTACCATCATTATGTTGATTTTGGAAACCCCCACTCTTGCCGAGATAAAGGTTATGATGTTCATAAGGAAACCTTCCTTGGAATGTTCTCCAATCACCAACCATGTAAAGCATGCTCTTGGCTAAAGTCAAAATTTTCATGAAAATGATCTTCAAAAGGGTTGTCCACCAAAGTCCCTTGCATAGCATGTTTTGTCCTTCAAAATTCTCTCCAAAAATGCATTAGACCAATTTTCAAAACCAACTTCCAATCCAATCTTAGGTTAATTTGACCCTAGTTGTCCAATCCTAGGTTAACTTGAACCTAGTTGACTAACCCTAGGTTAACTTGACCCTAATTATCCAACCCTAGGTTAACTTGACCCTAGTTCACTCATCTTAGGTTAACCTAACCCTAAGTCATCCTAACCTTAGGTTAACCCAACCTTAGTTAGTTAACCATGGGTCATCTTAACCCTAGGTTAACCTAACCCAAGTTAGTTAACCTTAGGTCACCTCTAACCCAACCTGGGTTAATATGCTTCAAGGTTCCAACTCTTGAACCCTTCTCTAAACGATTACCCAATTTTAAACCATTCTCATAACTCATTTTTCCAAAATCCCCCACTTGTATGATTCCAAAAAAAAACAACTCCGTAAACTTTTCAAATGTTCTTACACTCCATCTTCAAGGCATTTCCAAAGATGTTTTCAAAAGGTCGCAAACCTAAGGTGTCCCTAACCCTCTCATGGTTAGGGATTCCAAGGACAAGGTGACATATCAAGAACAACCTCTAAGGTTGTCCATATTAGGACTCTAAACCCTTAGCCATATCCAAAAACCACTTTCAAAAACTAATTCATCAAAACATTCTAAAGTCGTGCTTCCAAGGTTTTCAAAACAAGACTTCAAAAACACTTTCAACTTCTCTTGAGTCTTGCCAAAACTTTTTCCAAAACTCCTTTAAGTTGATCCAAAAATATTTTCAAAACACTCCACCATCCAATTTCAAGTAAAAACTTCCAAGACCACAAGGAGTCTTCAACTTCCAAGACTACAAAGAGTCTTCAACTTCCAAAGATCTCAAAGTGTATTAAACTTTTCTAAAACCACAAAGAGTCTTCAACTTCCTAAGATCTCAAAGTGTCTTAAGCTTTTCCAAAGACTCCAAAGTGTCTTCAAACCTTCCAAAGGTCCTAACGCGCCTATTTTCCATCGAGCTCTTGCCCGAACTACGAATGACCTGATTCTCACTAAATGAGATACGTAGGCAACCAAAAATGGTGCGGTCATAACTTTTATTTCAACCCCAATCCCTTTTTCAAAAATTCCAATCAATTCAAAGTTTCTATTCCAAACTTTTTCAAAACCTCCGTTATTTTCAAAATTTTTCCAAAAACTTGCATAATGCATCATCCATCCGAAAAGTGATGACTAAACCCTGTTTTCAAAAATTCTAAAGTGGATATAAAGTGGACCATGGTAACCGGTTATTCTAGTGAGTGAACCAAGGGTGATTAGACATGTAGGTACCGAAAGGGTGGGGTAGGGTGATGATCTTAGGATATCTTCCCTACACGTAACCAACACCCGAACCTTAGATTTCTGTTTTCGAAAGACCAAAATGGAGTTATTTTCAAAAAAAAGGCTTAAACATTTCAAAAGGTTGCCAAACAACCTATTTTCTTAAAAACCCTCTCTTGAGGGAGTTTTTCAAAACCTTTTCCAAGAAACCCTAAGTTTAATCTTCGGATTAATACTTAGTTTTAGGTGTCCTAACTCACCTTAATGAAGTTAGGTGGCGACTCTTATTTTTCTAAAAAGCCCTTAGTCAAACCAATTTTCAAACCTAGTCGCACTTGTCCTTCTAGGAGGATGAGTTCTAGTGACAGAGTTCCGTGCTTTAGGGTCTCCGAGCCGAAAGGATCTTGGACACCCAAAAATCGAGGCGCGACACTTGGCTATACTAGCAACAGCCCTGAAGTCGGGGTTAAAAAGAACAGTCCATGTGGAGACCTTAGCCAGACCAAGCACATTTCATAAAGAGGAACAAGTTTTGGCTATAGAACAGTTAGGACCACCATGAATGGACCCAATTATCTCTTATCTTGACAAAGATGAACTACCGGAGGACAAGAATGAAGCCAGATAGATCATACATAAAACCCTCAAATACTAGCTGTCACCGACCAAGGAACTCTACAGGAGATCCTTCACAGGTGCTTACTTGCACTGTGTCCACCCGAACAAAATGCAGGGCATTCTATTTAAAATACATGAAGGGATATGTGGAAGTCACGTCTGCAGAAGATCCTTGGCCTACCGAGCTATCTTACAAGGGTACTGGTGGCCTTATATACAAAAAGATGCAACCTAGTATATGTTGAGATGTGAAAAGTGCCAAAATTTCTCTCCAATCATATATCAGCTTGTTGAAAATCTTGCAACTATAACCAGCCCTTGGCTTTTTGTCCAGTAGGAACTGGATATAGTCGGGCCCCTACCCCAAGCTCCAGGTAATAGGACGTTTCTCATTGTAGCGACAAACTATTTCACCAAGTGGGTGGAGGCAGAGCTCTTGTCAACCATTAGAAAGATTGACGCTAAAAGATTTACATGGAAAAATATAGTAACAAGGTCTGGTATACCCCACGCACTTGTCTAAGACAACAACACCAAACTTGATGGCAATATGTTCAGGTCATTTTGCGAGGAGCTCGGAATCAAGAACTACTATTTAACATTGGTATATCCGTAATGCAACAGGCAAGCTGAAATTTCCAACAAAACAATGTTGAACGGGATCAAGAAGCAACTGGAAAAGGCTAAAAGAAGATGGGGTGGAGGAACTGTCCAACGTCTTATGGTCCTATAGAACTACCCTGAGGAGGTTTACTGGAGAAACCCACTTTGCTTTGGCTTATGGAGTGGAGGCAGTTATACCCTTAGAGATAGGGCTACCGACAATAAGATCGACAGCATTCAACACTGGGCTTAACAACCCGACCCTGGCCAGACACCTTGATCTTGCAGAAGAAAACAGAAAGGTTGCCCTAGTTAAGCTCATTAGATATCAACAGCATTTAAGTCATTCTTACAACAAACGGGTTTAGCCTAAATCCTTTGTACCAGGAGACTTAGTTCTACGAAAGGTATTAGTGGTAACAAAGAACCCTGCAAATGGAAAGCTCAACCCCAACTGGAAGGGTCCCTACAGAGTAGCGTCCTAAGTCGGCGTGGGGGCATACTGACTGGAATTTGTCAAAAATGGTAAACAACTACCCCGACCTTGGAATGCAAACAATTTGAGAAAATTTTATCAGTAGAAATTAACTCTTGTATGATGTATCTACTTAGTGACGTTTTTCTGACGCTTTATAAGATCAATAAAATCTTAAGTCTTTCAAACAAACCTGCTTATTTGACATCACTCCAAAACATAAAACCAAGTGTAAAAACTTGATCCTGTGCAAGTTGGACAAGTTGGCCAATGAAGATCACAAAAAACCAAATGTAAAAACTTGGTCCTGTCCAAGTTGGACAAGTCGGCCAATGAAGGTCACAAAAAACCTAGTGTGAAAACTTGGTCATGTCTAAGTTGGACAGGTCAGCCTATAAAGGTGACAAAAAACCATGTGTAAAAACTTGGTCCTGTCCAAGTTGGACAGGTCAGCGAATAAATGTCACAAAAAACCAAGTGTAAGAACTTGGTTCTGTCCAAGTTGGATAGGTGGGCCAATGAAGGTTACAAAAAAATAAAAATAAAGTGTAAAAACTTGGTGTCTGCCAATAAAGGTCAAAAAATATTCTAAGGCAAAAGGCCAAATTGAGGAATGGTCCTACCTAAGAAAGACAGATGTACAAGCACAAATCGAAACCCGAACATAGTTCTGCTTAAACATACATATCAGCAAGATTATGGAACCACAAAATTAAAGGCAAACTCAGTTCAAGGAAAAAGACTTGTATCAGTGCAAAACAACTGATTACATAAAGAAAAAAATAAAAAAGGTACAAAACTAGTTCTTCATGACAGTATTGGCTAACTTCTCAGAAGGCTCAACTGATTTCTCTCCAGAAGCTTCATTAGTGGCTTTTGGCGGGTCAGCAGCAGTTTTGGCTTGTTCATCAGCTACCTCCTGAGCGAGTTTCCTCTTCTCTTCGGCGTTGGCAGTCACTTTCTTGGGATCAATAGGGTCGTCTTCTGTCGTGTTAAGTAGTCGGGGCACAGCTTCCACACATCGAAAGACTTCTCCACTTTGGCAATAAGAAGTGCACCGTTCCAACCCTCCCAAAAGATGGTCCGACTCAAGTCCTCCATCTCAATAGCTAGTTATTGGGCCGACCAATTAGCGCTTCTCTTTATTACCAGCTCTTCACCTTCTTTGAGTCTGGCCACCTCGACCTGGAGTGCTTCAATCTCAGCCTTGGTTTGAAATAGCTCCACAGGCTGTACCTCGTTCTTTGCCAGTAGTTCACCATCTCTTTATCCCTCTTTTCAGAGTCGGCGGTAACCATCTTCAACTTTGTAGTTGCCTTCTATGTCGTTTTCTTCATCAGCAGTCACTCCTCACTGGCGTCGAGCCATTCCTTCTTCAATCGGTCGTGCTCTTCAATCAACTGTTGATGGTGCTCAGTGAGGGACTAAAAACAGCTCATCGCTTCCATGGCGTTGAGACAACGCTACACAATAAGAGTACATGTTCGAATAAGGAGTCAAAAGAGTCAAGAAAAGAATTGAAGAGATAAGAAATAGCTAAATACCAGGAAAGAGTCATAAAAGGCGCCCATAAAAATGTTCAGATCGTTGGAGGTTCCTAGCTTCACAACGTCTTTCTTCGGTAAAGCGTTATGAAGAACGCCCAATGCCACATCTGCCTGGTTGATCATAAAATTAGTAGTCGTCATTTGCCGACCGAGAATCTCTTGGATAATGGTCATTGGCTCCGTATTTTTTGGCTTTTCAGAGGCACCTTTTAAGCCAACCTTTGCCTTATTTGGGGCCGATGATTGGGACGCTGCCTTAGGAGATTTCTTCTTCTATTGTCGAGTACTTGGCTTCTTCTATGGAGGCATCACTTCCTCAGTTTGGGGAGTCTCCAAGTTCTTGGCCAAGGGTTCGACAGCTTCGGTATCAGCCTTCTCTTATTGGCTTGCTTGCCGTGGCAAACAATAATTCCTTGGGGCCCATCTTGTCGTCTTCGTCGAGAGATGTGATAGCCCTCTGTTTCCTCTTGTTTAATTTCACGTGGCGATCGGGCATGGTCAAAGGCTTCGACGTTGATGCGGAACTGTTTGAACTGGATTGGATTGTGAGTACCTAATATTCCTCGGCAATAAGGTCAGATGGGGGTGAAGCAGCAATAGTTACTTGATGAGCGGCAAATGCTCTTTCAATAGCAACGCCAACCGGGATCTCCTTAAAATCCCCCTTCACACCCTGTTAGGGCAATGTCGCAAGTGTGCTATGTGGGACCCTCGTCTTCACTGTGAACAAGGAATATCGAATCAGGTAGTTTAGCAAAATGTGAGTTCACACAATATCCCTCAACCTGCCTTGACTATGAAAATCCAAAACCTTCTTCAGATCATTGAAGTTGACTCCCCAGACGACGTCTTTTGACCTCTTTTTCATTTTTGCAAATAACGGGAAGGACAAAGTTAGAAGCAAAGTAAAACAGTTCGAGAAAGTTAATTATAAGTCTGCATTGAACCTATCTCTTAAGCAAGTCTAAGGCACCGTATCACCAGTCTTTCTTCCGAAGGAAGGTCACCAAACTCCCAAGGCCCAGATACCCAAACCCTAACGTCGTCTACACCTTTTCCGGAGAAAGACAGATACTTCACTGTCTCCCTATTGTTGTTAACGGCCCGGAGATACACCTTCCAATTATCGCCCCCTACTTTGCACAATGTGTAATAGTAGTTGAGCTTGGCAAGTCACAGGTTCACTCCTAGGCGTCGATTAAGCTCGAGCATCCCAAAAATTATCCTATATATGTTTGACGAGAGTTGAGAAGGTGCTACCTTACTTTGGACAATGAACTTTTGAAGGAGGAGGTGCAAGGGAAACCTAAGCCCTCCTTCAACAATGGCGATAACCAGGAAAGGCATCCCCTTCTCAGTCTCATCCATACGAAAGTTGTCGGAGTCTACCAATTTCAACCCAATCTAATCGGGGATTTCATACCTAGTTCTAAAGGGAGCAATTGCCGCTGGACTCTCTACCATCTTTTTGAAACGAGTTACCATCAAGGGACAATCGTCGAAAGAAAACTTTCACGAAAAAGAAAGATAAGCACAAAAGGGACTTACAGTAGAAAGGGTAAATGAGGGGTACTCTCAGACAAGGGAATGAAGCAAACAAATGCCTATTACCAAAAAAGGCACCTAATTTTATACTTGCATTTGCCACTCAAAACAGTAGCAATCGCGTCGTAACAGCGTAATGTCACATCGGCTGTCAATGTCTCGTCGTTTCGTCACAGCGGCTTTAAATCCATAACGTCCACATGGCCGAGTAACTACCGAAACGGTAACAACCTTGAAGGAGAATCATAATAACCCGACGTAACCCTTAACCCTTCGAGAAATCCGAAAAGGCACAAGGGCTGGGAGGCAATTATGGGTCAAAGAAATTAAGCCCAGTTCATCTGGTCAGGCTCAATAGAAATTAAGTGAATGAAGTTGGGCATCGAGTCAGCCCAAGCAGTCAAAAGTGCAGCCAGGCTCGCACTGCTGACCCAATGCCAACCTTAGGCCCAAGCCTAACATAACGAGCCCAATTCGCAGATATAATCATAGCATTTAATGCTCTGACCGCAGTATTTAATGCAGAGATGACCTGTATTTAATCCGGCAGTGGCTGGCCACGTAACGTCTACCCTCACATCCGATCAGCTGACTCTGGCACGACGGTAAAGCTGGATCAGGTCCGATCAATCGGAGACGAATAATGTGGTCTACGAGGTAGCTCGTGATGACCTTAAAGTAGACACAAGGGTAAAGCACTCCATCGATTACACTATAAATACAAGAGAAAGGTATGGACAATTATTTGCAAGCATACACTGTTTTTATTTATTCAATTCTCGATTAAGATTGCTAATTTAATCGTCGGAGTGTGATCAGCCCAAAAGAAGGTTAACCCATTCTAACTTCTTAGTCCTTTTTGTAGCGAGTTTGGACTCATTAATATTAATTCGAGTGATTGGTTAAGTATTTCTGAAAATCTCACTCATAAAATTCATTTGAGATTAGCTCAAAACATAGACAAGCCAATCTTAATATAAATATATATATATATATATTAGTACAAGCTTGTATACGTTTTAAAACTCTTTAAATATATATACATATATAAATATATATTCATACAAGCTTGAATGTATTATGAAAGTATTTTCAAAGTTTGTTAAGCTTTATTTGAATCTCCAGTATTGTAGTTCGAATTTAAAAAAATGACAAATGCTAGTCAAAGTAATAACTATATGTTACTAAATTTGTGTTGAACTCCAACTATAGTATGATTGAAAGTCCGAAGAAACATCATATTACGTAAAATAACTAAAAATTAAATAGTTAGTTATTAGTCATATTAAGGTATTGGAAATGAGTGACCCAGCATCACCCAGCTAACATGTTTTTTTTTTTTGGTTCAATTCGTAAATCATAAATAACACTTCAGGACAAAAAATATTACCATGTTAAACGCACAAATGTAATGACTTTGTAAATCTCATTGCAAATTTTTGCATTACCGTAACGAGATTTCATTATTGTGGTCCAAAGAATTATAAAATCATTCATATAGGACTTAATTACTAGACCTATTAGTAATAGCTATTAAGCTATAAATAATAATAATAATAATAATAATAATAATAAATGCAAAAGCTACCTAACATATATTTGATTTTTCGTACGAAAACATTTGTTCTATATATTGTGAGAAGAGGGAAAAGTGAGGAGTTTGAACCTCCGATTTGCGAGCAGGATACAAAAAGTTTAATCACTAAGTTATCTTCAGAGTTAGATCAGCATATGCTTGGATTTTTCAAATCCGTTACCTTGTTTTATTTATCCTAATTTCTCAAAATTTCCACTGCAATTTATTATACCAATTTTTAAATAAAATGAATGAAAAATTACCCTTGGACCATAATCTTTTTTTTTTTTTTTTCCTTTTCAATTTTTATTTGTATTTCTCCATATTTTCCTATTTTGCCCCTTTATTTTTCTTCACATGCAGACGACTAAAGTTATAGCCCTCCGGATTTGAACGCTCGCCCAGCCCACCCCCACCAAACCGCAACAGAGGCGTCTGGTGTCTCTCTACCATCCTCTCCTCTCCAGATCTTCTTTTCCCCGTCGATCGATCCGAACCTATCCAGGTGAAAACTCCTTCCACTCCACAAATCGTTCTTCCTTTTCGCGTCTTTGTATATCCATAGATACGTATATATTTGTATAATTATATATGTATTTCCATTTTCGGCTTGATGGATTCTCTCACGAGATTTGGTTTTATTGATTCGACCTATTGTTGGTTAGGGTTGTGTTGGGCTTGAGAAGAAGAGAAGATGTTGGGGATTGTGAGGCAGAGAGTTACCCGCGGAGGCATTAATGCTTCGGTAGGAGCTGAATTTTTTAGTCATTGACTCTTGTTTATTCATGTTAATTGAATTTTATGAGAACTGTGGTTTACGTTATGTGTGCTTGTCTGTGTAAGATTGTGGAGCAGTCCTTGCAGAGGATTCGAATTCAATCCCTACTTTACGCATCCAGGAGTTACTCTTCTACAACAAAAGAGGTGACTTATCTCCGCCTTGTTCCATTTGTGATATCTATAGGAATACATGTATATAATCATATAGTGTATGTATATCATAATTGTGTTTTATGGAATTAGTTTACAGACAAACAGTGTATCTGCCCTAGAAGAAGAAAAAAGGAAGAAGAAAAATTGCGAATTGTGTAAGATGGTTTATGGTCGGAGTTAGTTATGCTAGTCATCTGTAGCGAGTGCTTAGATTGTAAATATATATTTAAGGGCTTTTATGGTATCATTTACCGGTTACCTGTTCCTTTTCTGTTATTTTGACATGCTTTCATGTCCCACCTAATTGATGCGTAAATTGCTTCACATTTACTCTTTTGCTTCATTTTGAGTAATATCCTTGCAGTAATTGAAAATTAAGGTACTGAAATTATGGAGATTCTTTCACAGTAATATTTGGGACATTGACTTCTAGTAGATGTATAGTGTGATGGCTCAAAAGCATCTTTTCCACGCATTTTAAGCTTTTTTTTCGTGTATTTTCCATGACAAGATGTTGCATGAATTATGGTTGTATTAAGTTGGTATTGATTGGATTAGGGATCAGAGTATTCTTGGCAGATGATGTTGAGCCAATGGCTCCTCTGTAATGATCTGGTGCATGATATTTCTTTTTAAATATCATATTCGATGCACGATATTTCTTTGACATATTAGATGCATGATATTTCTTTTTAAATTTACATAAGTCTGATGTTATTGGCATTACTGATTGCTTGCAGATGACAGTGCGAGATGCTTTGAATTCTGCACTTGATGAAGAGATGTCTGCAGATCCTAAAGTATTTTTGATGGGTGAAGAGGTATTTTAGGAGCTTGATGAGGAATATGTTTTCATGGGGGTTGGTGTTTTTTCCATGGTCCGACTGTTTTCAGTGCTTGATTGTTTCTATTACTTATATGCAGGTTGGTGAATATCAGGGTGCATACAAGGTAAGAAATGCTTAGCAAGACATGATAAAAATCAATCTCTCCAATTTTTAGAGTTTTGTTAGCATCCATGTGCATCTTTTCTCTAAAACTTACTTTTCAAATTTTAATTTCTATTAGATTTCCAAAGGTCTTTTGGAGAAGTATGGTCCTGAGAGGGTTCGTGATACTCCAATTACTGAGGTTGCTCCTTATATCTTAAAACTCATTTGCTTTGCTGTTTTAATTTTGGTCTATTAACTTTATTGTCCTCCTTTATTTATTTATTTATTTATCAACAATTGCTGAAATACACATATATATTTTTGCTTAAAAATTTACAACTTTCAATTTTAAACCAATATTGAAGGCTGGCTTTGCGGGGATCGGAGTTGGTGCTGCTTACCATGGTCTGAGGCCTGTTGTAGAATTTATGACATTCAACTTCTCCATGCAGGTCAGAGTTCATCTGTACAAGCCTTGTCTTTCAATATTCATGAAGGCATATGGAATACAAATATAAATCTTATCCTGAAAACTTTATCAGTTATGCTGTATTGAAATTGTTATCGAAGTATCAAAACCAGGTTGTGTCACATGGTATATGTTGCTATTGTATTCCCATTCTACGAATCTGTTGCCCTTCTGTGCAATATGAGAAGGTTGATAGCAGCTGCAATGTTCAAATTGACTAACGCATATGAGGTGAAAAAGGAATTTTTTCCCTTTGAATTTTAGGTCTAGAATATCTTAATTAGTGCCTTGCCAGTATGTGATGGGATAACTTGATGTATTACCAACGAATAAACGTGATAGGATTTAATCAATTTATCTAGAGCTGTCATTTTCAAGGCAAGAGTGATTTGTGATATGTTATGTGCAGTTGTTTCTAAAGGTCGCATGATGCTGTTAATGACCCTTACAAAAGTGAACACCCTGGCTTCCTTAGATCAGTCCCAATTCACAAATTTTTACTTTCCTGCAAACTCTTAATGCATTTTGTTGCTTTGTTATTGAAAGCAGGGTAGCATCACTCATAGCTTTGTTGAGTGTCTGGACTCAGTTTTGGATTTTGTTGCAGGCAATTGACCATATTATTAATTCTGCTGCCAAATCAAACTACATGTCTGCTGGTCAGATATCTGTACCTATTGTTTTTAGAGGACCAAACGGTGCCGCTGCTGGAGTAGGTGCCCAACATTCCCAGGTATGTTTTCTGTTCTTCTAGGTAAGCAGTTTGTCATCCTGACAGTATTTTGGCTTAGACATCGCTACACTTCATTAATCTCAGAAGGCATGAGATGTCTGTGCTATTTCACACTATTTGGTTACTTGGATAATTGCCATTGGACCAAAAGGGAGAGAGGGGGGGGGGGGGGGGGGGGGGGGGGGGGGGGGGGGGGGGGGGGGGGGGGGGGAATTGTAAGTAAAGGCCAGTGGTTTATTCTGTATGCTAGAGGCAAAAAGAGAATTATTACCTTACACCAAAACATTAGTTATGTGAAATTTTAATCATAAGTTATTGCGTATTTATATGTTGGCACAACCTTAATTATATAAACTTTAAGCAACTCTAATAGTAATTTAGTGTGAAATGATTTTAGTAGCACAAAAGCAACTATTAACTACTTCTGAAGCAATGTGGACAGCCTTTCAGAAAGTGCAGTTCCACACATTTGCCTCAACATTTTATGTGATGTAGGCAGCATTAGGAAATTTAAAGTAATGCTATCCCTGTCTGGTTTTACTGTGGGAAAGTTTATGATTAGTTTGTGGATTTAGGATTTTACAGATAGTAGAAAGGTCGTGGCATTTATGATTTGAAAAGGGTTAAAACCAGCTCAATTTTCAAAGTGACATGTTGCTGCATTTTTAGAATTGTGTTGTGGGAGGTTCTGGATGATAACAATACAAGGTTTTAACTATTTAGTTGAAGGCCAACAAAAGGTAGGTGAAATGATGAGGGATGACTTGGGATTTCCACAGCAGAGTGGAGTCTTGGGTCTGAAATAATTTTTTTTTTTGTTGGTACTTCAGAATAAAAATAGTGATGTTTTTGGGCTGTGAACAAACAACAACAAATAGAAGTAACCTTGCCAGCTTTATCATTTTTGGCCTGTTACCATTAAGTTTTTGATAGACATAAGGAATGGACTGAGAGAGTGCTTTGAAAGGCACGCCGCTAGTTATCATTTTCAAAGGCACGCCGCTAGTTAAACAAGTGTAGGACTAAAGGTAACAAATACGAGGAGAGCAAGTATCTTGAGCTCTTTCCTTTCCTGAGGTATTTAATTTAACCTCACAAAAAACTATGGTTTCACAATCTTAAACTCGCATCTTATTGAATATGAAGCTTACATAAATTTACATAAGTTGCAGTATTTCTTAACTTTGTCTAGGACTAAGAATTCATAGGAATTGTGATCTTTTTGGCTACTAAGACTACCCAAGGCAACTAATGAAAGCTTATATAACACAATCTAAGCTGCAAGCAGGATCCATGGATTTCTAGTACATCCCTTGCCTCAGAAATCTATTCTGAACTTAAAGTCATCCGAGGTATGCTGATTTAAAATGAAGTACGCTTTTTGTGTGTGTCAGAAACGCTACTAGGTATCTACTTGTGGGGCTCACAGCCTTTGTTTTATGGCCTTCCAAAACCTATTGTATTTGTTTATCCCATCAAGAGTTATGGAATCATTCTGTTTCTTGAGGAGAACACCTTCTATTTCTGTACAAAGAGCATAACGGTAAGTTTTTCTTGATAGTTATTGGAATAGTTAATAAAAAACTGGATATTCTTATCAGTATGCCTTTAGGCTAACAGATGCATCATATTCTCATGACATCATATATCTGAGCTATCCTGATTGCTTTAGAGCTATAGAAGTACATACATAATCTCTATCAAGTTAGAAAAAACTTCATGAGCTCCTTCCTTAATTTATTGTTATGTTTCCTTGTATATGCAACTATGTTCAATTCAGTAAAAGTATAGATTTTTGTTGAGTGTAAATATAGAATGAATTGGTGACGTTATTGTTGCTATTGGATACATTACTGCAATTGGCCAATTGAGGCTCTGTTCCTTAGCAGATAACTTTTTTGGACTGATGGAAGGGGAAGGGTCCTTGCTTGGATTACATATTAAGTATTTGGAATCCCTCTCAAACCGAATGCACACCGAGTTGATGCAAACTGTATGGATTTTAGGAAAACATGACTCTAAACTTTTATTCATTTCAATAAGAGAAAGATGTGAATTCATGATTGGTGCCCTGGCCCCTGATACAAATTAAAAATAGAGAAAAAAAGAAAGAGATGTGGAAAATGTAGAAGATGTGCTTTGAATGAATAGGCATTGATCTGTTTCGGACTTTGCTTTTTCTCTGAAACATGCTTCTTTAATGTATTATGGTTAGTTTAGTTCATTAATATATGTTGTGGTTAGTATAGTTCTGAAACAAATTCACCTATTTAAAATGTCATACTGTGGTTTTGTGCAGTGTTTTGCACCATGGTATGCTTCATGTCCAGGACTGAAGGTGCTCTCTCCATACTCATCAGAAGATGCTCGGGGCCTGCTAAAAGCTGCTATAAGGGACCCGGACCCTGTTGTTTTCCTTGAAAACGAGTTGCTGTAAGTAGTTTAGGTGCATTATGATTTTATTGAGTTTGGTTTGCTTGGCTGACTGAGTCGTGTAAATATCACGTGCTGTAGATATGGTGAGTCCTTCCCTGTTTCGTCAGAAGTTCTTGATTCTAGTTTCTGTCTTCCGATAGGAAAAGCTAAGGTACTTTCTCTTGTGACATCGTTATTATTTCTTTTCATCATTGATTATTGTCTTCCTAACTTCCCAATTATTGGCAGATAGAACGTGAAGGAAAAGATGTTACTATTACTGCTTTTTCAAAGATGGTTGGTTATGCTCTCAAGGTTTGTCATTCTTTCTTCAAGTAGTGTAGGATCCTATTTGTGATTATGTCATTTACATTTTTTTTCCCATTAAAGCATATGATGCATCTGGTTTCCATTTTGCTTGCAAAGAGTGAATGTTGTTTTAGTATAAAGAGAAGAAATTGCTAAAGATATCCTCAACTGTCTCCCTCTCACAAGTATGGGTCTGACAATGTGTGTGTGTGTTTGTGGTTCGCGGGGGGCAGGCAGGGCGGGTTGAGAGAGAGAGAGAGAGAGAGAGAGAGAGGGGGGGGGGGGGGGGGGGGGGGGGGGGGGGGGGGGGGGTGTGCAGGGTGCAGTATGGTTTATCATATGCCTAAAAATATCATTAGTAACTATTTTATTTTCTTCCCCTGCTTGGGAGTGGGGAAGCGGGACTCTGAAGAAGTCAGGACCAATGGATACCTCAGAACCATGGATGCAAGGGACAGCATGAGAATCTTCTTACAAGTGAATTGCAATGTTGAAATATTTACCATGGCCATTGTTTGCACCAAAAGTAAAGCCTAAATCACATTTTACTTGTCGAATTGGAGCCATTTTGCTTAATGTACTGGCACCTAGCTTTAGGTAGGGTAGTTATGATGTTGGGGATCATGACATGCACCTTTTTTAGTGCTTAAAGTAGATAACAGCCTCCATGTAGAAGGTGAGGGAATCTATCATATTGCCTATATTCTAGTCCATTGGTCAGAGACTTAGAGGTTGTCTTTACTTGCATTTCACGTGTGCAGAATACCATCCTTTCCTTACTTCTGGAAAGTATTTTACCTTAAAAGTGCTAGTCTTTAGGATCTTTTCTCTTTTCCCGATTTGGAACTAAATCAAGTGTATCATGTTCAGGCTGCTGAAATTCTTGCGAAGGAAGGAATTAGTGCTGAGGTAACTCACAGATTACAAACATACATCCCTCCTTGGATTGGAAAAATGAGAGTTTGAAAGTATTAAACTATCATGCTCTGAAATTCTAATTGCTTTCTTTTGCACACAGGTTATAAATCTGCGCTCAATTCGTCCACTTGATAGATCTACAATCAATGCTTCTGTCAGGAAAACCAACAGACTTGTAACTGTTGAAGAAGGATTCCCTCAGCATGGTGTTGGCGCTGAGATTTGGTTATCTTCTTTTCACTAACATACAATTTCTCTCTCTCTCTCTCTCTCACACACACACACACACACACACCCCTACATATTATCCTTCTCTTCTTTGTGCATGTGAAATTTACATTTACGTATTTTTGTTGCTATTTTTGACAGTGCATCCGTTCTTGAGGAGAGTTTTGAGTATCTTGATGCACCTGTTGAGAGGATTGCAGGGGCAGATGTTCCCATGCCTTACGCCGCAAACCTTGAGAGGATGGCCGTCCCACAGGTTTGTGGTTCAATAATCTCTTGGCTTTTGCTTTCAAGTAGTATCCACATGCATTCAGTGGTTGTTGATAATTTGAGACAGGAAAATGAAAGTAAATGGTTTGAAGTTTATGTTCCGTGATTGGGATTCTCCTGTAGGCTATGGCTTTTCTTTATCAAGGAATGCAGGGTCAGTTATGGTTCTGTGGAAAGCAACTTCAAGAAAGAACAATATCTAAACTCCCTGCATAAGATCTTAATGATATTTTGTCAAATTTCCACGGAAATAAGATGCAGTGATTGGCTACTATGGAACACCTGCAGAATGCCATGTTTGAATTGTGATAGAAAGATCCCTTAACTCCTCTGAAATAGTTTAATTTTCTCTTTCTAAAATTAAAAATGCATGACTTTGAAGATGTAGAATATTGAGTTACTGCCGTAGGTTATTTTTTTTTAATCAATAACACCACTTCCTTCTGCTTTGGGATGTTTATTTATTGTACAGATTGAAGATATTGTACGTGCAGCAAAGAGAGCCTCCTACAGATCAGTTCCAATGGCTGCAACTGCTTAGATCTTTCTGAACCATCTTGATTCTCCAAACAATTTCATTTTTGTTCAAGTTAATTCTTTATCCACCTTTTTTGGTGTTGTCCATTGTCCTCCCCACCTCTTCTTTAGTTGAGAAACATTGAAATAAATGTTCGCACGGAAATAAGGGTTGTAACTTATCTTTTCTCCATGTTGTTGGGGATGACCCGGATTACACGATGCGAAAATTGGAATAAGCAAACTAACATTCCTTCCATTTTCTGAAGGACTGCAGGAAGTTAATTTTCTTCAATTAAATTATGTCAGGCCTGTCTTGTTCACTGATGCAGTTCTTCCAGAGCTATTCTTTGATGTGTTGAGATATTTGCTTTAATCACGTTTAGGGGCGTGTTCAAAGTGTGTTATCATCAATTTACCACAATGTGTTGTGTGCCTCTCTCTCTCTCTCTCTCTCTCTCTCTCAGAGGAGAGTTTAGTGGTTACTAGTCTCATTGCTTGAACATAAAGCCTGTTGTAAAATGATTTTTTTGGGACGGTGCAATGTGGAAATGGGTATAGACAAGATCTCTCCAAGAAATGGGTATACTAATCAAAATTTCTTGCATTCACCAACACTTCGCACCTATGCTAAGAGTTTACAAAAATGTTAATGGCGACTGCTGGGATTCACTGCCAAATTGCAATGAATTACCAGTCTCTCTCTCTCTCCCTCTCTCTCAACACACCCACACACAATTAAGCAACAGATATCTCGTTTCTTACAAACATTAAATATTATCCATTTGATGGAAACTGTGAAGTGTACATACATGCCTGGAATACAGTACAGACTCAATTTTTTGGAAAGCTAATAAAAACAAGACCCAAATAATAAACCCAGAAAAAAGCATAGCCATATATCCTTGTCTTCTTAACATCATGGCCAACGATATCTCTGCATTTTTCTTGCAAATATCAAGTGGTAAAGCGTTAACTTGGTCTATAAACAACTCTTGAATCTCAATGGCTCCATGCTACTTCACAGTTTACACAGCAAGCTTCTAACTTAATCTTCATCAAACTTATGTCCCAACCCGAACCTGGAATGAGTTTCTTCATTGTCAAGGAAAAGATAACTTCCAATCCCCAGTTGAAAGATATGTAAAAGAAAATAAACACGAATTCATATGCAGGAAACTTCTTCCAATGAAAATGTAGGTAGCATTAATTTCAGAGAACTGTACAACAGATGTGGGATTTCATTTTGTGATTCTACACTTCAGTCCTTCAAGTTCCTCTCTGTGGATTATACACTAAAATGTTTATGACAGCTCCAAATGGGGACAATAATAAACAAAAATGCATTTAAAGAAACGAGGAGGAAAACACCTAATCCAAAAATTTTACAACTCCTCCAACACTAGGCTCTTACCTTCTGCTGCGAAAGACTTCTGAAACTGATCCTTTACCCTTTAATCTAAAATCCATTGATAGTCCGACTGAGGACGGAATGAAGGTACGGATAAATCTTTGAGAAGGAGCCATCTGTGCCTCCTCCTTTTTTGTCCTCCTCTTCCTGGAAGCCCCACCTCTGGCTGCATTATTATTAACAGACCCTGATGGTTTTGTTTCCAAAATTGATGAGCCAAAAGAAGTATCAGGCGCACCAAATGATACAGGCCCATTATGTAATTTGTCTAGAGGGTGTCCTACTGCTCCATCCTGATGGGGAGGGGGGAATTTCTCACTCTTGCTCTTAGCATTTGCTTGTGTCAGAACTCTCCGCCTCTGGAGACCAACAACCAAAACAAAATAAAATCAACATTTACAAAAGTGTGGAGTGCAGCTGGGTGAATTCACAATGAGCCCAACCTGAATTGGGCATTTGGCAGAGGAATCCTAGACAATTAGCACAGGACAAATGAGAAGGAAAGATATATCAACGTACATCCAAGTTTGCCTGGAGCTCTGCATTGGCTTCTGGAGCTGGAATTGCCCGGCTACCCCGATCTCGGGCTCTGCCCCTTCTGTTTCCATCAATGACTTCAGCTTTCCCGCTCAAACCTCTTTGCCTGTAGCAGAGAAGGAAAATAATCTGTCAGCATATGGCCAAAACTACTCCACAAGATTGTAAACGTAAAGTAACAAACCAACCTTCTTGCTTCTTCATCCCTCAATTTCACATCAATTTCTTTGCTGGGAGGATATTTTGGTAAACTCGATGGCTCACAAGCATGAGGTTCAGTTGTAAAGAACTGTATGAACAGACAAGGCTCTATTAAAATTAAGAAGAAAATTAAGACAAGGCTCTATTATCTTCTCTCATTACTGCCAAGCACATCAAATTAAGAAGAAAATTTTCTAAGATGGCGCATAATTTGTCAAGCAAATTCGTGCAATACAGAGCCATCATACGTAGCCCAAGTGCAGTCACCAAACATTTTAAGGATTTTGTAGACTCATGTTTATAAGCAAGTAACTGCCGCATAATTCCCAATGATCCATAACTAATTATTAGTACGCTTCTTTATACCTGCTATACAATTCCTGCAAGCATTGCCATCTTTATTCAATTAGCATAAAAAATAAAAAATAAAGAAAAGAAAAAAGGAAGGGAGTCATTCTGTAATTGCCTAGTGAACATAATCGAATTGGGATTGAATTCTATGAGGATGATCTGTGAAGGGGGGCTTTTGTAACTTTTATGCAACAGCTTCCACATCATCGACACAACTTCTCTGAGCAGAAGTGCATATATACCTAAAAATTACCGACCAAGATGAACCTTCAAAGTCAAATGGTACAATTTAATTTTGAAATCTAAAGAGCCACATCAATGTTTGATTGAATAATCAAAATATTCTTTTGCCTTTAAGGGCTTCTTTCATTTTCACAACGGACACATGGGGCCCACAACATGGTGATGCTTGGGTTGAATCTGTCAACCATTTGTCTCTACTGATCACCCATGTTGAATTTAATATTTCTGGGGTTAACCCCATGAACATTGTAACAGTTTTTGCCCTTCTATAGTTCCATTTCTTTTTAGGATTGAGAAAGAAAATACAAGATTTTAATATGGATCGATCTATAATTTTTTGTAGGAAATCAAATACCACCTAAGATCATGTGTATGTACATCCACCAAACCCTAGTTCAAATTTCACGAGGAAGCAATAATTGTTCCTAGGCAACTAATTTAATTTTAAAAATCTTCATCATTCTTCATGAAGTGAATACTCATCAAGCACTACCTTTCCAATATCTGCCACTGGTGGTCAGGAGTGTGTAGTTCAGTGATGCAATTGGAAGCATGGTCAGGTCCATCAAATCTATAAGCAATCTGAGTTTTATGTCAGGTTTCTAGATTTGCTATCATCCAAAAAGGTGGCACAAATGAGCACATATTATGAAGAGAAGGGTAGCAATGAAGAAGCTTCAACTTGAAAATAGCCCTTCCAGGTGCATAAATAATTGATAAAGACAGCAATTTAAGACAAAAAAGTTTACCTGCTAAAAATAAACTGTGGAAAGGTGCATTTGTATAAAGGAGGGTTGTCTATGATTTCATAGACACAATTTTTGTGTGTTTACAATAAACTGTATTGAAAAGGACAAGAAGACAGTATAACATAACCATCAAACAGCATCAGGTGATGGAGACATCAGATTGCACACTGACAATATGGAACATTGATGCATGAAGAAATCTAGCAGATAAAAGAATATCTTTTGCTTTTACCAAAAATTGTACAACTAATATACTCACTTCACTATTTAGAGCTGCAGTGGCAGAGCCTCGTTCATTGGGGTCAATTGCAAGAAGAGTTTCAATTAGGGGGAGAGAAGAAGTTGGAAAGTTATTGAAAACTTCTGATATGCTACGATTGTATGGCTGCTGTGGCTTGAAAAGGGTTGCATTTGGCAACCTGGATTTCTTCCAATACTCCTCGGATGGCGAGCCACATAACTTAAATATCTTGTGCAGTTGCTCAACCTAGGCAGAAAAAAGTCTGAATAAATAAATTGAAACAGACTACTTTGAATTTGAAATTTGTAAACAAACAAAAAAAATGGCAAACGGATGAATGTAGTCCCTCACATCAAGTGGATTCCAAAAAAACAGAAAGCAAATTCAAATCGTACAAATAAGGTAGCAGCACTGAAAGTCAAAGACTAAAAAGTCAAATTGGAATAACATCACCCAATTTTTCTTATGAATAAACAAAGTATGAGGTATTCTTAAAGTTGGTGTTCCTTTTTTTTCTCTAAACTAGAAACGTGTGGACAGGAACATCCATCTGGGTAGCCTAACAGGTAGACCTAACGTTGAGTGAGGTCAAGTCATATCAAATAGTCATATGACCATAGAGATAATTCAATGAATTTGCTTGGATTTAAACAAAATGTTAACAAAACATTCCTATTAGGTAATATATTCCAATAAAAAATGATTTGTGTATCTTCCATTGCCTAACCATTCCATGGTTGGAGGAGAATGACCCAAACCATTTCAATTGCAAACAAAAGATCCCATGCTAAGGCATGACTTGTTGCCCCAAATAAAAAAGTTAATCTAGAATCTAGATGGTTGATTGATGTGCATATGTAGTAAAACAGCATCCTGTTGACTTTAAGTTTGTGCAATAAGCCTAAAAAACAATTACTATAAAGCCAAGATTAATGAGAATGTGCATCGTGGCACATTCTTAAAACCTAGATTACTGTTTCCAAAAGACTGCAACGACGCCACATTATTATTTTCTAAATATGTCGCAGTATTACTTTACTGTTCCAGAAGAAAGATTGATCTGGATGAAGATATTCAGAAGGATTGGTCAAAAAGAAGTCATTAGAATAGTCCATACCAAACAAGGCAAGTAAATAAAGATACCTCGGTTCGTCCAGGCATTATTGGTTTCCCAGCAAGTAACTCTGCCAAAATGCAGCCAGCACTCCAGAGGTCAACGCCAACACCATAGTAAGTGGCTCCAAGAAGTAGTTCTGGGGGACGGTACCAAAGGGTGACAACACGACTTGTCATTGGTTGCTTGTGTTCAGGATCATAAAAAGAAGCTAGACCAAAATCAGCTATTTTCAGAATTCCATCATTGTCAATAAGCAAATTGGAACCCTTGATATCACGGTGCAATACACCATTACTGTGGCAATGCTCAAGGCCAGATAACAACTGCTTCATATAACATTTGACCTGCCGCAGGAAAATATATATAAGAAAAGAACATAGCCTCTCTAGTGTCATTTATTTACCTATATTCAACTTGGAACACAGATAAATAGGCAGCTAAGAAACGGCAGCAGCTAGAAAGTGCTAAACAGTCAAAGGGTATATCTTACTTACTGCAAATTAAAGCAAGTTTCTAACCCATTTCACCCCCAAATCCAAGATGAAAAAGGGTTTTGATATGTAGGGAGGTGATAACTATTAATCTGCAGAACAGCACATTTGATCCTCACTTCATAACTCCTAATGACAAACCAATATGTTTATTTTTATAAGTAAATTCCTCTTTCTACATAGATTCCCCTCCCCATATTCAAATACTCACAAATTGATAAAAAGATTAGATTTACAACAAAGTGAGTTCCCAATAATTTCATCCATCCAATAAATCTTAAAGGTGATGGTGACTTCAAGCACTTAACCAGACCCCACAACCATGGGGATTAATCCTATTAACACATGTAGCTGTCTAGTTCAATCAACAATGCACCCTAGTTTTTCTTGGAGTTGCATTAACTTGTGCAAAAAATTGGGATGAAGCTCAGCAGCAGGGAATCATGAACTGGAAAGTCACAGTTCCATACTTGTATCCAAGAAACCCATTTTCAATATTGTAATCCCATTCAGATATTTTCCATCACCTGTAGCTCCTTCAGTTCTAACAAAAGCCATCTCACAAACAATCAAGTAATGCTTATGTTTTTCTACTCAGCTGGTCCAAATTAGTCGGTGTTCGCAGAAAATGAAGAGCAACAGGTGGATAGTAAAAAACAGTTATCCATACATGGGGGAGGGCAGGAACCTTATTCTGTTCCATAACAAGGAACTCTTATTTTGACACGTAAACACCCCCGCCGCCCCCCACCCCCAACAAAAAAAAAAAAACCCACAGAACAAATATTTTTTTACTAAAATAGAGATGAAGTAAATTCAACAGCTCCATATTTGTGAATTCGTAAAGGCTAGAGGCAAGAAATGCGTTAAATTAAAATTAAGCCATCTAAACTATTCATTAACGGTAAAAAGGGCAGCAAATAAAACCATGATAAGGGCGTCAAAATGCTATTTTCAAAAATTACACTTTCCTGAATCCAACCAAAGCCTAATTAGAAGCAATTAGACAAAATAAAAGAGGATTTTTAAGAATAAAGAATAAAGAGGGAGATTCTACATCTTCATTTGGTGGAGTGATGTGAAGTACGAAATTTCAGCGAATTTACATGCCAAAGAACAATAAACCACATAACATCACAGAAATAGCTCCACAAATTATGATCATAAAAACACAGCATTGGATACCCAATCACAAGGTATGGACCCCAGGACAGCAGAAAAGTCTACTGTAACATCAAGACACAATACAAGTAGAACTAAATGACAAATGCAACTATAAAAGCTCATGAAACTTACTAGGGAAACCAGAAAACATAAAACAAAAAATTATATTGCTTTTGAAAACAAAAATTACAGCTTTTTTTTTTTCAAAAGCCAGGTAAGCATTTCCAAAATGCCAACAAACAACCTGTACCTTGGAAAACCAGACAACAAATTTTTTTATATAAAATGCTCAAGTTCACCCAATAATTCAACACAATCAAGACCAAACTAAACCCGTTTAGTACAGAGTTAAATTACTGAAAAATGGGTTTGATAAATCACCTGTGGCTCTGTGAACTTGACCCCCTGGACCGCAGCAAGGCCGGCAAGGTCGTGTTCCATGTATTCAAACACGAGGTAAAGACTTGAAGACATTCTTGATGTAACCAATCCTTCAAGCTTTATTACATTTGGGTGATCTAATTTTCTCAAAACAAGTATCTCTCTTGCCATGAACTTTACACTCTCTGCCTCTAAATTATCAAACCTGACCTTCTTCAAAGCCACAATCTTTCCTGTAATCAAATCCCTGGCTTTGTATACATTGCTATAAGTCCCTTGCCCAATCTAAACAACAAAATCATCACCATAGGTCAGCAAATTATGAACACACACATATACATACATACATATATATATATATATATGTATGTACATGTAATTGTATAGATTTAGGGATTGTGGGAGTACCTTATCGAGCTTCTCAAAAGTGTTGGCGCGGCGAGGAGGCCAATCCTTTATGGCGTCGCCAGCGACGTCGCACAACCAAGACGGCCAGCCTTGGCTGGTCTTCAATCTGAACTCCGGTTTTGGCTTAAGCCGGCCCTGAGCCGGAAAATCCCCGGTGTGCCGGATCCTCTTTCTGTCCTTCTCGACTCCTTCTTTCCCAAGCCTAACGCCGCCTACACCGACGTCCAACAGCTCGACGTTCCGGCGAGGGTGCGAAGCTCCGGAGGGCCTCCGACGGACATCCCTCGGTCCATCGCCGGCGGCCCTCGTCCCGAAAACGCAACCCATGCCTCAGCTTTTCCTGTTACCGCCGCCACATCAGATTCATTAAAAACGATGGTTTCAGAAATAGATGGTGTTCCGGCGAGAAGTGATCGGGAAACAGTTAACTGAAAACCGCTAGTGGTATCGTTCGTGCATTTATTCCTTCCTTTGGGATTCCAGAAACCGGTGATTACAACAAAATGGCGAATTTCAGGGAGCGGGGGAGTGAGTGTACGGAACAGATAAGTGGATTGAAATAGAGGAGGGACAGTGGGGTTTGGAATTAGAGAGAGAGGAAGTCCAACGAAGGATACATATAGATGATATATAGATACAGAGGTGGCGGTGGTTGTATATAATGGGATCTCCAGAGAGTAGTAAAAAGGGTGTCAGTTGGGACTTTTACTTGGATTTCTCGTCTCTACGACATCCCACTATAATATTACTCTCTTGGTCTTTGATTTAATTACGGAATTGCCACTGTAGTATTGGACAGTATACACTACAGAAACTTATGGATGGTGACCTCATGGTTTTGAAGTCAAAGGAGAGAGAGAGAGAGAGAGAGGGAGGGGGGCCCCGGGGGGGGCGGGTGGTCCCTTTTTTCTACGCAATTATTATATTTGCTAAATTATCCAAAGCATTCTAATTAAGGAATCTCCATCTTTCAAACTTAGGATTAATTATATATTTTCCATAAAAAAAACACAGTATTAATTAAATCAATGGTATTATCTCTTTTAATAAAGGATTATTTGGACACTAACTTATAACTTATGTTCATAGCTTTTTTAATTGTGTTTCGATGATAAAAAAAAATGACTTAAAAAATATATTTATATCTAATACGATTTTTAAAAAAGTAATTTTTTAAAATTAAATTATATCTTTATAGCTTATAAGTTAATCACCCAAACATTTTTTAAGTACTATCAGCTATAATTCATTATTTAATTTTTTCAATCTAATTAGTAGAGTTACCGTAAGGTTCACAAATATAGGTAGCAATTACAAGGTCAAATTTTATGGTAATAGTTATAATATTAAACAGTAATGGTAATTAGTCGAAGTAGTAATTACAGTGTACGAGAGCCATTGCTTTTAACTGGGTATCATCTTTGAAATAATTGTTTTTAGGTACGACCTTCGCGTATGATTTTGACCCCACCAAGAAGGGACAAATAGGCCGGTCAATTAACTTATAAATTATGTATTAGAGCAGTTCTTCATACACAAAGTTAAAACTTAGCATACTGACGGTTTGAAATCAGCCTCGTTTGGTTACGTTTTTAATTTTTATTTTTTGTTATACGTTTTTGTTGTTTATTTTTTTTGTATATTTTTTATGATCTGGTGATAGATATTTGTAAATTACTGTTGTGCTCATTTAATTATTTTTATTTTAAAATTTTGAAAACAATTAAAACAAAAACACAATAAACAATTATTATTTTTTAAAATTTTGAAAAAAAACAAAAAACAAAAAAAAAATGTTACCAAACAATGCCGTAGGTCATTTTTTTTTTTACCACTGATGTGTTAAAGAAACAAAATAAAAAAATGGCGCCCACCATCGTGTAAAGGCCTGTAAAGTGCCTTTGCAATGCAAAAACTACTAAACTCTCAAAAACAAGATAAACTTTATAAAAATAAATGTTACATGTAATCTTATAATTTTATTTCTTAATTAAAAGTAAGTAAATCTCACATGTTTGTATCTAAAGCAAATTTAACACAACCCTAAATCTCACATTGTCAAAGGGAGGGATATGAACACAACATTAATTACTGATTTAATAATTTCATGCAAACAAACACATCATCTTTAAACTATAATTTCTTAGTGCTTAATTCATATTTTCACTTTCATACCATTTGTTAGTGTCCAAAATTTTTTGCCAATCTGCCATTGTTTACATGGTCCCTCGCTTTCATGATTTAGTGAATGCCAAGCTCTAAACAATGCATATAAAAAGGACATTTTTCATTTGAAAGGTGCAATTAATTTCAAGAAAAATAGGGTTATAGAGGAAACGAAGTACATGAAGCTACCTACCTCGCCAAACCCATTAAAGGGTCAAGTTTCTCATTTATTACAAAGCAACATAGAGAAGAGAACATAATGAAAAGTTGGAACATTGCAACAAACCATAACCACTAGATTATTTCTTTTACATGGAATTTTTTTCAACCAAAAAAAGAAAAAAACAAAAACCAAGTGCATGAGATTTCCGCCTCTGCGAGGTGTAACAAGGATCAAATATATGTAACTTTACTCTTGAGTGTCGAGAAGTTGTTGTCGATTTTCGAATTTGTAACGCTCAAATCGTAATGCAACAATTTTATTGTTGCGATAAAATTGATTCTCAAAAAGTCTAAAAGAGGTAATAGATAGACAAGCTTAAGTGAATCTTCTTCATCCCACAAAATAGAGAAAGAAACTCCTTCCATGTAAGTGATTCTAACTTTTTTCAATGTGAACAATATTTCATGTTGGCAAAGTTCAATATCATTGATTGGTGGTGGGTAATGGGTACCTTCATGTTTGGTTACTCACGTCGGCCTGTCCAACATAACCAATCAAAAACGTTCTCTTTGTAGAATTTTAGGTGGGATTATTTGTTCTTGCAATTATAACCAAATGATAGGACAATTTGGATCCTATGACACCATATGCATCTTCTCTTCATTGTGATTTTCATCATATACTCTTTTCCTTTACGCCAACCAGAGGATAAGAAAATTTGAATCATGGGTCCAGCATAATTGCCTGCCCCCGCCCCTCTTCCCCCCCCCCCCCCCCCCCCCCCCCCCCAACATAATTGAATTGAAGACTTTGATTTTATTAAAAATCAGAAAAATCATTGCTTCACATGTTTTGTTCCAGTTCTAGAAACACTGCTATTGAAAAATAAGTCATCAGCTTTTCATAATATTCTACTAAATCTTGAATGATTATCCTTTTTTTATGACTCCATCACATGACTTCGAAACATTTTAGTGTACTCATAGTTTAAGTTTAGTATACATTTCGATACTTAAGACTATCATTGCCATTTTAGTATCTTTGAAATTATCATTATATTATATTTATCGTTCGATTTCTTAATCTTCTATGTTCACTTATTTTAGGGCACGATTTTTGCCCATGAAAAACTCGAATGATTTCTTATGAACCTTAAGTCGTACAATGAACAACGAAAAACTTCCTTTGAATGTAGCTTTTTCGTGAACTTATGGTTTTTAGTTGGCGGAAAGATATAGAAAGGGGACAACCGTATGAAATATAAAAATTAAAGAAGATTAAAATACAAGTTTATTTACGGTTATAGTTATTATTCAAATCTCAATTCCACCCTTCATTATTTTTATAAACTATAGCATGAACAGTAATTATAATACAAATACCCCCGTTTACGAATTAATCAACAGGTTTAGACTTATTTGTTCTCCTTCCTTTTCTTTTGTTTTTCCATAAAAAATAATATGAAGCATCAACAATAGTACAATACCAGCGTATTATGTATAACGTATCTATTCTAATGCACGAAGATCTCACCACAATATAATTTTGATCTTTAATTAGGTCGTACTTATGTAACAGTTAAGTTGTAACAAATGTCATGTATTTTTTAAAGCATCGAGGTCTCATGCTTTCTCATGTGGAAGTAGGTCAAAGTTTTCAAAGTACCAATTCCCAGGAAGACAATAAATTTTGGTTTTTCTTAATGATAGAAGGAATGCCTTCCCCTCTTGATACAAATCAAAGAATAACAAAAGGCAATATGAGTATATATATATACATAAATGTGTATGTGTATAATGCTAGAATAGTCAAAATTAGTAAGAAGAATGAAAAGAAGCTTAGGCCCTAATATGAAAAGGTAGCCAATGAGATGAACAATAAGCATTACGTACGTAATGGGTAGTTGACTACAAAAGGGATGGATTGAGAGTTGGAACAGGTTCGAGACTCTGTAGCAACACGTTGGAGTCATCTCTTCCTAACTCAATCTCTCACTGTGCTTTCTTGGCGGAGGATCTTTAGTGTACCGACTCTGGCGACAAATGGGTGGGGTGATTAAGCAGGCTAGTGCCCTGGCGGAAGTGTTAGGATTCCTTATCTACACTCTTTTTTTTTTACCAAAAAATAAAAAAGATAAGATATAACATTTAAACATATATATATATATTCAATTCTACCGATTGAATGTGTGGGTCAATGAGCATGTTTTGTGGGGATTGACAATTCCATTCTTCTGGGGACTACCAGTTTGATAATTAAGGAGGAGATGAGCCACATACAGTGACGCTTCCCAAGTTCTAAGCCTATGACCCATTCCAGAAAGTTACTCCTTTGAATTAGTAGGTAGAATTTTCTGTTGAAATGATACCTGAGACTTTCTAATTTGTAGTTTTCTACCCCACTGTAGCCCATTCTAAAGCCTGGCCCACCTTCTTTGATTTGTACCATGACAATTAATTCATGAGTTTAATACACGTAAGCAAATATGTAAGATAATAAGTGTTGAATCGAGCACATGTCCCGTTAGATCTTGAGAATAATTTTCCCTATTATACTCAAGAAGTGCCCAATTTCTCTTTGTGCCTGAGGGCTTAAAGAAAACTGAAAGATAAAAGTGAAAAACTAAAACGGTGCAGTTTTATAAAATAAAAAAGTATGCATTTTCATATTTGTTGTCAAAGTCAACAAAGACAAAACTGGATCCGTTTAGTAATACTGTCAGCTTTGATTTTTTATTGTGTATTTTTATTTTGTGTTTTTGCTATGTGTTTTTTGTGATATGATGATAAGTATTTGTAAGTTATCGTTGCACCAATAGTACTAAACCAATGTTTTAGTAAGAGAGAACACACCTATTTTAGTGTTTTTAATTTTTTATTTTAAATTTTGTAAATAACTAAAAAAAATTTAATAAAAACTGTTTTTTATTATTTTTTTAAAAAATAAAAATTTAAAACAATAAACGTTACCAAACGAGACCTAAATTTCCCATGAGAGGAGATCCATATGCAAGAGTCAAGACCGCTACTTGAAGAAAAAGTTATGTTCAGTTTTGCAGGAAGATTGAAGAAGATCATGGCAAAATTAATGACCGTATAGTAGCGTATATACACACACACACACACATATATATATATCGTTGTGAAAGAGACTAGCATTGGTCAAAAATTCAAACTGTCAAAGTTTTGAAAACCACTAACAGTTTTGGATGCCTTCCCACGGTCACCATCTTCAATTAATTTTCCGTTGAATGCTATTGGTAGCCCATCTTGCCCAGTGATTAATATCAGTCCTCTTTTTAAAAAATTTTTGGGTCTTATTTCATCCTCAAATTTTATTAGCATTCAGAAATTATTGTAACCTTTCTTTAATGGCTTTTCGTTTTTTGCTTTTGTCCGTAATCCATTGTCAAAATTTTGCATTTCATATTTGTAGCCACTGCCACTACAACGAGGTCTAAAAAAATGTCAAATGTACCTATTCTTACCGCGTGTGAAGAGGCAGTTATCGTATTTTAAAGCTGTGGCACCTAAATCCCAATATCCGTTTAAATCTCTCTTGCTATTTCTATTCTTTTCTATTGTGAAATGGAAAAGATGATTAGATGGCCAAAAGCTTTTATCAGCATCAGAGCATGTTATCAAGAGTCGATTGGGTGAAGTTTATTTAATTTTTTTTTTTTTAACTATAAGATATTCAAACCTTCCGCAAATCTATTTCTTCAAGCTCGTATAGGGCCACAACCATACAAATTGCAGGCATTACTCTCTAGTGTTATTTGGTACTTTACTTCTGCTCATTTAGACGGCGCTTGTTTCCCAAAGACAAGGAAATAAGGCACTATGGATCAATTCATTTTGGGATTACAAATCCCAAAGGATAAATTTTGTAATTTAACATTCAATCCTGAATCCTAGATTACTTATTCTGACCTTCTTTTTTTTTGTTTTTTGTACAATCAAATGCGGGCTAAGACCGCATAGTCCAATCCTGCAAAACAAGCACACCCTTCCAGTATCTTCTTGAGGTTAATAAGCAAACTAATCATTAAGATTGTGTCTGCTTGTAAAACAACTTATTTTGAATACTTTTTAACGTTTTACTTTAAAATAAGCACTTAGTGTTTGGTATCTACATTTTTTAGCTTAAAATAAGCTAACTTTTTTGAATTTTTTTAGGCTAATAACCCTAAAAGCCAAAAAGCAAAAATTTTAAAGTTTTTCTTTTTTTGCTTATTACGCTGTAGTGAGAATTTTCAAAAATAATTAATTTTAGAAATAAATTAGTATGAAACAACAACTAATGTTGAATTTTTTTTTTTGCACTTTACAGAACACCATGAATATGTAACTTTTTTTACTTTGAGCGTCGTTTGATTATTTTTTTTTATAAAAAAAGTCAAAAAAAAATTTAAATTAGTACCAAACACCCCAGCCAAACTTTTTTTAAATTAGCTTATTCTTTATACTTTTTCAAACAGCTTATATTAATAAAAAAAAACTGTTCCCAAAAAGTCTAGTGACCTGCCAGGCCAAGGTCTCTGGGCCTGAAAATATGACTGCAAATGCGTGAGGCCCATAAAACTAAGCAAAGGGGCAGTCAGTCGGTTATTAGGATATGTTCTGTGCATTGCCATTGACCCCTCAAAACGACTCAGGCGAAACCAAAAATGTGGGAACCACACCGACGACGAAACCGACATGTCGGCTCTCAGTTGGCTGTCCTCCTAACATTGACGTTTACATGAGAACTTCAAGCTGCGATAAATGAATGAAGAGTGTAGAACTGTTTCCCGGCAGCTACTAAGAGAACGCGAGCTTTCTAGATAGGTTACAGTACATCAGAATTATAAAACCTTTCTCGACTTTCTGGTTTGGAAAACTCGGGGTACGAGAAAATTTCAAGCATGTTTTGCAGTGACAATACAATTCCAAAACCAAAGATCTATCCTATAGCAGCAGCTAGCACTAGTAATAGAGAGGACTTAAAATACAGCTCTGTTCAACCTAGATGCTTCACTTGATCGAAGCCGAAGGCCGAGAAAGTGTATCTGGATCCTTGTTCGTTCTCTCTCTCTCTCTCTCTCTCTCTCTCTCTCTCTCTCAATCAAACGACTTACCTTCTCATTAAGCATGTAGTTGTCTCACCAGAAAAGTAAAAATGACTAACATGAATGATCCCAAAGACACAGAATACGTAAACTCGAATAAAATTTTTTGAACTTTTTGGTAACACAATTAGTTGGAGCATGCACAATGCAATTAGGTAATAGTGACATTGTTGTATTGACATTGGAAGATACTATTCATGAAGGACGAACCAAAAGTCTGCAACAAAAGACAAAATGATCAAAAGATGGGAAAACTAGATTGTCAGAGAAAAGCTTACATTTCTGATGAATCCCTTTGTGTATCTGTATAGTTTTCAGCCTCCTGTGGTGGCACAGAAATTTCCACAACTAAAATAAATGGCATCTGCGGCGAGTTCTAACCAGAGCAAAGCTTTTCAAGAGCCATGTTCTCGTCACCACCAACACTGTCCAGTGTACTCCTCACCAAAGCTTCAGGGAAGCCCATCTCCACAAGTTTTTGTACCTGCAAAAATTCCAACATCAGCTGCCAGAATATCTAATGTTGAAATTGAATTATGCTATGTAAATTTGTTGATAAAAAGAATACATAAGAAGTTGTCCGTCGTTTCAGTAAATAAGACATTAAAAAGGAAAACATGTAAAAAAGAAAGAGAAAAAATCTATTTACCTTCTCCTCAACCCCAAGACCCGATGTTTTAGCAAAAGTTTCTGTCCAATAACGAGCTGTGGCCGCAAAGGTCTGGTAGTCTCTAAGATACTAAAATAGCCACAAGCAGAACTAATTAAAAAAAAAACGACAAGAATCTTTTAAACAGAATAAGTAAGGTGCGGAATGGGAAATACTAGCACAAATTGCAAAGATCTGATAACCACAAGGAAACTAAAGTGTTCACTTGCAGAAACTAATTTAGTATACTGTGTACATTTTTACTTAAAAAACATAGGATAGGCAGGAAGACATGGCTGGCAGCAAATTACACCTGTTGTGCAACTACAGCATCTTGTGGGTCATCAGGCTCAGGGGCAGACAGTAACGCTTGTACAGAAAGGAGCGCAGTCTTTATAGTGAGCGCTGGGCTCCATTGGTCCTTCAGGATGTCCAGGCATATTGCTCCACTTTGACTGCTGATGTTAGGATGCCTTCAACAGGTAATGTACACATAAAAAAAGATTCAGTGTAGGTTTCTAGGGATAATACTGATCATAAGTTCAGTTGCTGTCTATCGCGCATCAAGCAATGAAAACTTTCTCTCTTCTTTTTTTCTTCATAATTATCAAGCAATGAAAGCTACTACGCAAATCATCTTTTTTAGATGAGCTTAAAGCCATAATTTCTACCCATTGACAAAAAGTCTATTTATAAACCATCTAATCTGACTTCACACTTCCTAGATAGGCATAACTTTTATTTTTCTTAATTCTTCCTCTAAACTTTACAGGCAAACAAACTCAAACAGCCACCAGTATCAAAAATCAAGACACGTCCTTCAGTCTCTATAAAATAAAATGAACATCAAAGTAATAGCATCAGACTCCAAAAGCAATAGTATTGCAAATATAACAAATCTTGTATTGTATTTCAGCCAACATTGATGTGCATCAGCCTTGTAAGCCACTAATCCAGATATGCATGTTGACATGAACCCAATGTGAATCTACGGAGACTTGTCATAAAGTTTTTATTTCTTTTTAACAAGTATACAAAACAACAACTCATTCCACCAAAAACTATTTACTAAGGACCAGTCAAGTCTTCACATATCCAAACCTTATTTCTTTTTGTTAATCAATCACATTTAATCTCACTTAAAATAAAATCGATTCTACGGCTTCAAGATACAGCAGACCATCTTAATTTGCCAAACCGAAAATTTTAGGTATGTGAAGTAGATTAAAAAGACTTAAATCAACTGGAAGGTTGGAGCAATATTTCAGTTGATACGCCACCAAGTTCACCAACATTAAATAGGTTGTCTTTACGTAAAAGCATGTGGTGATTAGAAGGCAAAAACAGCCCACTTGCCACTGTGATCAGCTCATTGCACCCATGGATCCCATCAATGGATTAGCATGAACTAATTTCATGTTTCAATTAACTACTTACCAGCCTACACCTGGACTGATGATTGTCTAGTCAACCTGCCAGGAAAATGATGCTATTGTGCAACATGCATTAACCCCAAAAAGACTAGATGTGGACTTGATTCTAATCAGACCTCTTACTTCACATTTAATAGCTCACAATATCTAATCTCACTTTCTTATGCAGAAATTCATACAAATTGAAAGATAAAGTTCAATGAAACTTTCAGCATCCGCAGACACATCTTATATTGGGAAATATGGGCATCAGATAACAAAAATAATCATTTAAACGCTGCTCCAAAACTTTCGACTCCTCAGATCAACAACCACCTCCATAGCAGCTAATGGTGACTAACATGAATGGTATGAAAGCTTATAATAACAATATGCTACAATTTGTAACCAATGAGAGACAGGGAGAGTGGAAAAGGAAATTCCACGAAATTAAAACATACCAAACTTTTGTGGCAAATTGCATCTTTGGAGGCTCAAAAGGGTACCCATCTGCGACGACAACACAACAATTTAAGTCAATAGGGACTTAGATGTAGTATTTTATTATAAAATCGATTAAAATCTGAACATCAGTAAAATCACTGGATTCCCTTCAACCACCGAATTCCTCTGTAATGTTTGCAGTTTTTTTTTTCCTTTCAAAAACTAACTTAAATTATTTTCAAAACAGAGGCGGACAACCTCTGTTCTCTTCCTTGTTTCTAGTCTCTACAATACTAAAAACCCAGTCTGTCTTCAAAATTGCAAAGCATTACTTTTCACCTTAATGCACACTTTAAACCATCACCTCTCAAATGGAACTCCGTATGCCTATTTCTTCAAACCTATTTTTCCAGCGCATTCCGTGGGTTAGCTAAATAGTTATCGAATAATATTCCTAAGTAACGAGCTGAATTGCAATAGATGACCTAAGGCATCCATATTTAGCCACACACACATTCACACCACATAGTGAATAACTGCCAAGAAGCGAATTACTCATTCAAAACCCTAAACCTAATTTTCCATCCAAATTTTGTAAAGAAACAAGAACACAGAACAAGAGAAAGATATATTTAAAACCCTAAAATTTTGAAGGAAATAAGAGCAAGACCGTCGAAAGTCTGAGAGTGGTTACATATACACATATACATATATATATATATATATACACGCGCGTACATAAGAAGATATACCGGCCAAAACGATGTCGACGATGAAAGTACCGCCTTCATAAGGAGTACCGAGAGGACCGGGAATCGTTCCGGTCAAATGAGTGAGATTGTCGCCCTTAAGCTTGATGCTTATACCGGACACATCAACGTCTTTGTTGCATTCTTGAAGCTCCTTCTGTACGCGAGCGAAGTCCAACATTTTCAAACCAATTTTACTCAGAGAGAGAGAAAGGGGAAGGGAAGAGAGAGAATGGGAACTGAGGAGTTGGAAATTATTCTTCAAACGCACAGCCTCTCACTTTCTCGGGGTCTCTCTGTCTCCTCGTTCTGATCCTTTACATTCCTTTTTCGTTTTGGGAACGAGAGAGAGAGAGAGAGAGGGAGAGCACTGTGGACCCTATTGCGCCAGAGCACAGAGGATATAAAGGTAATAATCAGATGAGCCCAGGAACATAAAGGGTGTTTAGACACCGATTTATTTCGTAACTTATGATTTATACTTATGACTCTTTTAAATTGTATTTAGTTAATGATAAAAAAGTGACTTAAAAATTATTTCAAAAAGTAATTTTTTAAAATTAACTTATGACCAAGGCTTTTGGTCCAATAGTTATGGATTCACCTTGATTTTAATAAGGTCTTGGGATCAAGTCGCGGCAGAAGTGTGATGCGTGAAATGGATAATATCTAGTTTTCCTGCCATTTACTCTTTTTAAAATTTAATCTATTGATACACTGATTTCTCCGCCTCTACTAACTCTCCTTGTATTTAATCCCTTCACAAAAAAAATGAACAAAAACACTAGCTTATGCTACCAGTAAGTGTACTACCATTCCAGTTGGAAAAAACTTCTTCCTAACTCAGTTGAGTTCCACCCATATTCAACTTGTTAAAAATTTGGTATATAAATAATTTAAATTTAATTACATTATACAACTTTGTTAATTTTTTGAACTTGTTAAAATTACTCGAGTTCTTTTTGTTTGTGATTAACTTGATTAAAACTTATTTTATATTTATGTTAAGATACAAAAATTAAATTTAAACATATTTTGATGCACAATTTGAAGAATCTACTTTTGGTTTGTTTAAAACCCTAGCTTGAGTCATCGGGGAGGTGATTAATAAACGGGTGCCCCAGTTAGCTTGAGTCATCGGGGAGGTGATTAATAAACGGGTGCCCCAGTGTGCCACTTTTGAAAGTCAAGTCAACATGGATGGGGCCTAACATCAATGCTAGCACTCGTGGTCACCAATTGTATCTGGGGTACGCTTTTATACATGCACCACATGCATGAATAGAATCGTACCTAATGTTTTTTTTTTTTTTTTTTCTGAGAGGTGACAAATGAGTAGGTTTTGACGAGTTTGGGTTGAGTTTTTATAAATTATAGGTTGAAATAAATTAGTTCAAATACATTTAATTAATAAATTAATTAAATTTAGACGGGCTTAGTTAAATATACATTATAGCTGTTAATCTAAAACCCATTCGTTTTTAATATAATTTTTTTTATTTGTTTGATGAGATTTTTTTTTCATTAGGCACGTGTATGAGGCTCTCTCAATCGAAGCCCATGGCCCCTCAATTATCAACAGATCTATTACAACAAAAGCTCAGAAATCAAAATCAATGGTTGCTGATTATACCTTCATCATCATCCGTCAACACCGTTCTCTCTCTGTGCAACACCACGATTCATGAACCTCTCATTTTCTCTCTCTTCAAAACCGTAACCGACACCCAACAATGTAAGAAGCTTGTGATCCCTTCGAAGCCCAATGAATGGAGACCTCACAAGAAGATGAAAAATCTTGACTTCCCTCTCCGACCATCGCCCAAATCTTCGATTCAAGGTCAAAAGCCCCTCCATCACTGCCACTGCCGCCGGTGGTCCCAACATATCTTACGGTTTGAATCTCCGCAATCTCTGCAGCGCGATCGATCTTTATAGAGATGGTGACGTTGTAGAAATTGAAGAAGATTCAAAGAGGTTACGGGATGATCGTGGGTTCGATGAGTATACTACACTCGCTTAGGGTAACCTATTAGATACCCACTTTCAATCCACTCTAGCCAGCTACAATCACCCAATTACAACCCACTTATAGATTTGGATAGGTTTGAAAGGTTTCTAGGATGACGGATTTGGGCAGGTTCATAAATTTTGGATTGAAATTGACAACCTAGTTTTTTTCTTCTAATACAATTGCCTTTCGTTGTGAAAAAATTATTACATGTAATCGTTATAGACCTGTCTTTATGATTTCAACCTTTATAAAAAATTTGTACCTAATATTTTTTTTCCCTTCTCAATAGAATCTACCATTAAGATTTCAACTTCTATAGTAGCTCTCACACTAGATCCACAGATGCTCAAATCATCTGCAACATGGTACGAGTGTAACAGGCAGGTGGAATAATTTATCTGTCGGCTAGCCCTCCTATCAAAGCTTAGTCCAACAAGCCCACAATTGCTCCAGTTATCCAAGCCCAACATTATTATTGTCCAAGGCTCCAAGCTGAAGTGTGAGGATTAACAAGGGACTTACAATAATTCTGCAAAAAGGCCTCAATGGAACTGAAATGGAAACAGATTTTGATAGAGCCAAGAAACAAATTCAAGGGGGCAATGTAAGAACTTGACTTTCAAATCAATGGTGAAATTCATCTTTACCAGATTCAACTTATTGAGGGAAGAAAATAGATGTGCAGATAAATTGACTAATCAACAAAATTATTAGACTGAACATTTTGTGTACTTAGACTTTAGAGGACTGTCCTATGCAAGTTCGACCACTTTTAATTATATATAGTTGTTAATCTCACACCACACCGATTTGTACTGGCCTGTACGTACCCCACCAGTTATAAAATGATGCAAGAAAAAGGTAAGTTTCGCACCGGTTAAAATACCGGGTATTACTGGCAAATACCAATCCATATCGACTGTACTGAACAATACCGATCTGCACCGGGTGGTACCGGACTATACCGAATTTTTAGTAATTTTTTAAAAAATAATTTGTTTTATTATTTTTTTATTATAAATGTCTATTATTTTAATAAATACTAGACAAGTAATGTCTTTTAAATATTTTTAAATACCTACTTAGGTCAAATTATATGTTTATATTGTGTAAAAATAATTTAGTGTTAAATAATTCTTCATATGAACAATGTCAAAAATTTGAAAGATAATATATTGTAAATAAATATATAATTTTATATGTATAAAATATTAATAACAATAAACTCGATAAGGTGTTTAGTAATATACCGGTGTCGGTATGTGTTATACTAATAACAAAAATAATGCACCGACGAATGCGACATTGACAACTATGCTTTTAATGGATGACATGACCCAAAATTATGTACAGTTAGAGACTAGTTTGCTCCTTCATTTTATATCTGAAGCAACAAAATCAGGGCTCCAAGCTTTCTGTTCTCTTTAGGTAGGTAGATTTTGAAGGGCAGTGATGGCTCCAACGCTTACAGGGCCTCCTAATTGTTATATAATTCAACGGTAAAAGTTATGCCATGTCGGCTCGTAGAGCTTGATTGGGTTGGCCATCCCTAGGAAAAATTAGGTTTGTTTTAAAAAAAAAAGTCTATTGTTTAAAAAATAAAAAAATGTACATAAAATCTAGCCAAATGATGCGTCAACAAAAAAATTTGTAAATAGAAGTCATTAAGAGGGGCGGATGCACGAAGGACTCAGTGGGTAAAACTGTAAATGAGCTGAGTTTGAGTAACTTGAATTTTTAATTGTATATAAACTTATCAAGTCAAGTTTAAAAAAATTAATAAGCTTTAAAATATATTTAAATTTAATTTATTTACGTAACGAATTAATCTCAAATAAATTTTTAACAAGTCAAACACGAGTCGAGATGGAGTACTTAAGTTTTTTTGACAGCTTAATCATGATGTTGACCATGATTTAACATCATGCACTTACAAAATTATATAGTATGAAAAATTGTGAAAAATTATGAATCTCGCACTTTACCACATGAAGAATTATCATATTTTTTTGACGGCGTGTGAGAAAAGAAGACAAAAAAACTATGAGATGAAAATTAAATAGGGGTTGCAATCAATAATGAATAATAATAATCAAAGTGGTGGGTGAGGAATTGAGTTGTCAGACAAAACAAGCGTACGTCTTGTAGCTTCTAGTTACAACAAGCTCTAAAACAGTGAGTCAAATGACAAAATTCTCCTTGGCAGCAGGGGGTCTAATGAGGCTCTTTGGAATGTTTCTTATCTCTATTCACAAAAACAGTTTATCTTTAAATCAAACAAGCATTTGGATTATGCATATGCCACCAAAATGGACTAATGAGACAAGCCTAATTGAGTTTGTTGTGAAAGGCAGCCCCTAAAATCACAACAACTAACTAATTAAGTTAACCAAGTTAATTAAGACTCTTAGTCTCCTTTTGAAGGTCAAGAGTTTGACTCTTGTCAAATATTAGAGTTGGTCACAATTAACTTATCATTGTAAATACTTCATATTTTTCATCGGATCGCAAAGAAAATTAATCAAAGTACGTGCAAGTTGACCTAAAATACCTTCTACAATTGAGCCAAAAACACAAAAATTCATACCACCTAAAATTTGAATTGATAAGGTTTACTTGCTTCAATTATTAATACAATATTTATGTATTGAATGCAATTGAAATGACATTCATATAGCCTTTCTAAATATATAAATGTAAATAAAAATAAGGTAAAATTTTATACAAAATGACATGATAACTTATAATTTTTTCATTTCAGACCATGCTAGTAATTTGTTTGATTCGTAATTTTAAAAATACTAATATCACATTACGATATTTTCAGTATAAGAATTTTTTGTAAATAAATGATAATGGAAGGATAATCAAGTCATTTTAGCGAGGGGGTTGGTTGCGCATATGCGAAGTATTCAATGAATTGAAAAGCAAGACAATTTGGGTCCAGCCAGCAGCCCTGACTGAAAAGGTCAAGCATGGCAGTCTCAGAGACTATAAATAGAATCTAATCGCGCCAATCGATAGCCGTAAAGCGGCAAAAAGAGAGAGAGAGGACTAAAGAGAGAGAGGGGCAGACACGGGCAAGCGTCACGTGACTCGTAAGCAAATGAGAGGAAAAGAGTGACACCACACGTCTCTACAACCTTGTGCTAACTGAAGATAACGTGGATCAATTTACAACAAAAATTTGCGCCACCTCTCCTGCTTTATCTCATCTTACATGCTATACATGGATATATATTTATTTTATTATATAAAGGTAATAATGATAAAACGAATCAAGTTAATCGAGTTTTGTTCATATTTATTTTGTTAAAAATTTATTTAAAATTAGCTTATATAAATAAGTTAAGTTTAGACATATTTTAAAATTTATTAATTTATGAACTTGATTAAAACTCAGCTTAATAAAAAATAATACACTAAAAAATTCAAACTACTCGAACTCGGCTCGATTAAAGTTTATTTAAGATTGACTCAAAAGTTAAATAAACAAAGTTTGAACATAATTTCAAGCTCGTTAAAATTTTCAAATTAAACTTCAACAACTAATTTTATATAGAGACAATACCTTAAAAGTTGCTTATTTCTTTCACTTGTCAAAAATATCCTCAAATTTTCTGAATTTTTGTAAATTTGCTTTACTTTATTAGTTTAATTAATTAAGAATAATTTTAACTATTCAAATTCCTTTTGCAACTTAATGTCACACGTTTTTATAACTGTTGCAAGTAGAGATGACAAAATAATCTACATTTTAGGTCCTTGCCCCACCCTCCCTCTATTAAAACGAGTACAAGGTGATAGTAATCGGAGTGAGAACAATGTGCAATAACCCATCCTAACCAGAATCGAATCGTTACACATATATATTTATTTTTTATTCATACATATTTTATTAAAATATGATTATTACGATTTTCTTTATTTTGTGATTTTATCCGTTACTTTGTCCATAATGTATTTGAAAAAATCACTACCATAAAAAGAGATACAATAAAGGTGTTTAGAGAGGTAAAATGGAGCGGGCCAGGGCAGGGGTGGAGGCGGGTAAAAAGATAGGGTTATTATGATAAGGCGGGGATGGATAGGGATGTTTACAATAATATGTTAAATCATTTTAGAATAGTTTTATATCGTATTTTTGATAGAGCTTTAGAAAGGTCACAATGTGTTAGGTTTTGGGAGGCAAGACTCAAGGTCTATATAAGAAGAGTTATATCTCCTTAATTAAGTGCACCAGTTAATAGTTTAGTTAATAACTTTTAACTTTAGTAAATTCCTCTTGAAGAGGTGAAAGTTAAAGTTTAGTTAGTAAGTGTTTTTGATTTTTCTTTATTTATTTTGATATTCCCGTTAAAAGATAAATCCAAAAGAGAGATAAATTTGGGAGGGTCAAATTCCCAACACAATGCAATCTTATAATTTGTTACAAAGAATTTTACATAAATGACATTGCCATCTCCTTTTGCGTTTCATCTTAGGCACTTAGCACCTCCAAAGTGCATATTCCATTGCAAGATCTCTCGGTCCTTGGAGGTCTGTGCATTAGGCTTAGGCTAAATTTCATGAAATTGAATAAATTCCCAACTATCATTTCTATCGAAATTATTTATCATGCTTAGTGTCCGTTTGGTAAGGTTTAAAAGCCAATTTTTTTTAAGCTTGTTAGTAAAAAAGTCAAATTTTTCTATCTTTTTTGCTTTTTTTATATTAATTAGATAAAAATAAAAAAAAAAGCAAAAAAGTCAACTTTTGTTGATTTTTTTACTTATAAACTTATCAAAAAGCTAATCCATAAACTGTATCAACACAGCCTTAATTTGTCTCTCTTAGTATTAACATGGAATTTCAAGAGATACAAAATATCATCTCAATGTCGACCTCCTTTAAATTCGAGGTTTGTAAAGTGTTGAGCGACTTTCATATCCTGCTCATATGTTCGGGACCCAAATTCATAGCTGAAGTTTTTTATGTATCCAAAAAAAAAAAAAATTGTTGGCCACCGTTTTAGCTATTTATATAATTTAAAAACTTTAATGCTTTATAAGTTGATGAAACTTATATAGCTTTGTATATAAAGACCCATCATTTTTTTTTTGCAGATATATATTTTTTTGTTGGAATATTTTTGGGTAATTAGATAAGGGCATGTTGATGTCAATAAACGTTTTTCTGGCCAAGAAAAATGACAGAAATGTTAGGAAAAGATGGACCCCAAGCAGCATGTGGTTCTACGAGTCCAGCCAGAAAATTCTGGCTAAGCAATGACCCTGGTGATACATGTTACATGCACCTCCCAAAGGAAAGCTGGAAGGCTTACAAATTACTAGCAACCATTATATTATATAGAGAGAGAAAGAGAGAAGAGAGAGAAGAAGTGAACAGAAAAAAACAGATGAAAATGCGAAGGACCGCATAAACAGAGGGGAAACGAAGCTCAAGGGGAAAAAAAAAGAAGAAAACTAAGAAAATTTTGGGGTTTTTTTTATTTTCGCTGATTTGATTCTCTACAAAATCTTTTTGACAGTTCCGATCGATACGTGTATTTATTTATATATATATATGCACACGCAAGCAAGTTGTGCGTAAATGATCGCAAGCTGCACTGGTGGGTCTATTTTGATTGTTGTTCATCGTATACTAATTACCAACAGTCATTGAATTTTCTTCGCTTTGTTTATCAGCTTCGATTGCATCGATATCGCTCTTTGAATTTCTGGGTGTGTTTTTTCATTTTTCCAGCAAGCGATGATATTCATAGGTTCATATATGTATAAAAATGTAATATATTTGTATGTGATGTGTTGCTTTCTGGTTTGAAAAGTGAAAGAACTACGTTCTCTTAAACCAAGGTTTTGGGTTAATTTGAGTGGGTTTTTTTGGGTTTAATCGGGTTTCCGATGATGAAAATTTCAGGATTTAAAACTTCAATTTCTGTCATTTACGTTCATTTTCTGGGCTGCCAAACGGAGAAGTGGAAATTCTCGAGAGGAATTTCTGGATAGTCATACTTTGATGCGATTTATAGTGGAAATATGAGGCTTTTCTGATTGGGTTCCTGGTTTTCAATTCCATTTAATTGCTCCATGATTGTTGATTGATTAAACAAATTGGGTTTGATTAAACTTTTTCTTGAAACAGAATGGTTTCAAAATCGGATTTCGGTGTTTACATGGCAAATTTTTTGTTTTGTTGAACTGTTGTTCAGCTTTTGTTATGGGTTTTGAGGCATTTAATTGCTTCGCCGCTATAAATAGGTTTAGGACGTATTGTACGCATATAAATTATAGATAACTTATTGGTTGTGTTTGGAAAATTTGAATCATGGAAATTGTATCGTAGAACTCTCAGTTATTGTTGTTCTTGATGCATATTAGATCGGCAACTAGTTCAAAACAGTAATAGAACCTGTGTATCTTCAATCCTTGACACACCAGCTTTAATAAGCTTACGTGAAGTATAGAGATACGTAATGGTAAATATTTTTTTGTAAGCAGCCTTATCTCTGCTACTATAACTTGTTTCCTCCAGAAACATTAGAGCATTGTGCTTTTCTATCATGGGCAATTGCCAGTCTACTTGAGCTGAGGGACTCCATATTGTGTGTATGTGCTTTTATTTCGGTGAATATGAAGGCGAATTCTAAGTGTAGTGCAAATGTGTTTCTATATTCTCTTCATATTCTTTCCATAGCAAGCTCAAAGAACTGACTTTTTTTTTGCATATTATCTCAGGTTTGGGCCCCGTCTTTTAGGATCAACCATGAAGCAATGGTTTCATCTCGCTTACTGTTGTGAAGGCAATACTCATTCTGCTACCTATGCTGTTATGATTTCTGGTTTATATTCATACGAGGGGCTCATGGTGGATTGAGGATGCATTTAATAGATAGTTGCAGCCCCTGCAGTAAATATGAGAGTCAGTTGGGTCTCTCACAAGCAATGCTAGCAGGGGTTAGACCTTGAAGGTTTTTTCCTTCTTATATGGCAGTGGAGTGAACAACTCATTTCCATTTATACCTTCGATTTTGATCCCATGTGAAGTATGCTCTTATAGGTGGGCAAGGAAAGAGTACCAGAGTGAAGATTGGAGAAGCTAGAAAACGAAGAAAAACAAAATTCTTTGGACATTTTGAAGAACAAGATACTCAACATCAGTCATGGGCTTGCCTCAAGCGTCCTCCAGCAAAATTGCTGAGGAAGTGGCAGCATCATTGGGTACATTGGTGCAAACTGCACCTCGACTTGTTAGTTTGAGCAGCTGTGATTTAGGTGGAGTTCATGTAGGTCACCCAGGCAATCGTATTCCCGGGGATTTCCCTTGTTCTTCTTTAAGGGAGCTTTCAAAGGATCCAGATGCTCTCAACTTACATAAAGGTGGTATGGCTCACATACATAGGTTGAGGATTGGTTCCAGTGAAAAAAATAACTTTTTCACTCGTAAAGGTGGACAGAATGTGCAAAGTCCTGTTTCAAGGATTGTGGGTTTTCAACCCAGGGCACTGGATTCCCATACCGATGCGTTTGAGGGAAACCAACTAGATGGCCATCTTTGTTCTAATTTTGTTAGTAGCAACAGTAATGAAACTGAGACCACTAGCTCACTAGCCAGGAAGCGGTTACTGTCTCCCTTGAATGGCATGCTTATACCAGATCAATTTGATGGTGAATCCCTTGACATTGGTGGCACCATTAATAAGAGTAATTCCCATAACTTTTCTGTTATGCAAGAACATAAGAAAGCTAATATGGGCAACTCTGGATGTTTCAGTCCTATTGTATGGTCCACAGGTAGTTTCTCAGAAAGGAATAATAATTCACTTGATGATAATTATGTGACCAACTCCAGTTTCTTCACTGATGGCCCTTTGCTTGTGAACAAGGATTCACAATCTCTCAATCTTCATCCGACTTCACCTGGATTAACTTGCTTTAGAGAAACAACTAAAGGAAGGTACCAAACCAGGGAAGTAGCCATACCTCCAAAAAAGGTAGTCTCCTCTCCACTGTCTTTGTCTCCTCTTGGCCCAAAATTCTCTGGAGAAATCAAAACTTCAGGAGGGTGTGTAGCTACTAGAAAAGAGTTAGATGAAAACTACTTAACCTTAAAGGAGATGGAACAGTCACTTGATGGAACTATGTATGGTATTTTACCTTTCCAGAAAGAAGAGGATTCCAGAATGGCAAGCAAATCATTTCATGATGTTGATCTTCTCCGGACAAAGTTTGACCAATTCACCCCTGAAAGCAATTATGGAATTGATGGCCACTGGAGTCAGGACTCAACCCTTACTCCTCAATGTGCCAAGTTGGTCAGAACTTTTAGTGGACCACCTGTTAGAAGGTCCTTGGTTGGTTCATTTGAGGAGTCCCTGCTATCTGGTCGCTTATCATCTGGGGTAGCCAGTCAGGTTAGTGTACATATATATAGATACATGGTCATTCAACTTTTTGTTTCATCAATATCTATTTTTTAGTTTTTAATTCCTATACAATTCCTTTTGTGCAGAAAATTGATGGTTTCCTTGCTGTTCTGAATATTACTGGAGGAAATTTCTCGCCACATACTCAAAAGCTTCCATTTGCAGTTACCAGTGTGGATGGAGATAAGTACCTATTGTATTACTCGTCAATAGATCTTGCAGGGCATTTGCCATCAAATAAGTATAGAGGCCCTAAAATGAAAAGGAGTCTTAGCATTGATTCTTCTCAAGCAGAAAAGAGCCGCCTGCGGATACCTATGAAAGGGTGCATACAACTGGTACTTCCACCCCCCTCACCCAAAATCAAAATTGAGGGCTATTTAATTATTTTGCTTTTGTGTCTACCTAGAGCAATATGTTGAGTTACACAACAATCCTGCAGCATTAGAATATATATTGTACTTCTATTGAGATTTTATATGCATATTAGTATCTATAATTGCCTGCATGAGTTAGGACTGGTGTTTATCTCATGAATTTGGGTTATCTTGTTCTGCAATAGGAGTTTGTGGTATATAAATGTTATTGAAAGAAGTCAAGGATTGAGACATTAAGATTTTGCTGTCTCACATTGATAATTGAATCCTTGAATGAATTTGAACTTAGACTGAGAATGGAGGCTGACCAATATGGAAGAAGAGCTATCATGGCCTGGTGACAATGGCTCGAAACCCACATCTTTGTTTATCCCGCAACTTCATGTGGATCATTACATGATATATATCTATAGTTTAATTTTGCTGTGCTACAAAAATTTAAAGGACAAGTAGCGAGTATTTCATGATAAATATGTCTAGCGTGTACTGCCTCCCAACCCATAGAGTGGTTTGGCTATCTGATTAGCAGTTACTTAGCTTCTTTATTGCTACATTAGCCTCTCTCTCTCTCTCTCTCTCTCTCCTGTTAAAAGGTTGTTCCTATTAGTTGATTTGCTCTTCTCGAAGCCAAAGGCTTATTAGTGGTAAGGTTAAGTAAGTGCATGATGTTGAATCATGGTCAAACTGACATATTTGGAGATATGTGTACTTTTGTTTCTATTTTTGTAAAGGATAAGTCAAAGCCATGTGCATTAATGGTTTACAATTGTGGTTTTGAAATCTATAATAGCTGAAAAATGTTTTGCCATTTGGGCATTTTAAATTTTGAATTTCATGCTCTATTTGTCTGCTATCTTCCTTAGTTTCTTTAGAATCACCTAATCAATGAGGACACTGTAGCCCACCAGGTAGAGGTTTCAAACACGGTGACTGCAAAATGAACTTACTGTGAAACAGGAGTTGATGCTCAAAATGGTTGCTGATGTGCTGAAAAATGCTAAAATAGGAGGGGAAGCACACATGAACTTTTTCAAATGGATACGATTATGTTCCGTCTTAGTCAAAGCCTTAGACAGACGATTGCAAGTTGATTGAGTGCATATCAGCTAATTCATTTTATTGTGGTGTGCCTCCACAGTTTTTACATTGTTCATTAGAAGATTTGGATCCTTGCCAAGTTACTTTGTGGGCATATTACTTACAATATGGCTTTTTTGCATCAACAGACTGAATTGTTTTCAGTAGGTTACGTAACATATTGAATTGCTTTTGTCAGGTTCTCAGTAATCCCGAGAAGACACCTATTCATACTTTCTTTTGTAAATATGATTTGAGCGACATGCCAGCTGGCACCAAGGTAATCTGCTGTGAACCAGTACAAAATCTTTTAAATTCATACCAGCAAATCATCCACAGGAGAAATTATATGATTTTTCTCATAATGAAAAATATTTTTGTCATGAGTTTTGTTACTATCTAAACTGATGGTAATTTATCTGCATTAGAATATGGGTATTGCACAACTATAACTAACTCATAACATGATATGTACCTTATTTTTTGGATGTTATGTCAACTTTGGTCTGCTTTGGACATGTCAGCTCACATACACAAGCAAAGAGAGAGCAATAAAGTAAGGACAATATAAGCGAGTAAATTGAGTGTATATTGGCTTGAAGCAATTGGTGTTCCTACACTTAGCTGAGGTCATCCTCAGCTTAGCATGTAGAGCCGCAGCTTGAGCCTGAGTGTCATGAGATGATGAAAAATGCTGAGTCTGAGACCTTTTTGTTGAGGATCAACTGTAGTGTGCTATGCTACTTCAGTAATGAGACGAACAAATAACCTGTAATAAAATAATCTGAAAGTACAATTTGACTTGGAAAAGCCACATTCTGGGCTCGGCTTCAACTCAGCTTTTGGTCTGAAGGATGAGGGCTTGCTGTAGCCCAAACTTGGGTGGACTGCCAAGCAGAGTCATAGAGGTGCGTAGAATTCAGATTTTGTCCTTATCGTGAAGCATAACTATGGTTCCAGTCTTTAACTCACTAGTCATTTTTGTGTTGCATGGTCCAGCCTTCCTAGTTGGGTGGCTGGACAGGCTAATACCTGAATATATGAGCAGAGTTCATAGTGGTCCACAGTGCTCCGATTTTTGCTTATAATGAATGAACCATAACTGAGGTTCCAGAGTGTCTGGCTTACTTTTGTCTACTTGTCCTTGTTGTTTTGAAGATTCTTATAGTGAACTGTTTGTATTTAATTTGAAACAGACATTCCTGAGGCAAAAGGTCACTCTAGCTTCTTCTGCTCCAGCTTCTGTAATGGGTAATGGAAGACATAAGGGCCCTGACGTGAAAAATGATGTCAACTATAGCAGGGGGTTTCCTAATTCAAATGGAGTTGATAGTATACATACAATAAGTTCTACAAATCAAGATATGGTGATGGAAACTGAAAGCCCCATCTATAATGGAGAGGTCAATCAATCTGAAATTGGAGGAGGAATAGGCTTATTGCCATTGCATTGTAGTGGATTTAACAGTAGTGAATATAAAAAGACTGCTGGAATGGACAACATTACATTGAATGCATCCCGTAGGCCTGAAAGCAAAGTTGTAAATAGCTCTTCCAAGGTCAATGAGAATACTATGGGTTCTGGGGTTCTACGTTATGCGCTTCATCTCCGTTTTTTATGCCCTCTCCCAAAGAAATCTTCGAGGACAGTGCACAGGTGTAAATCTGATCCTCTTTCTGCACCTTCAACAAACGATGGGCAGACTCAAGTTGAACGACGCTTCTATTTGTATAATGATATGAGAGTGGTGTTCCCTCAACGTCACTCTGATGCTGATGAGGGCAAGGTAAGTGTAATACTGCCTCGTATAGCTTAAACTACTTAGAGATTAGTGTGTTTCATGGCCTGCTAGCAAGCTTGGCCTTTATTTGATAAATTAGGTGTTCAATATATTGAACTTTGTGCAATCCTACTTTGTTGTTGTCTAAGAATATCTAGAATGCTTGTAGAATGAAGCCTTGCGAGATTTTGAATATAACCTCAAGAAAAGGTCTAGGCTTAAGAACATTGATGATGGTTCAGTTGTCGAAGAAAATGTCCTGATGAAGGTGCTCTTGAACAAGGCATTATGCATATACAGCCTTTGTCTTTATTCTAATAAAAACCTTCAAAAAAATTGCAGTAGATATCTGATTCTTCATGTTTTGAAAATTTTAAGGTACTTCTTCGATCTTAAGATCTCTTGTAAGAAATCCTCATTTATTCTCAGATTATCGAAACGCATCTTGAAAGATGATATTCACTGAAAGCAATAGCTAATGTTTTTTTTTTTTGTTTTTCCCTTTGTATGAATCTGATCGTCAGTGCTCTATTTATATTTCTAGGCATCAAATAATCCTGTGATTTGCCGGTGAACTCCAATTTCTCACCGTTCTGCTTGTCAATGTAACTTTAGTTGTTTGTATAACATGAAATTCTCTTTGGCTTGCAGTTAAATGTGGACTACCATTTCCCTTCAGATCCTAAATACTTCGACATCAGCAACTAAGAAGTCCTGTTCTTTTTTTTTATCTCCTCCTCTCAGAATCTCTGGTTCTTTTGTACATACTTGTACATGTATTTTCGTTTATCATCTTATTCTCAGATGGGGACAAGAACCCCATTTTCACCTTGTACAGATTACATTTTCAATAATGAAATCATTTGATTTAGTTGTTGTCATGATCCTGAATATATGGGATGCTATTATCAGCACAGCATGGTACTTAGTGAAGCTTAGCCTGGAAAAAAAAAAAAGAAAAGAAAAGAAAGAAAGAAAGGGAAACTAATTGAAGGTAATTTGAGAAACCAAATGGAAAAGAGAAATCTTTGTATTCGAAACAAAAAAAAAAAAAAGGGAAAGAATGAAAGAGAAGGAAAACCAATTATTCAGTTGGCATGTATGATGATATGTTGTGATATTAGTGTTTCAAGTGAATCTTGGCGTTTTAGTTCCGGAGAAAAAAAAAAAAAAAAAGTGAAGCTTGGCATTGGAAAAAAACAACAGAACCAAGTGACTGTTTGTGTTACCAAGAAACAGATCTCGCTTTTGTCTCAAAGTAAGGCAGTATTTTGGGTTTTGCTGAGCTGATTTATCGCTTTTTTAATTAGTTCCGGCTTTTAGTTCGGGTTTTCCTTAAAAAAATGAAAAATAAAAAATTTAAAGATTAAAAGTTCATTATAAGTAGAAAACTAAAAACCCATATAAAAATACAAAATTGAAATTCAGTTAGAAAATAGGAGCTCAATTACTGGCACACAACCATAAACCTCTCTCTCTCGATTTTTTTAATCTTCAAGCTAAATGAAGCTCATGAATGACAAAGTAAAAGACGTCCAAACACACATTGTCTCCATAAACAAAGCCATATACATATCTAGTTGAGCTAATTACATATCTTCTTGGAGAATTTGTATGTACCAGTAGATATATGGGTAATGAGAGGTTTAGGTTTTGAGCTTTTTGTAGATGGTTGTGTTTAGGGTTCGAACCTTTTTTCCGCGGTCGTTCTTTATATAAATTTTACTTATAAAAAAACAATTATAGAAAGAGAACAACTATAATACCTTCAACTCTTCAAGATATTAATATTGGCCCAAGATGGCAACTCAAGAGGGAGGGCTGAATTGAGTTTTACAGAATTTATAAAAAATTATGTAACTAAAAACAGTTTGTATATTTCAACAATAATTAATCAAAGTATATATCAAGCAAGTAAAGTATATATCAAAGTATATGTATATATGCAAGCATGTATAGTGAGCAAATAAGCAAAACAGAGCAAGAAAAGAAGATCACCAGATTTATAAAAGTTCAGCCAACTTTGCCTACGTTCACTCTTCTTCGATTCTTACGAAGGTATTCCACTATGTAACACTCCTTATATAGCTGCTGGTTTTGTCACAAGTACCTAACTCACTCTTACAAAAACTTATTCCCAAACTTTTAAAACCTAAGAAATTTTATCCAAATTTCTTTCAAACTTATAAGTGATTTTTGTCCAAATTTCACTTAAACTTACAAGTGTTTTTACCTAAGAACATTCAAACTTACAGGTTTACAAACCCACCCAAGTGAAATGAATAAAGGTTATACACTGGGTAACTCTCCTAATGAGTAGATGAACAAGTATAACTCAATGAATAACCTTAAACACTCAGCAAAAATATTTGGCAGTTAAGGCACAAGAAATTTTCAACTTAAAGCTCTTGATTCCAATGGTATAATCACACTATTCATCATTATAGAAGCTGTGGTTATATGGTATTTAAAGTTATGGATCGATTCTAGCCATTGGAGAAGTATGAGAGAAGTTTTGGAGACAGATTGCACTATAACGCCTGTTAGAAATATAGCCGCTACTGTCGGGGGTCGACTCTTTTTACAATGAGTTGACTCTTTTTAGAATTTGCTTCAGCATTCTACCTTGAAGGGTCGACTTATGACTTGTAGGAGTCAACTCTATTGGTTAAAATCTGCAGACTCAACTCTCTGTTCCAATGAGTCGACTCTTTTGCAGTGAGGGGTCGACTATTTTAAGCAGTATTCAAAATTTTTAGGCTCTGTTGAAATGAGTCTACTCCTGAATGATGAGGGGTTGACTCTTTTGAGTCTCCAACAAATTTTCAAGGCTCTGTTTGAAAGAGTTGACTTTTGAAACTTAAGGGGTATACTCTTTTTACCAGAAAACTTATTTTTGCAGATTTTTTTCATTTTTTTCCAAAGTCTCCAATCTTTTCAAGTATCATTCAAATAAACTTTTTAAGGCTTGTAAATACTTCTTCAAGACTTGATGACTCCAAAAATATCTTTCATCCATTCTAGATGGATTAACTCCAATTTAATTACTTGTAAAGCTCTTCAATCACCATTACTTTATCCATTGATTTAAGTTTTCTTTAAGATCTTCGATAGAGCTTCCAAGACTTAAAATCTTCATTTCTTCAACTGATTTCTATGTTTCTTTGAACATCTTGAATCTTTTTACTTGATTTTCATTTCTAGATTTCTTCTAGGATTCTTCAATTTATATAACTTCTTCTTAGATTTCAACAAATCTTCTAAGAAAGCTATCAAGTCTTCGAGTTGGTCTCTTCTTCTTTGATATCCATCATCTTTGAAATTTCTTCATGCTCTATAAATCACCAATGTTGAATAAGCCATGCCTTCATACTTATCAATCTTCAATCCAAGATTTCTATCATCTTGAAATTCCTTCATTCTCTTATAATACCAGCTTTGTCATCTCATCATGTTTTTCATTCTCCATTCAAATATTTGCATCACAAATCCTCCATTATGATAAGTTTCAAGTCAAGATCTAATTAATAATTAATTTGTACACTAAGTAGAATTATTAGATCATTAAATCATATTTTGTTATCATTAAAATCAATACATTGAATCAACAACTAATACGCTGAAAACACTTGCCTCTTTCACACATCGTAGTTGCCAATTGGACTGACCACAATTATTGGTAATGTAATAGTAGTTACTATAATATATGACCATAATGGGGTGAATTCAAGTATGTTATTACTAGAATATGTGACCACGTTATGGTAAATACAAGTTGATAAATACGAGTCACATTTATAATAACTATTTTTTCACAAAAACCCTTCAATACTTTTTAAGATTCTAATTCAATGGTCAGATATTCTTGGTTTTTGAACCCAAGGGTTGAAACTATACCGATACTGGTATTGTGAAAACTGTAGAATTTGCCTTCCGGAATTGATCAGCTGTCAATGTCCACATTTTAAGTTGGAAAATCATGTTATTTTAAAAAATTTGAACAAAAAATTCCAATAGAATAATATGCCAGTAATAATTTTGAAATTATGACTCAATCATGGATGTTTTGATTTGAAATAAAAATATCACGAATAATATAAAAATTTTATATGTATAACATTACTCTTTAAAGTTTGGATTCCAAATCCAGTAAGAAGTACTTGAAACTTTCTCATGCTGCGCTAGATTGCTTGAATCCACTGTAGGGGGAAAGAGAATTCAAGTACCCAAACAAAGTATTCCGAGTTGAACCTTCCAGAAGATTGTAAAGTTACAATAGTGTTTGCCTCTGCATTGTATTATGCGTTTACCTCTCAGTTCAGAGAACAGGGTGCAAACAGCCCTACTACTTCCTGGAATGGGGTAAAGAGTTACAAATGGAGAGGTGGATTTCTAAGAGCAGTTGGTTTATAAGTTGGTTTGGACAGCTTCACTGTATTTGAAGTGATCATTCGCTTGTACCTTTCGCTTTCAACTTTGGAATGGTCCATATATCAACAGTCGCAATGCAATTTTTTGGTATATGAGAAATGCTGCAGCCACTAAAGGACTTCACAGATTTTCCTTTCAAACTTGTGTGGCGTTTGAGTTGTATCATCAACAAGAGAGAGAGAGAAATTGTTTTGAAGGATAAGGCTATGAGATTGAACTTCTAATTACGTGTCTAGCCTTATTCCGTATTTAGTTGTGCAAAAAGGACTTGGGATAAACAATCCAATGAGGTTTTTTTTTTGTTCTTCTTCTCTTAACCTCGTGTACATGTGAGTTATATAATTTCAAGACGAAGTGGGATAAGCAATCAAGAGTTTGAGACTTTTTTTAACCAAATCAAAGACTTTAATGAAGTATACAACTACAATAAAGTTATGACTTGACCCCATACCTTCATATAAAAATATAAAAACTATAGTCTAGGTGAACTTGTGATTTACAAATACAAGTCCATTGAAATTGTTACTTGAAACCACGACTTGAGAATGGAGGTTGGTATATAAGTTTGAAAGAGACTGGGGTGTGGTATATAATTTTTTTGGAATCGAGATTACTAAGAAACTCTGAATTTAGGATTGGAAGCCAAATTACATAACTACCCTGAAAAATTTGTAATCTTGAAATTATTTATCTGAGATTTTTTATTCCTTATGCTAAAGAATCATCAAAGTGACAGTTTGAAAAGAAAGAGCACAACCACGTGTTAGGAGACATTTAAGATGCACCCACTACAAAATATGAAAATTCAAGGCTAAAACGCATTTGAACACAGAGAGAGAGAGAGAGAGAGAGAGAGAGAGAGAGAGAGAGAGTTCTCTCTAAGATCTTCTGAGAATCATTCAAGTGACAGGTCGCAAAAACAGAGCAAAGCAGGGTGTTAGAGGACATCTAAAGATCCGCCCACCGTATCTAAAAATCCATTGGAACTCCAAAACCCAGTTTTAGCAAAAGGGTCTTGCATGAGTTAATGCAAAGTTACTCGCATGCTTCCATCTTGACATAAATGCAGTGCTTAACAGAAAAGATAAAAAAAGGGTTTAGTACTAGAAAAATAAATGAGAGATATGGGGAAAAAAAAGCAGAGTCACAGCCAAATCAAAGTGAGAAAAAAGAGAGAAAATTTTGTAAGAAGAAAGGCAAAAGTAGATGCATTGAAGGAAACAGAGGCATTCGCACGAGCTTTGTAACCTCCAAAACCGTAACAATCAATGGTGCTATTGGATCCTTTGTTGGCACCAAATGCTTGTCGTGTCAACCTCCTTTCTCTTGTAGTCATGCATCATCGTAAAAAGAAAATCTTTTCTTGCTGATGCCTCTGAATTTGTGTAGCAAAAAGAAATTTGAAACATTAGATGAAACTAGCATAGATTGTATTTTGCTGTATTCGATTGATTGTAGGGCAATCCCAAAACTATTCTCAAATTGAAGAGAGATTTTTTCATTTTAATAACAAGAAACAACTCTTGAACAGAACCACATTGGAAGTGCAAAACCCAGATACTTGCAATCCCTAGTAAATTACAAATATCACGTAGTGCACTTGAAGTCTTTTCTTTGTAAGGATAAGAAATATATTATTTATACGAATATGAGGTGATTTTCCTAGCTCAAAAATCCTTCAATTTGTTAGTTTTTGAGGAATGATAAAATCTTTTGACTGTATTGAGTAAGATTATATTTTTCTCGGTCAAAACTTGGTTCCAGTTGCCATTGCTACCCGTTGAAGTTGAACTACTCTTCAACGCCAAGAGTACACAAATACGATCCGTATTCTGATACCCTATGAGATATTGAGTAAAGTATTCTATTTACATATTTATCTTTTGTACCAATATATATATATGTTAAGAAATTGGACCCACCGCACCACTGTTCTCGTATGATATATCAAATCTTAACAATGTTAGGATTCTGTGGAAGCTTTTAACATAAAATTGGTCAAATTGATAGTCAGTCATTTTTAATGTGAAATAAAGTAAAACAACAATCCTTCTATAAAAAAAAAAATTCCTTATATCAATATTTCTTTTCTAGTTGTGATTAATCCCTGGGTATGAGGAAAAAATCAAGGAATAATAGAGAAAGGACTTTTGATAAAAATGTTTGCATAGCATCAATTTTAATTCTCTTAAGTGCAGAGAACTGAGTCTATGCTCCCCCGAATGTTAAGCCATATTACTTATGCCACCATAAGTAATTTCAAGATGACCAACCTAGAGAGATTTAACAGTTCAATTGTCCATATTACTTACAACATCAAATGCAACAGTCGAAAACCATTCCTATCCTTAGAATTTAGCCATAGATCTACTGAGGCTCATTTTCTTTTAGTGCCGAGTAGAAAGTAGAAATTTGATACCGAACTTTTTTCCCTTGAGCCATTCCTCACTCTCTCTCTCTTACTTTCTCTTTCTATAAATGCCACCATACCTCCCCACTTTCATCTCCATCAGTTAGCTACACCTCTTGCATCTCTCGCACTATCTCCCCTGTTTTTCCTCTGTTCTCTTCAAGAGCTCTTACCATGGATGGTGTTGAAGCCAAAATTATGCAGAACTCAACCCTCAAGATACACAAATATTCCTCAGCAGCCCAAATTTGCCTGAGATTTTTTGCAACCGTGACCTCATTGGCTGCTGCATGGATTATGTTCACCAGCAAGCAATCTATCATGTTATATGGCATCCCGATTGACGCCCGATATAGCTACTCCTCTGCTTTCCAGTATGAGAACCCAACCTTAACAAAACGTTGATTCAAATTACAGACTTTTATATGTTATATACCTATATATATATATATATCACCCTGTTTGAAGACCTTTTTTCTGTCAAATTTGCAGGTTCTTTGCCGTTGCAAATCTTATTGCATGTATCTTCTCTGCGGTATCCATTTTCGTTGCTGTCATCCTTGCTCGAAGTTGCTCGGACCCGAACAACTACTTCTATATGTTCCTGCATGATTTGGTAACGTTCTTGTAAATCATATAAACCATTTATCGATGGTGGTGTAGTTGGAGGATTGGGAAGATTACTCACACATCATACATATACATATATATATATATGTTTTGGGTTTGAATTTTGACAGGTTATGATGACACTGGTGATGGCTGCCTGTGCCGCTGCAACTGCGATTGGATTCGTGGGTCGATACGGGAACAGTCACATTGGTTGGATGGCCATTTGTGACCAATTCGTCGGATTCTGTGACAGAATGACCGTATCTGTGATACTCTCTTACTTCTCTTTCTTTTTGTTTCTACTTCTCACAATCATTTCGGCTACCAAATCCAGGAAAATTCAAGTTTGAAGCTTTGAAGAGAGAGAGAGAGAGAGAGAGAGAGAGAGAGAGAGAGAGAGAGAGAGAGTATCATCATGCTCGCTGCGGCGGCAGCGATGGCGGTAACGGTGACGGTTATGGTGAATATGATGCAACGGGCATCTTGTAAACATGTACTTCCTTTCATGCAACGTGACTACAAGGTTTAGCCTAAATAAGAGGCAAATAAATAAATAAATAAAAAGTTTAGAATTGCAAATTTCACTGTTGAATTTAGCAAATATTACTTAGTGCAAGTTCTTTGCATGTGAACCCCCAAAATATTAAGTAAATAACAAAAAGAGAGAGACCAGCATTGCGGCGAGCGGGCTCACGTTGGACAATTCAGTTGAACCTATCAGCTGGTGGGTTGGTTTTCCTCTATCTTAATATCTAAAATTCTCCATCAGATTTTAATATCTATAATTCTTTACTTCTTTTTTAACCACACCATATATTAGTTATTCAGATTAATAGATAATATTTTATTATTTAAACTCACAATTTTAATTAATATCAAAAAAACTATTAAAATGAGAATGTGGGTTTGAATCAGATAACATTATTGGTTAGATTTCGTTTATCAACACGTGGCATAGTAAGATAAAGAATCTAGAAGATAAAAACTCAAATAAAAATAGTTCTTCAAAAGTGAAAATAATACAAGTTATAGAAGCATAAAAATAGTATAAAATTGAAAAAAAAACTAAATGTCAAAAAATAACATCAAAATCTTAACATTTACTTGTATAAATAAAGGTTATTTTGTGATATTAATATATCATTGTGATATTTAATGTATTTCACAAATAATCAAGACAAACTCAAAGTGGGGTGACCTAGATTCTATCCCACCCCAAACCCACTTTAGATTTTATTTTTTTATTTTTCCTATAACTCACCTCTAATTTATTTATTCATACCCTAAACACGTACGTACTATAATGAGTGGAGTCAAGTGGGTTTCGAATTTTTCAAATCAAATTGCCATTTCTAGTCATGATTGATGCTAGACGCCCTGAAAAAAGAATTTAGCAAATATGACTGATCAAGTGATTAGAATTCCACCAGCACTTTGGGTTATGTGATGGGTTTAAACTTCCTGGAGATTTGAATGGTTATGATCAGTTCCTTCTGTAAATTTAGAAGAAACAGGGAGTAATTAATCACATAAGCTTTATGCATAAAACCTGTGTGCTATGTTTAGACAAGTTAAACCTGTGGGCAAACTACAACAATTAAGAGGGAACCAACTCACCAAACATGACCTGCCCATAATCTAAACATGGTAATTTGGGGACAGTATTGTTGTGGGGGATAGGATATTAATAAGGTTGTAGATATTAAAGCATGGATTAAATCCATTTTAACAGCCTAAATCCATTGGCCGGCTAAGCAAGAAACCTGATTACGTGATTGCTTCATCACTGAAGAAGCACTAGAAACATTTGAAAAAAAAAAAAAAAACAGAGTTTTTGAGTGATGAACGAATCAAGGTTGGTTTGGTTTGTTTGTGAGAATAGGTAGCACCTAAAACAGCAGCTTCAGGCTAGGATGAGGCTTAATTTTTGGCGTCGGTAAAAATATTGCATGAATACTTATAAAGATTAACGTTGTATTTGGGTTATAGATTTAATAATTAAAAAAAAATAAAGTAAGAAAAAAAAGAGAATAAGATAACAAATATTATTTTATTTTATTATTATTTTATTTTTTATTTTTTAATTTTTCTCTTAATAAATTAGAGTTCTAAACTCGAATGCAGAATCTATATAGAGATAAGAGTAGTGTATGTCAAATACACATCTCCCAATGTTAAGCTGGCTCAAATATACATGAGCATACAACCAGCCAGAGTCAGAAGGGCAACGCTTATTGCACTCCATAATGTGTGCCCGAAAGGAACTGAGACATAAAGGGTCAGGGTGGCCAAGGCGGTAAGCTAGACCCGAACAGAGAACAGCTCTGCCTTGAATCGATCATCAGTCAATTAATTTACAATCTTCAAAATTTAGTACTCGTGTCCAACGTTCGATCTCTAGACTCAGTACTTGAGTAAAGTTATGGCTATGAATATTTGTCCAACATGTATGGTTGAACACAATAATAGATGGAACAAAGGGCAACGGCGAGAATTGATTTGGTAACTCTTATTATTTTTTAAATTTTTTTATTTATATTATGTAACAAGTTTGTAAATATAGTATATTATCTCTATTGAATTTTTCAACACTTACATTTGTTCCTATTTAATTTACTATCCTATAGAAATTTTTATTTTTTACTAGCACTTACAATTTTTCTAACTGAATTTCATTAACCCCGCCAAATAAACTACACAATTACAACCACTATTTTAATACTAAATTATAATACCCTTATACATACAATATTTTAGTATTTTATTTGTTATGTGTAAATAAAGACAACTCCAACCTTTTTATTCTCTCTATCAAAGCCCGTAGGGTCATTTGTAAATCAAAATTGTGAAATTGTGTAACAATTATAGAGCCATCTTTTGATTTTATAAGTGATCATGGCTTTGTTGAGGGATATAGTTTTTTGCATATAGCCTTTGTACATATGCAATGTCTTTGTTTTGGCGTCTTTAATATAATTATTATTTTTACTTATTAATGAAAATGGATTGTCAATTTGAAAACAATTTTGTGTACGATTTTATGTAAGTTTCACCTCCACCAAACAAAAATCCTAGATTCACCCCTTGTTGGACTTTCACCTAATATGTATGAAATGCTCTATAGCATTTTGTAAATACTATTATATCATAAAAAATATAAATATTTTACCGTCGTATCCTTAAACATTAGAATTAAACAAATCTAACATTTAAACACGTACACACACCTGTTACCCAAGTCGATGTAACATAGCGAGTAACTCAGAAATGCAAAAAGATTTCAATCCATACTTGCTTGTTCCAGTAACTACCGGCACATGAAAGCAGTGTGTGGGACAATACATAGGACAAATGCACATGGTCTAAACCCACCAACCATAGCAAAGATGCCATCCATGGCACTTTTTTTAACAAACTCTAACACTAATTTTTAATTAATTGTAAGGAATTGGATACATTGGATATGAGAAGTTTGTATGATTTTGAGGTGTTGGATGATTCATGGAACTAATGCACAAGGCCTACAGTCTACACATGCCAATACATGGTTATCATCAAGAGAATCCAGCCAAAATACCAACTTGAATTGGTATTTCTGAAACAATCTATCAAGTTGTATTTGGAACTTGAATTTATTAAAAAAAAAAAAAAAGAGAAAAAGAGTATTTTTTTTCCTTGCATTTTCTTTTTTCTTTTGTTTTTCATCACCAAATCTTTTATACAGACAGAGCCTTACAGTTATTCATGGATAATTTAAGAGAAATTGATGTTCTAGCATTTGAAGAGTAACTTCCCACATTCTGAAAGGAGAACTATTGTTTCTACAGAACAAAGACGGTCATACCACTCTTGAAGCAGTGTCGGAACCGCTATATCAATGCCAGCAGTCTCGTAGGTGTTTTGATTTGACACATAAATCTATGTTTCATGGTTAGTCCTTTCATACTATAATCAAGTAAAATCTCTGGATACCAAGTAAATACTTTTTATCAAAGCAAAACAGGTTCAATAACCCAGGTAGCAAGCATCTCTCACGGCAAAGAAAATTTAGCAATGAGAAACATATACAAGAAACATAACCACTTAAGAAATAGCACAAGAATGCTTGAGCTTGGAGAAAAGACATCTTTATTAATTTATTGGGTTTTGGTAGAAAAACATAGAACCCCAATCGAGTTAGCTCAACAAACAGAGATCATACATATCTAAACAGAAACTTTCACCAGCCATTAGACTACAACGTTTACTTTCACCATAAATTCTAACTGCAAATTATGAACAAATTGACAAAAAGAAGATGAAAATAAAACACAATCTATACATACAAAATCAACGAATTTTCCAAAATGCTCCCAATCCTCTTCCACAATCGGCCATTGCTATGTATGTATGTATGTATGTATGTATGTATCTTTGAAAACTACGGTCTGGCGAAAACCCCCCAAATCTTACCCCGGCCGAGGCTTTCCGAGAGCTTCTTCGCCCCCTCAACATCCATCTCAACAAGTTTCTGCAAGAACACACGGGCACCGGCCGCGATCATTTGTTTACGGCATTTCTGAGAGTGCACAATTGAGGCCAATATAGAAACAGGGTATTTCTTGTCCAAATTCTGTATCAAAGGGTCCAAAAGCTGAACTGAACTAACAATTCCTTTGTCTTCCCTCCTGAAAATCCTTCGATTGCCGGCGAAAACCATTAGAGTTGACAATGCCTTTGCAGCAGATTCTTTCTCTTCCACAGCCTTGCCGTCCAGCATTCTAATCAATGGTGAAATGCACCCGCATTCGCCCAACTCTTTTCGGGTTTTCGTGTCGAATCCTAGCTCGAAAACAGCTTTAGCTGCTGCGATTCTCACACCTAACACTCCACAGTTCAATACAGATACGAGCCTGTTTATGAACCCATTGGAGACTAGAACTTCGGCAATCGAAGGGCACGATGCTAAGCTCCTTAACAGTTCGACCGCGACTTCTAGACTCCGAACTGGCGGAGCAGAGTCCCAGAAATTCTTCAGGCTCTCAATCCCGCCTTCCCTTGCAATCAATAGCTTCAACTGATCATCCTCTGATACCAAATTGAACAAGCACCCAATTGCATTCTCTTGCGCCAAGGTGGTCCCTGATGCCGCAAGCGAAAGAAGAATCGGAATCGCGTTTTCTTCAAGGAAATTCTCTTTGATTTCCGGATACGCCAACAAATTCCGCAAAACGCCGGCGGCGACCGCCTGCGAATTCGGCGTTCCGGCTTGGCAAATCTCTAGCAGAGACGAAATCCCACCTCTGGACCCGATTGCCCACGCGTTCTCCTTGGAATGGCTCAGCGCTTGGAGGGTAATGCAGGTCTTTTCCTTCGCGAACCCACTTCCCGATTCGAGAACGCGGAGGAGGTTGTTGAGGAGCAACAAGCCCTCGGCGATGAGAACATGCTTGCTCGAATCGACTGTCGAAACCCTAGAAATGGCGGTGACAGTCTTCTCTTTGATCTCCGGAGACGAGCTCGAATCGAGTAACCGCACGAGGACCGGAACGATCCCCTGCGCCACCGCAATCAACACGTTCTTGTCGTCCTCTTGGAGAAGCCCCAGAAGCGAGTCCATCGCCGGGTTCTTCGACTCGGTGGTCCCAATCTGCAACCGAGTTACCAAATTCCTCGCCTCGACCCGTACGGACTCTGTCCTCGAGCTTGAAACTACGGCATCCTGTAAAACGCCGGTCTTGATCAACACCTCGGCATCGCCGATGTGGCGGTCGAGTCGGGCAGAAATTGAGTCGATGTCGTTCTGGGTCTTGAGCTTGCCGTCGGGGAGGGTGGGGTTCTGGCACGTCATAGATAGAGAGAGAGCGTCGGAGAGGGTACAGGAGAGAGAGTGGAGGAGTTCTAGAGAGAGAGAGTTGGTGGGGAAGGAAGAGAAGTCGGAGAGGTCGGAGAGTTGGGCTTTGAGATAGGTGAGTCTGGTTCTGATCAACAACCATTTGCCTTTGAAGTTCTGTATGGGGGGTATGGAGTCCAGAAGAGATTGAAGAAGCTGGTTCACGAGATTGATGGGTTCGTTTTTTGGTATTTTCATGGCGGTGTTTCTGATGATTTCAGTTTGAGAACAGAGATGAATACGAGAGAGTTTAGTTAGGGTTTATAGAGAAAGTCTTGTGACGGTGAAGAAACGACTAAGCATGAATGAACGCACGAAAATGATGAAAATCATGTAAGATGAGCTGCAGTCCAGATGCAGCTGAAGCGAGTGACGAGTACATATTCCAACTTATGTTTTCGAAAACTGTTTTAGGAAATTATTTAAACGGTTTTTTTTTATAAAAGATAAATATACATATATATATATATATATATATATGAAAAATGGTATGTCGTGACCTTCTCTATATATATAAAAAGAGCGTGTTTTTCACTTTTCATTATTTTTTTATCTGAAAATAAAGAATTAAAAAAAAATGAAAACAATACGAAACAAGTCGTGGGATAACATTTATAACAGACTCGAAATTTTGATACAATCATTTTATCGATTATTTACACTCCATTTGTTTTAGTTTGTGGTCGATTTTGTAAATATTTTGTATATTGTTGATAATCATATATTTCATAAGGTATAACTAATTAGGCTAGTTTAGTTGGTCAGAATCTTGGCCTTTCTTAATGAGGTCAAGGGTTCAATTTCTCTCCCTCTGATCTCCTCCCTAACTTAAGTCCTCTCACTGTAATCTCTTTTAATATATCAAAATATATATATTTCATAAAATATTTTTAAGACAAGTATATATTAAATTTAATTGAATAAACTTGTTCAGATACCAAAATTTTACAGCATGACTGCGCCTCCCATGACTTATTTGTCATTAGGGGTTTAAGCTCAAATATCTAGAAGCACCACCATTTTTGTTTAATGTTTTGTTTGTTTATTTGTCTATTTTTTTTTTGTTTTGTCTTACATTAGAGGGCAAACGTTTTAAGAAAGAAAGGGAAGGATGAGTCAAATTCATGACTTCAATCATGAGTGATGACGCCACTATCATTAAATTAACCACTCTTCTTCTATTTTTGGTTAACTTTATAAAAGTAATTACATACATAATTAGATTGTTGAGTTCTGATTTATTATATATAAGTCAATGACATTGCTTTTAACTATACAAAAAAAAAAAAGTGATTGTGGCTTCATTTTGATGATATATTATGTATAAAAAGTCTAGTTTAGTATTTTTCTTATTTTATTTTTATATTACTTTTTTATTTTTCTCTTTGCTTAATATTTTTCTTTTTATCTTTAACTGATCATCCATTTGACAGTAATTTTTTTTCCACCAATAATGACAGATGCATTTTAACTTAAAACTTTAAAAGTTAAACACCTTATCAACACACCGAAAGACAGTAAGTTGATAGTTCAAATCTTGAAATGCAAACACAAGATTTATGCACAGTTTTTTTTATATCTATTTTAATCTTAATAACAAATAAAAAGAAAATTTAAAAAAAAAAGGATAATAAACATAAAATTTAAAAGAAAAAGGATAATAAGCATACACACCAATTCTTGGGGGCAGTTGAGTCGTGGCTCACACGCTGTGTTAGTGTGGAGTGAGATAGTAGAGGTATAGACCAAACTAAGGGAGGTGGGTCCCAGTTCTTTTCCAACAAATACAGGGGGGACAGATAGATACAGATAACAATACACACGTGTCATATAGTATAAAGTTCATTCTCCACCGAGTCTTTCTAACCTTACAGCCTGTACTGACTGTCGCAAAAAAGCTTTGGTGACTTGTACAACGTCAACGACGTACAAGACAGCTACGACTTCAACTTTCTCTTCTTGCTCTCCAGAAGTAAAAAGAATTATCTAATGTTGTGTCATGCCATGTTAATATTATTTATAAAGGGCTAATATTTTTTAAAGCATTATAAATTTTATTTTATATTAACATTTTAAAATTTTGTTATATTAAAAGTTATACACAAGCTATAATTTGTCAACGTGATAATCACTTTGAATAATTACTCGAAAAGTAAAAGATTTTAGCTGTAAGCCTGTAACTGTTACTGTAGCCTTGTTCCTTTTATTTATTCATTTATTGTATTTAAATGGGTACCTGTCGATGCTCTCGACTATCAAAATGTAAATGTGACTCTTAATTAAGGAAATGCCAGAATTAATTTTAGCGTCAGCAATAAAGGCGGGACAGTGACGTTTCTGGGAGAAAAAATGGGCTATTTTTCACCCCAAAGAAAAAAAAATTAAGGAAAAGATGATACATTGAAAATTAAGATAGGGTCTCATTTCTTGAACGTATGAATTAAATCTGCATGAGTGATAATTTAAGTTTATTTATTCATTATTTTTGCTGGGTTTATAGGTCTTTGATCGATTATTTCCTTCGAGTCCGTGCAGAACCACTAACTATGAGGCTTATGTAAATTTTATATTTTATATAAATAATAATAAAACCTATTGATTTCACCTTTTCTTTTTAAAATTATTATTTTCATATTTTTTATGACATATTATTTTTTGTCTTCAAACTAATTAATTTAGATGTCAATTGTTAGGGATTTATACTAAAAGATATACTTTGTGTAATGACTTTAATATTTATTAATACATTAGTTATTTTATTTTAATAAAAATATGTGTGAGCAATGTTTACATTACGTTATTTATTTAATGATTATGCATGTGTGACTCTTATTCTATATAGTGGATGATTTGGTGTATAGAGTACAACTTACGCACGGAAGATCAGATCATCAGTTTTTATGAAATATAAGTTTATCGTTCACAGTCTTAGATGTAATTGGACACACCATCAGTAGGACTGTAGTACAAGGTTTTAATAGGTTTGTCTTGACTATGAAAAACGATATAGTTCCAACTCCTTGTACTAGTACACTTTGTGTGTATTGAACAAGACTGTATTGAGGTAATTATTTTTGTACTGATTATATAAAACAATTAATATCTCATGATTATTATGAGTGCTTATACTCTTAATTCTAATATAATAAATAGACACGAGTATTTAAAGTTTATTGTTTTGATTCACAGAAGAGTGAAATTCTTTGTAAATCAATAAACTCAGTGAGTTGGATAATAACATTACATGTATGATGAATATTAATTATTAATGGAATCCACGTTTCGATATAGGGATTGATAATACTCCATTGAGAAAGCTTATAAGTTTTGATTATGTCAAATCCTACAAATGGATTATGAATCCGACATATCAAATAAGTTAAGTAGAAGGTTTCAAGAAATTAAATAAATCTATTAAATTTAATTTTTAGTGATTTAATTTAATAGACGGGTATATGTAATCTTAACGTGGGGAGATAAATAAGCATTTAATAATATGAATCTTGAAATATAATTTCTAGTATGACAAAGAGTGCAGATATAATTTGTTAGTGATATAAATTATAATTTACGTAAATAGGAATTAATCCTGGTTGGATTAGGAATCCTTATTTGCGTAGTTATATTAATTTTATGGTCCCTGCTGCAACTTATATATATACACACTCTAAGAGCAACTATGGTTATACTTACTTATAATTGAGATATACACGTTTTTGTGAGAAAAAGAAACTGTAATAGCTATGAGCCAACTCTATCTAAGTAAGACGTATACGAGAGATACAATAGAAGTCCGAAAGTTGATTTCAAGCAATTGATTCGTACTTGTCACTGTTGCTTGCTGGTTGAGATCAAAGTAGAATGATTTTAAAATTCATACCTACTGCTATTTAGGATCAAATCAGAAAGATCTTGAAAGTATGATTCTAATCACATAAATTAGTCTCTACTAATCAAATTAGTTTTTTTTTTATTTTATATTATGCGAATATAATATAGTCGAGTCGTGAAAAATTTTGCAGTCCCCAACAATTACTCTAATACTTACTCTGATACCTCAGTTGTTGAGCTCAATTCTAATACCTCAGTTGTTGAGTACAGGCCAAGTATCACAAGTGGTTAAGTGACGTCTAAATACCTACTCTAATACCTCAGTTGTTAAGTATAGGCCAGCCTGGCTGTTCACATGAGCATAAAGAATTTATATTTAAGCGTTCAACTCGCCCCTGGCAGGATAGGTGAGAAATCACTCTAGATCTGATCTATTGGAGCCTACAACTTTGCCGAGCCGACAAGCATCCCTTTTTACTATGCATTCATCAAACAAAGAAGATGACTACATAATCAAATTAATTTTCCATGGTGAATTGGTCGCCCATACCTTCTACTTGTCTTATATGTGTGGAATTGAGCTCAACTCTCCATTATGGTTAATTATGTTGAGGCTTATTTGTGATTGTGGGGTTTGTGCTGATCGTTTTGATTGTTGAATTTTCTTAAAGAAGTGAGTGTTCAATTTAACATGTTTCTCATAATATAATTATTTTCTATTTAATTGAGAAAAAAAACTAATTTATTTAGAAAATTTATGAGTTTTATTACATTTGAAAATGTAAACATTCGTTACAATTTATTCACTAATTTTATTATATTGTTATTGCAAATACTGCTATTGGGCTGTGAATCTTCTAATGTGATCCATTTTGCACGTATTATTTTGAGAGATTGAAAAACGAATCATATATACATGCATGAGTTTTATTATAAGCCGATTTATTGTGTGAGCTTAGCTTTGCTGATACGTTGACAGAATTTATTAGTCAGGGTCGGTCAATGTGGTTGATAATGGAAAAATATTTGGTCATTTTCGAACAAAAACCTACTCCTTGCATGCAATTGAATAAGACTGCTCTATATAGGTTGATTTTCTTTCTCAATTATGGACTCATAACAATAACTTTTTTTTTTTAATATCTCATATATGCTGCTCTGGACGTCACTGATTCTTGTATAGGGGTTGTTGTAGAGTATCATATCAAATGCAGCATATCCCTATGTATATGTATATAGAATAGGGTTAAATATATTTTTCACCCTTTCAGTTACACTGTGTTCTATTTTGATACTTGTACTTTCAATTGTGACAGTTAACTCTTCGGTCAATATGCAATGACACCCTTTCGTGAGATACCATCTATTTCAGTGACGAAAAATCATCATGTGAGCATCACATGTGCATTTTTCAAGGGCATAAAGGTAAATAACTCTTTTATTCATTTCATATTGCCCCGTTTGGTAACGATGTCAGTTTTCGTTTTTTGTTGAGTGTTTTTTGTAGTCTGGTGATGAGTGTTTGTAAGTTATCGTTGTACCAATAGTACCAAAACAATGTTTTAGAAACAAAGAACTAAAAGAGTTTTAGAGTCAATGGAAGAATAAACTGAGTAGTAAGAAATTGACTCTCCAATATTTTCTGGATGCTTTTTGTGCTACATGTACAGATCTATATATATAGCTCCAATCGTGTATACAATATACAGAATCAAGGAGAAAAGAAAAGAATAATAGATAAACTTACAATTTTGCCCCTAATATTGCCCATAGATCATGGCTGTATTCATTGCATGATTTGCTGCAATTAAAGAACTTTTTTTGTATTTTCTTTTCTTTACCTTGTATCTTCTACACTCCCTCTCAAACTAGGCCGAGATGGAAGCCAAAGGGCTAGTTTGACTCCCAGTGTGTGAAATGATGCTCGTGACAACGGTTTAGTAAATATATTAGCAACTTGATTTTTTGCTGACACTTATCGAGTGACCAAAGAACCTTATGCTGCCTTTTCTCGAACGAAAGATAGTCAATCTCTATGTGTTTTGTACGGGCATGAAACACTAGATTAACAGTGAGTTGTAGAGCTGAAAGATTATCACCAAATAAAGTGGGAACGTGGGATTGAGGTAGCTGCACATCTTGTAAGAGAAAGGAAAGCCGTGTGATTTTAGCTGCAGCAGAGGCAAGTGCTCGATATTCAGCTTCAGCACTTGATCGAGCCACAGTTTGTTGTTTCGTGGCACACCGAGAAATATAATTTTCTCAAAGAAAAGTAAAAAATCCAGTAGTGGAGCGACGAGTAAAAGGACAACCATCCCAATCGGCATTTGAAAACCCATATAGATCAAGCGAATAAGCAGAAATGAGACGAATCCCATATAACATATCGAAGAATGCGCTTGACAAGTTGGAAGTGGTGATTCGTGGGATTATGCATGTACTGGCAAACAAAATTTACGTTAAATGAGAGGTTAGGCCAAGTGAAAGTTATATATTCTAATCCGCCAACAATGCTACGATAGAACTGTGGGTCATGAAAAAGTTTATCCCCATGAACTTGAACATAAGGTTTGGTCACCATTGGTGTACTGAAGGGTTTCGAGTTTTGCATGTGTGCTCGAATAAGTAGTTCACAAGTATATTTTCGTTGGCTGAAAAATAATCCCCAATAGAAACATTGTACCTCAACTCCCAAGAAGTAATGTAAGTATCCAAGATCTTTCACTGCGAACTCATGATTTAGTCAAGTGATGAAACATTGCAAGTGACTTGGATTACTACCTGTTAAAATTATATCATCTACATAGAATAGTAGTGAGATGACACCATGAGAGCTGTGAGAAATAAATAAAGATGAATATGTCGTGCTACTAAAAAAGCCATTAGCAAGTAGGAAAGTGTTGAAACGATCAAACCATGCCCTTGGGGCTTGGCCAAGCCCATATAAAGCATGATTCAGTTTGCAAATACAATTAGGTCTATGTGGATCTACAAAGTCGGGTGGATGTTCCATGTAAACTAGTTCGGCAAGGTTACCATCTAAAAATGCATTCTTTACATCTAGCTGTCGAATATCCCAATTATGAGCAAGAGTAATAGTAAGGATGGCACGAATAGTTGTAGGCTTGACAACAGGAAAGAACGTTTCTAGAAAGTTATGACCTAGAATTTGATTGAAGCCTTTTGCAATAGGACAAGCTTTGAGTCGTTCAAGAGAACCATTAGCATTGAGCTTTGTTTTATATACCTATTTACATCCTATCACATTCATATCATCTGTGCGAGGAATAAGATCCCACGTGTGACTGTGATGGAGAGCATCGATCCCTTCTTGCATTGCTACCAACCATCCTGGATGCTTAATAGCTGACTTGAGACTTTTTGGTTCAGTTGGAACATCATAAAACAAAAGTGCAAATTCAGTTGATGAATATTTAGGATTGGTTTGTGAACTCCTTCTTGTGCTCGTGTAGTCATGGAGTGGCGAGGTAATAAAGCTGAGGCGGCAACTTGTTCATGGGTCTCTATCAATTGAGATTGATCTTTTGGCACTCCTTCAATGAAATTAGGTTCAAAAGTAGTTTCCAAGTCATGTTGCATGTTTTGAATGATTGAACTTCGCAGGGAGACTGTGTGTGGATGAGCTGAAAGAGGAGAGTCAGCTATAGTCTCTGTTTCAGCAGTAATAACAGGACCGTGGAATAGATTTGTCACTGATGGCACTCCCATGGACTTGCTAGCATACTTGTGCAATATTGTCAGTGTAAAGTCATGGATGGATGCGACAATAGGTTGAATAGAACTCGCATTATCACTATAAATGTGATGGTCTATTTGCATAGGAAAGTTGCAGCAAGATGTGTGAAATTCTTTACAAGAAGATAGATGTGTTGTGGAGTCAGAATGGGACTCATTGGACATAGGGTATGTAAAAGAGATAAAAGATGGAAAAGAATTTCTCGTGTCAAGTGAAGACTCCTCTGAACCTAAAAGCTAATCATGAAATGTAACCAATTCATTATTATCATCATAGTTAGAAAAGAGAAACTCCGATTTTTCAAATGGAAAAAGTTGTTCATTAAAAACAAAATGCCAAGAAAGATAAACATGACCAGTTGGAGGGTAGAAACACCGATAGCCCTTGTAAAATTCACTGTATCCCAAGAAAATGCATGGCAACGATTTGGGATCAAACTTATTTTTAGCATAATCTTTAAGATATGGAAAACAACGCGAACTGAAAACTGCAATGACTTATAATTTGACACTGTTGTTCATTAATTTCTCAAAGGGGCTCTTCATATCTAACACTGTTGATGGTTACCTATTAATAAGCCATGTAGCAGAACCAAATGCCTCCACCCAAAACCTCTTTGGAGCATTAGCATGAAAAAACATTGTTAATCCAAGTTCGGTGACATTACAGTGTTTTCTTTCAACTAACCCATTTTACTCAGGTGTTCCCGAACAAGAGAGTTGGATTTTGATACCATTGGCACACAAATATGATCAGAAGTCGCCATCTCTAAATTCTCCAAATTAAGTTTCTTATTGCCCAATTGCAATGATGTACTTCCAACATATGTAATATCCAAAGTTTGGCCATTTCCTAAAATAATTTTTTCAGAACCAGGATAAGAAACACAAGTATTTAACTTACCAGCATCAGAAGTCATATTTTGTGTGGCACCTGTATCTGGGAACCAAGTAGAATTTTGATTTTTTGACATAAACATAGCTGCCAGTGCTTGAGCTATTTCATCTGGTTGATACATCTGGTAACAATTCTTGGCTGTGTGTTTAGACTTGTTACAGATTTGGCACACCACTTCTTTGTTCTTCTCCTTTTGAGGTTGTGGGTTACATTGTTCATTATTTCGAGTTGAGAACCCTTGCACACTTACACCACGATTTCTTTGTTGCCTAGACTGAGAGAAGCCACGCCCTCTAGAGTTAAAAGAGCCATGTTCCTGTTTGCCATGATTCAAAAATCTTCCTTCGTTTTGTTTATGTGATTGTTGCCCAACTTGCCCTATGAAAGCACCATTGTGGTTGGTTGTGCCAAAAGCTTTAGGGCTATGTGTTTAGATTTGGCTATGTGTTTAGACTTGTATATGTATTTAGACTTGGCTGTGTGAAAGCACCATCTGGTAATAATTCTTGGCTGTGTGTTTAGACTTGTTACAGATTTGGCACACCACTTCTTTGTTCTTCTCCTTTTGAGGTTGTGGGTTACACTGTTCATTCTTTCGAGTTGAGAACCCTTGCACACTTACACCACAATTTCTTTGTTGCCTAGACTGAGAAAAGCCACGCCCTCTAGAGTCAAAAGAGCCTTGTTCCTGTTTGCCATTATTCAAAAATCTTCCTCCGTTTTGTCTATGTGATTGTTGCCCAACTTACCCTATGAAAGCACCATTGTGGTTGGTTGTGCCAAAAGCTTTAGGGCTACGAAGTTTACACATTGTTTCATGGCTCTGAAGTAATTGGACAACTTCCTTACACGATGGAATTAGAGGTTTTAGCATAGTGGTTACAAAAGACTCATACTCGGGGCTAAGTCCTTTTAAAACCCCAAAAACTTTCTGTTTATCATTAATAGGTTGTCCAGTAGCTGACAATTCATCACAAATTTCTTTAAATATACGAATATAATCAGCTATAGTTTTAAAATCCTTTTTATTATGAAACTGTAATTTTTGAGCTAGATAGAATTCTCTCTCTTGTGAATCTTAAGCAAAAGGTTCCATAAAAGCAGTTCATACCTCAGCGGATGTCTCCAGCCTAACGACGAGACCAAAAACTTCTTCTAATAATGTGCCGCGTGATCCATCCACAGAGTAGTCGATTAGATCATACCCCAAAACCATAGTCTGGGTTTTTGATCTTCTGTTTTTCTCCAATACTTTCAGTGTTAGAGACCATAATGTATCTCTCTGGCATTTGGGTAGATTCTATTAAGGAAGCCAACTATCTGTTGACTTTCGATCAATCCCATCATCTGTGTCTTCCATAGTAGAAAATTGGATTGAGTGAGTTTGAGGGAAACAAATTTTGTAATGTTAAGAGTTGCTGTATAAGGATATTTGGATGAAAAAGATATGGCTACCATTGGAAAGAAAACAAACGAACCCTAGCAAAGGGTTGGCTCTGATACCATGAAAGAGTGTTAGAGTCAATGGAAGGACAAATAGAGTAGTAAGAAATTGACTCTCCAATATTTTCCAGATGCTTTTTGTACTACATGTACAGATCTATATATACAGCTTCAATCGTGTATACAATATACAGAATCAAGGAGAAAACAAAAGAATAATATATACTCCTACATTTTTACCCCTAATATTGATCATTGATCATGGCTGTATTCATTGCATGATTTGCTGCAATTAAAGAACTTTCTCTATATTTTCTTTCCTTTGCCTTGTATCTTCTACAAAAACACACCCATTTTAATATTTTTTTTGTTTTCTTTTTTTGAATTTTGTAAACAACTAAAAACATTAAACATTAAATATTAAACAAACACTATTTTTTATTTTTAAAAAAAATCAAAAAAACGTTACCAAACTTTGTTTCTTTTTTACCAGTAACCATCATCACCGACCCACCCCACTGTTACCCAAAACCAGCCTTTCTCTCTACAAACTCCCTCGAAACTACCTAAAATCAAGAGAAGGTTTGCTGCCATTCACTCAAATTACCCATGCTACAGGTAGATCTATACATATATATGTATATATATATATATATATAACTCTTATCTCCCTCATAAATTTCAATTTTTTTCAATTCCTCAAATTCAAGTCTTTAATTTTTGTGAAATTGTGGTGAAGTTACAGAAATGAGGGTGTTGTATGGAGAAAGGGCATTTGCAGAAGGAGAAGGTGTGTGAATAGCAAAGTGAAGAGGGAGAGTAAAGGGTGGCGAGGATGGGTGGGAGAGGGAGTTGCAAAGAAAAGGGGTGGGTTTTGGTGGAGGTAGCGGAGGGAGTAGCTGAGAAAAAATGGTGGTTTTGCGATGGGAGTGTCGAAATTGGGTAAGGACTTGAGGTGAGGTGAGGTGAGGTGAGGGAGGGAGGGCTGGGGTGTGGGAGGGTGTTACAGAGAAAGGGAGTATAAGGTAAGGGAAGGGAGGGGAGTGGGTGTGTTGATATTGGGTTATGAGAGAGAAAAATAGTTGAAAAAGAGAGTAGGGGGGGATTAATTATAGTTTCTAAATCAATGTATTATTTTTATGAATAATAATTGTTTATTAATAAATTTCTTACTATTATGAATATTTATGATAAATACATTCATTTTATTTTTCATTTTAAAATATTTTTTACTTAGAGGGCAAAAGAGATGATTACCCTTTGACATGTCTCTGCAAGCGCACGGTTTCAATGTAGTTTAGCCCAAATGACTTCAAGTATTGTTTTTATGCTTAGGATGTCAGGGTCCAATATAGACCAATCACATAGCCCACCTTTGACTCACTCCAATGCGATTACAATTTAATGAGAAGAACAAACAAGTTAAAACTGAAAATTGTATGAGTTTTGAGTTGTAATTGTGATCTATTTACCTAATTAACACTATAATCTATTATAAAAGAGCAATTGACAATCAAAAGAGAATGTTAAGTAATTTAGGAGATGAAATTGAGTTCAATTGATCCAAACACGCTACGAATTCTAAGTTGTCATTAAAGGTTTATAACTCAAATTGCTAAATTACAATCAAGGGTAGCAATTCAGAAAATTTGGCTTTGAAAATTAGATAATTCAACTCCAATTGAAGTTAGATATGTAATAAATCTAAGAATCCTATATTAATACCATTGATTTAGTCAATTCCACCCTATAATTGTTAAATCATGACTTGAAATTGTCAAACTTAGTTAATAACATAAGTGTTCTAAGAAATCCAACATTCAATCAAAGAAGAACATCAATCCAAAATGATAAGACAATGAAATCATGGGATACCTTCAATGAAGCTTTGAATTCCTTGAGTGTTCTTTACAATTGAACACAATTTAGTACTAGCTATTTGATTCCATGAGAGAAAGCATGAAGAGAAATGTAGATCTTGCATTTAATTGAAAGAAAACTAGTGTTTGGATACAAAGAAAATGAAGGAAAGTAAAATAAAATAAAGTTTCTTTCACTACCCTACTCCTAGATACAAAGAAATGTAAGAAAAACTAAGAAAAAATGAGATAGATCCCTCAAAATTCCGTACAAACTTGTATTTATAACAGTGAAAATAAAATAAGAACTTTTGAGACCGTACGTACGGTTAAAATATCGTACGTACGGACTTCGTACGGTCTTGTATATGTTGATTGGAGCTCTCTAAAGTTTGAAATTTCTACAGACCGCACGTACAATGAATAGGACCTTACGTACGGTTGGCTTCACCGTACGTACGGTAGTTCAACCGTATGTACGGTCAGCTTATTTGAATAGATCTTCCAAAGTTATATAAAATCAATATATTATGGGTCCTGATAGCCTTTCTAATTTGGGAGATATGACCTTCCAAAGTTTCAGCTCTGCGTGCTTCAGCTGGTTGTACCATAACTTTAACAGCTTATACATTGGCAGCATCCTCTTAAAAAACACATTCTTCCTTCATCCGAAATGCGCCCGAAACCCTCTATATTAAGATCAAAACCTATACAAAGCATAATAATTTAGTTAATACTAAAATCTAATTAAAGAGGCATATAAACTCCTAAACTAAGGCTAACAAATGGTAAATAAGGTGTTATTATTGCACTTTTGGAGTGCAATCACACCTCCCAACTTGCTTTTTTCTAGTCCCTAGCAAAATACTAAAACTAAAATAAGTATGTACAAATGATAATCTCCACTTTTGTGGGAGTCCTGGATGCATTTAGCCTATGCATCAAGTCTTTGAACTCCTAGGTTACCTCTAGTGGACGAGTAGTATCTCGTGAGGGCTTATAGTGATGACAATCACAAACATCGATTCATAATCATCAATCTAAGATTTAGAATAATATGAGAATAATGAATCAATATATTCAAGCAAGCTTAACATATCACCTCTCATGTCAATATAAGCAAGATTATATCACAAAGAACACAAAAATAAGGTTCATGTGTGTGTGTGCTAGAGTCATGCAATATAGCTTAAAAGTATCTACTCACACATTCATAGCCATGGAGTTTTGATCCAAATTCTCACCGGATGTACACTCTCAAACAATTAAGCACAAGATTCCCCTCAATGGGATGCTCTCAAAAAGAGTAAATGCCATAAAAAAAATGCAAGAGAGCAATCCAAATGTCAAAACCGCAATAATAAAAGTGTATTGATCTTAACATGACTTCATGAAAGAATGCTTATAACTTAGATATCAACTAATCATGATGACAAGTAAGAGCTCAAAGTCATACAAGATCTCAAATGAAGTGCATACTTTTGGATCATAAAGGACTATGTAAGAGAAAGCCAATAGGGTTTCAAGGTAAGGTATAGGAAAAAAAGAAAATGTATGAGAATAAAATATATGTGTGATCAAGGCATGTAGTGTCAATGAACTAATTCTTCTCTTTCTTTCCTACTCTAACTTTCTAGCATATTTCCTTGCCTCTTTGGGGCTTCAACCCTTATTCTTGTTTCTTTTTCTTTCTTTTCCTTTCTTTTGATTTGTTTTCAATCCCATTGTCTCTTTCTTTTCTTTCATTTCTCTTTACTACCCTTGTTGCATACCTTTACCATTTTCTATATTTACATAACATAGCTCCTCTTTACTTTTTCATGAGCTTCAATAGATTGAAGATTTATGCCTCTTCAACTAGAGAGAAAAGTTATCTCATCAATGATCACATCTCCAGTAAGATCATACATCAAAAGGGCAAAAAGATATGGTTGCAAAAAGAATAAAACCAACAAAAATTCTGTGGCTCAAAAGAATGAAAGATGGTCTAAAATCGTTTCCCAAAGCATATAATAAATAGATCTCGAATGAATGTGAGTGTCAACATGACAGATAATACAAAGCATACAAGTCAAACACAAGTACAATAAAGCCATTGAAATTGTGAGAATTAAGAAATCTTTTCGAGTGACTGTAATTTCTCTGCAAGGAAGGTATGAAGCTCTAAAGCTCATAAGGTTGAGATCTCTACCCAAGTAAGGCTACAAATGCACAAATTAATATAATAAAGCTACGTCCATGATTTGTGCTCAATGAGTGTAATCCCCTTACTTAATGTGTACTAAAGATAACATCTCACAAAACATCAAAATCAAATAGTGAAATGCTCATCATACTTTGAATATAAACCATGCAATACTCTAACCATTCAAAACTCAAAAATTGAATCTCATGAATATGCCATGGTTCCCATCTAAAGTATCAACACATCTACCATGAATAATAAGAGATAATCACGAAGCATATAGAGGATGTGCTTAAGATAGAAAAGTAAAGTGCTGAAACCATGAGATACTTCAACCTCTACCAAAGATCCCAAGTAATCAAATGATCATCCTTCAATATAATACCTGAGAAGAATTAATATACCAAAAAGAAATTGAAGTATAACAAAAGATATATATGCAATCTAAACTCTACCTCTAACTATACCACAAAATGACATCAAAATGACTTGCGACTTCCCCCATGAACAATAGAGTGTTAGATATATGCAATGAAATAGCACTAACATAAATGACATCTGAACTCTAACTCTAACTAAAGGAAATCATGAATTTTGTTTTGGTTTTTTTTTTTAAGAATAGAGGGCAACACAAAGAAACAAAAACAAAAGTGCAAAATCAAAGAAACAAAAATACAAATAGAGGTAAAACATCTGCTCTCGCCCCAACTAGAATGATGCATTGTCAAGCCAAGAAATGAGATAAAATTGCGAGAGAAAAGATATTAGGGTGTTTAAGTGAACCCCCCCAACCAAGATAGAACCCTAACTAGAAAAACAAAACTAAAGCAAAAATAAAAACTATCTAAACTACTCCTACTCCTGCCCAAACACAAGATAAGGAGGTCACCTTATACCACAAAGGGAAAATTTGCCAGCATTCCACACGTCCACAATGGCAACTTGTGAGAAGGTCAAACATAGGTAGACACAATCAATTTCAATATCCTTGATGAACTCAATGACATAACAAGTACGGTCAAAGGGTCAAAATGGTCATAGAATGGAAAGGGAGTCAAAGGATCATGCACTAAGCTGCCTTTCAAAGTCATTCTATTAACTTCTTGACCCTCTTCACTCTCTAGGTGCTTGCCTAGGTGAAAGGTAGTCGGTTCTAATAGCGGGCTGTCAAGTTCTAAATGAGTTGGCATGGTAGGAATAGGTTCTAGAGGCTTAAGGGTAGGGGTCACTTGACCCTCCAACATGGTGGACACATCCTCGAACACAACATTATCCTCTAGCACTTGAACATCCCTAATATCTAAAGGTTCAAGACCTTTATCAAAGGCAATTGTTCTCTCGAGAGGGTCCTCAATATGCGCTTTATCATTTTTCACCTTCTTGGACACCTTTTCTCTCTCACTCACCCTCTTCCTTACTCTTGTCTTGCTTGGAAGCCTTAATCATAGACTCGTCTCTCTCGGGTTCCTCATCACTAGTGAGATTTTCAACTTCTTCACTTACCATAAAAACTTCTTCCCTAGACTCACACTATTAGGGAAAGGTGATGTGTTCGATGATGTCCTCACTCTTAAGAGTAAAGATGGGATGGATTTGCTCAATTGAATGAAAGGTGAGATTGGACTCACTTGCAACCTTATTTGGCTCATCTTTTCTCTTATTATCTTCCTTTCCCCTAGGCATACTCCCCTCTTTCTTAGGGTCCTCAATCTTGGACTTCTCTTCTCTTTCATTAGTTACTTAATCACACTCTTCCTCATCCCTATTCACATTTTCAATGATTTCTTCACTCACCCTAAGGTTTTCGTCCCTAGACTCCAATTCTTGTGAAAGAATGGTTTGATCAATGGCGTCCTCTTGCCTAAGGATAGTGATAGGATGGATTGGCTCATGGCTAAGAGTAGGATTAGTAGGTGTGTCGTTTACAAGCATGCGCCTAGTGAGAACGAGTGGAGATGGTATAAGGGACTTGTCTTCGGCTCGAACAACTAAGGTTTGCATCAAAAGAGTCAACTGACTCTTTATCTCATCAAGTGTTTGTCCTTGTTGGTCAAGGGTCTTATCTACTCTAAAGTTCACTTTTTCTTGAGATTCCATGACGAGTTGCATAGTGTCCTCTAAAGTATCCTCAAGTGTGTCTTCTAGTGTGTGATTGTGAGGAGCATGATATGCATCATGTGCCTGTGTTAGATAAGGTAGATTTGAGGGTTGTGTTTGATGGAAGAAAAGTTGGTCTTTGAAGTGTTCGAATAAGAGTTGGTAAGATTGAGGTGGGGCTAGATGATGAGATGAAAAAGTTCCCTTATATCCTCCAACAAAGTTGTGTTGCTCACGCCACCCCGAATTGTACGTTGGTGAAAAAAGATCCCATTCTGCTTCCACACCATCATAAACATGAACGCTCCCTTTATCACCCTTTTCAACCCATTGAGAAGATTACTCCATTGTGTCTATGTCAAGGTGTATAGATGACGCTGTATAGTGATGATGTGCAAGAGATTGTGCAATGCACACATAAATTGGCAATCCGCGCCTTAATAAGTCAATTCACAATTCCCTTCCACCATTTGTCCAAACCCTTCAATCTTCACATAAATGTACCACCAATTCACAATTCATAATTTCAATTTCAAACCAACCGAGCCTCCAATCTCCTTATACAATAGTAATTCCACCAATAAACATATAGCACACAAGCCTATCCACCAGTTACTATCCACCAATTGAATTCTCGATGCAATGAAATATTCTACACTAATCAAACAAAAATAATCTTAAAATAAAAGAGAAAACCAAAAATCAAAATCTATCATGCTATCACATAAAAGGATAGAATGAAGTTACCTATGGCCTTGGCTGAAGAATCCTCCATTGTAGTAGATGTGATATAGGCTCCGTGGTAGATTCTTGTTCTTTTTTTTTTTTTAATCACCAATCTGAGTTCGCCCAAAGTAAGCTTCCTGCCTTTAATTCCTAGGCAATGGCGCTATAAACTTGACACGTCTCCGCAAGCGCACAGTTTCGATGTAGTTTAACCTAAATGACTTCGAGTATCGTTTTTATGCTCGGGATATCGGGGTCCAATATAGATCAATCACGCAGCCCAACTTTGGCTTACTCCAATGCGATTACAATTCAATGAGAAGAACAAACAAGTTAAAACCGAAAATCCTTTGAGTTTTGAGTTGTAATTGTGATCTACTTACCTAATTAACACTATAATCTATTATAAAAGACCAATTGACAATCAAAAGAGAATGTTAAGTAATTTGGGAGATGGATTGAGTTCAATTGATCTAAACACACTAAGAATTCTAAGTTGTCATTGAAGGTTTATAACTCAAATTGCTAAACCACAATCAAGAGTAGCAATTCGAAAGATTTGGCTTTGAAAATTAGATAATTCAACTCCAATTGAAGTTAGATATGTAATCAATCTAAGGATCCCACATTAATACCATTGATTTAGTCAATTCCACCCTATAATTATTAAACCATGACTTGAAATTGCCAAACTTAGTCAATAACATAAGTGTTCTAAGAAATCCAACATTCAATCAAAGAAGAACATCAATCCAAAATGATAAGACAATGAAATCATAGGATATCTTTAATGAAACTTTGAATTCCTTGAGTGTTCTTCATAATTGAACCCAATTTAGTACTAGCTACTTGATTCCATGAGAGAAAGCACGAAGAAATGTAGATCTTGTATTTAATTGAAAGAAAACTAGTGTTTGGATGCAAAGAAAATGAAGGAAAGTAAAGGAAAATGCAAGAAAATAAAGTTTCTCTCACTACCTTATATAAAGAAATGTAAGAAAAACTGAGAAAAAATGAGATAAATCCCTCAAAATCCTATACAAACCCGTATTTATAATAATAAAAATAAAATAGGGACTGCTAGGATCGTACGAACGTTTACGTACGGTCAAAATACCGTAAGTACGGACTTCGTACGGTCCCATTTACGCTGATTGTAGCTCTCTGAAGTTTGGAATTTCTGCAGACAATACGTAAGGTGAATAGTACCGTACGTACGGTTGGCTTCACCGTACGTATGGTAGTTCAATCGTATGTAAGGTTAGATTATTTGAATAGATCTTCCAAAGTTATATGAAATCAATATATTATGAGCTCCGGTAGCTTTTCTGGTTTGGGAGATATGACCCTCAAAAGTTTCAGCTTTACGTGCTTTAGCTAGTTGTACTACAGCTTTAACAGCTTATACATTGACAACATCCTTTTGAAAAACACATTCTTCCTTCATTCAAAATGCGCCCAAAACTCTCCATATTAAGCTCAAAACCTACAAAGCAGAATAACTTAGTTAATACTAAAATTTAATTAAAGTGGCATATAAACTCCTAAACTAAGGCTAACAAATGGCAAATTAAAGTGCTGTAATTGTAATTTTGAAGTGCAATCACCCTTAGAGACATGCCATGTGAGTTCCATGTTCACATTTTTCTATCACAATATTTAACGGCATCTCACGGAAGGAGACCAAAGTGGGACGAGGCATAAATTAGTAAAAAATATTTAACCCTATATAATAAATCTCAATATATAGTTCATATATACAAATGTATGAATTAGCTGGCTTTTTACCGCTTTTGGTTCCCCATTGGTGGTTTTGCCCAATTTTTGGATTTGTTTTTTGTTTTTTTGATGACCTGGTAGTGTGCATCATGACTAATTCGAAACTTATGTAATCCTCTTGTTTTGCACAAATTTAATAATTACGGGATTAAAGACCCTAGAACTTGAGGGTCTGTTTATTCCAAAATCTAATGTTGTCGAAACCTCTTTCAACAGTTAAACTGTCTCTGCACTCTTGTTGTGCTAAGTTTGGGTCTAAACTTTGTTGTGGCCCCGCCCGAATCACAAGTCCCAACTTGACTATCTCTCGATGATATGTGGAGTGGGACTGAGCTATAGCTCCATGCAAGATCAAGTCCATTGGGACCAACTGACAAGCAAGTGAAGCCCCGCTCATTCTCTGAAGTTCAGAAAATGACAATTCTGTTTTTTTTTAAGCACAAAATAATAACATCCCCAACCCCAAACTTCTTCTTGTTATTATTATCATTGTTTGCTCACATGGATATGTAATCGTGTTGGGTTAGTCCGGTTAGGTCAACCCATACTTTCAGCCAGTTTAGGCTCTGCTTGTATTCTCTCACTATTCAAGTTTACATGACAAAGTAGATGTTTGTACTTTTTTACATAGCACTTAACTTAAAAGTGTAGCAAACAATGTGAGACTAATGGATGGTCAACGTTTCGCTCATACTCTATAAATTTTTTGACATTTAGAATACAATATAGTGTATTGGTCTCTCAAAATTTTTAAATAAAAATAAAAATTCTTAATCCTCCTTTGAGCAAAAAAATTTTTTTGGTCTCCCTCAACAGAAATCCTAAATCTGCCACGGCTTCCTGCCAATGGGTAGTGCAGTTAAAAGGAAAAAAAGTCTATGAAAGTTTCTTGACACAAGACACATAACCAAACATTTCTTTATAGAGGTAGGAAACTAATTGCCATGGGCCTGCCAGCCATGTGGAAGCCCTATGATATCACAATTCAATATTAATGGCTAGCTATGGATTCGCTCTCACTAGTTGTTTGTTCAACTCTCTTCACGGTCACGCTTAAGAGCAAAGTCTCAGTAATTTTTCTGTTTGTGCAGGATAGAGATTTTATAGGCTTAAATTATTTGAAATGTGCGAACAATTGGTTATTAAAAAATATATTCAATATGAACTAGTACTCGTATAGTCACATTGAATTGTGATATGGAGTGTTACCCTCAAATAGGGTTGCCACGCCCTCGTCAACCATGATACATGCCCTTATGGCCTTATCCATAAGCAAAATACCCTAGTTATGTATTCCAGAGATGACGAAAGGATAAAAAGTTTGAATGCAACAGACAGAAAGGATGTGCTTATTTTGGATACTTTTTAACTGAAGAAGCTTGGAATAATACACATTAATAGAGTTGCAGAGAGCTACTAAGTTTTCAACCCAAGAGTTGAATTCATGAAGTCAAATAGAATCAAAAGTCGAAAGCTCAGTCATGAAAAAGCTAGCATTGACATTGTTTTTGAATTAACGGTCATGCGGCATGGCTTGAGATAATATCACTGGAATAATGAACTCATAAAGTTAATAAGAAAGATGTGACTCAATCCATCTCTTAAGGTTTATCTTCATCAATGATTAAATATCTTGAATTTTGTTTACAAAATTCTAGAAATCTTCTGTACGTGATTCTTATCCTCCATTTGGGAGCCAAAACCTCCCACTTGCAGTCCGATATCGTCAAAGACGAATTTTGTTAGCGTCAGTCGTCCCCTGTCAAAGACAGTGCGAATGGAACAGGTTCAGCCCGGGCTAGATCTGGTCCCATTTTCAAAGTCTAATCATCCAAAAAAAAAATAATAATAAAGAAAGAAAAAAAGCCCACTTGATTGCATATCATAAAAGTTAAATTTTTTTGAATTTTAGTTTATTAAGAATAGTAGAACCTGTTAAGAATGTTAAGGGCCACTTGGTGGAGTTTAAATTTAATTTTTTTTTATTTTGTTTTTTTTACTTATCAGCAAATAAATAATTTTTTTTAGCTTTTTTGAAAGTTGAAAAAATTCAATTTTTTACTTATAAACCAAAAAAGTTAGGCCAAAAAAGCTTAAAAAAAATTGTACCAAACGAGTCTTAAATGAATTTTTTTTTTGATAATCAGGTAGCGTGTTTGTGTTCTCAAACCAAAACCAAAACCAAAACCGGTTTAACTTTGGGAGATTTAGATAGACATCAAAGGATGGATAATACCTTTCTGTTTGAGCAAGTTGATGGATCAATATGCTATCTGCAAACCGATATGGTAGTTTCTTTAGATCAATGAAGGAATATATTCCCTTTATAGGAATCCAGTCTCTCCATACATATTGCCTATATATATAGATGCGTAGCAACCGAGCATTGGTATGCAGTGCAATGCAGAATGCAAATGAGTGGGGAAGAGATGTCTCGTATGGAGATGAAAGAGTCTTGTTTGGTAGCCAAGAATGGCTTGCCTAAAACCCATCCAAGGGTTTTAAGAAGGTTACTTAGTTGTGATATTCACAATATATAGATAGAGCACTTGTGTGGCTTCAAGGGGGGTCATTCTTGGCTAGCCTGATTGGCTCTTATCTTTCATGCTAGACGTTCTCTTCCACGAAGATCAAAATCAACATCCCATGGGAGTGCTGGGTAAGCATGTGTACAGGTAAATTAGGGTTGATAATTTAAGTTGGAAAGAGAGTATATATATATATATATATAGATTATAGTTGTTATAACTGCAGTAATTTCATTCGCAGACTTTGAATTTGGCGCACTCATTTGAGGAATTAAGGGATACTACTACTTGGGTCATGCATTCATGCATGCACATGCATGCATACACATGAAGAAATTCATGCACATGTTTTATAGGTTTGTGAAGAGAGCATGTAGACTATGATTCTATATGTAGATTCAAATGTTCAAAGATGATATCAATTGTGCTTAACGGTTACATTTCATATCAATGATTTATACATATCTCCCGAATCACTCATGTTATGATATTTTATATTCTAAGTTTTTCAGTTCCATCATCTGACTTATGTTTTTCATGACAACAATTGAAGTAAAACAAACCATGTTGCATTGCCAAAATTCTGAACCTATTCACCTTCTTCTCATGAAGGAATACGAGATACTAGGGGCACAAAGGAATTAAAAAACTCAAAGTATTTATTGTATAATGCAAGTAGAATAGTGGCTTAACTTGAGCCGACCAGAATTTTCTGAATTCGGGTTGGTTTGGTTCCGTAGGTTAATCGGCTCAGTTTTAAGACCCAAAATCCCAAAATTGACTAGGTCAGTTTGATCCCAAGTTGGTACTGAAACCCAAATCGAACTGACCCATATATACCTCAATGGAACCTCCTGATAATTCATGATCCAGCATGATAGGATTAAATCATAGAGGCAATGGTCTATGATAAAGAAGATATAATACTAGCTGAGAGCATTAAATCCTCATGGCCGGCAAGTGAAAATGAGAGAGAGAGAGAGAGAGAGAGAGAGAGAGGATATAATACTAGCTGAGAGCATTAAATCCTCAGGGCCCGCAAGTAAGAGAGAGAGAGAGCCGAACATTTGTCCAGCCCAAAAGGCTGCAAACCAGTTACTGGGCTTTCTAATAGCCCACATATTGGACTCTTCGCCCACTGCATTAGACGCAAGGAAATTTTCGACAAGAACATTCTTTGGATCGAAAAGAAAAATTCAAAAACTGAAAATCAACCGCGATCAGAGGATTGGTGGGTCAAACCCAATCCTTTCCCTTTGCTTCTCCCTCTCTTCGTCTCTCTCTTATCAGAGGTTGGGAACTTGGGATCTCGCGGATCTTTCTGATTCTCCTCCGAATCCAAACACCTCCCTCCACCGACGCTCAGATCTGTCCATCGTTCTCTCAATTTGATCAAAAGCTCACTTTAGAGCTCTCTCGATCGTCACCGCTGCCGATCAAAATGATTACAATTCCGTACTTGACCGCCTTAACGACCTACTTCAGTTACGGCCTCCTCTTTGCCTTCGGCCAATTCCGCGACTTCTTCCGAAAAATCATTGATTGGTGGAAAGCCAGCAATCTTCAGGTATCTCTCAATTCCATAAAAACACACAAAAACGATGTTGTCGTCTTAGTATATGTGATCTTGTTCTAATTTCCTTATTAAACTTAAAATTCTATGTTTTTCCTTAGGGTTATGCGCCGATCTGCTTAGGGCTTGAGGATTTTTACACTAGGCGGCTGTATCTTCGCATTCAGGTAAATTTATTGGATACTAAGTTCTATATGTCTGGGCTAAATTTAGTTTTGATTGATTACCTTCTGATCTGGTTCTGCTGGGTTCTATGGTGGTGATAACTAGTATTGTTTCATTTTACCATGTCTATTGTGTGTTTTGTACTCAGTCAATGTAATTGGATGGTTAAATGACATTCACAATCCACCTGATGGTGTTGACACTAAAGAAGATCGCTGTGTTGATAAGGAATTGCGGAAATGGGATCGCCTTTCAGTAAAGAATGACTGGAACTATGAGTGTTCTATATACATATATCTGTTTTAAATTTTTTATTCGGAGATGAATTTCCCTTTCAAAATTTTTAATTGCTTTTGGTGCTATTATAAAGTTTCTAGTTTACTTACATATACTGAGAGTGGGCTGACTCTGAAAAAGACAATGAAACCAGATGCATAATCTTAAGTTGAAATTGCCTGCAGGATTTTAGTGTATGTCCCCATCTATTCACAATATTAACTAATAGTTAAGTACTTTGGGGTATGTAAACCTATTTAGTGCTTAAGTCTGATAATTTTCAGTGGATTTTTTATGAAATGCACTTTATTATGCCCAATTATTTAGCACTTTATATCTGGAAAGCTACACAAAAAGGGTATGAGTTATAAACCAGAGAGACTTGGCTTATTATTGCATGTTGAACATGTTCACAGGAATGTGCTTTTGAATTTAATCTCGATTAAAATATTTTCTTTTAACTTTTCAAATTTTGAAAATTCAGCTCCAAAAGATTTTTAGCCCTATTAATTTAGTAGTAAACTTTTTTTTAAGTAAATTTTCAGTTTACAAACAAAGCCTGTGTCTCTCATCTCCTACAATTTGTACAAACTAGGTATTATTTATTATTTATTTATTTCTATGATATCGTTTTTCAGATCTTGTAATGCATGTGTAGCAGAAGATTAACCAAATACAAAGCTTTTGAAGTTTTAACTATTTTGGCTGCTGATTTGTCCTATGCATCATTGAATAGCCCTATTTTGTCTTTAATACTCTTTATATCAATGTGCAGGATTGTTTTGGACGACCAATAGCGAGTGCTCCTGATGCTTGGTTCGATGTGGTTGAGCGTGTCTCAAACGATAACAACAAGACCTTGAAGTGAGTATTAAGTTATCTACTAGACATTCATAGTTTCTGCATTGCATTTGGTTGAATTTCTTTCATATGCTCGTTTGCTTTCTTCTGCTTAAGCTTCTTCTGTTTTGTTTTTTTCTTATGCTTTACATTCACTGAATGCTCCATGCAATCCATGACACCATTTATTATTAGATGCCCAAATTCATTTTTCTAACCTAGTGACTGAATTTGAAATTTGTTTTGCTGAATCAATTCTGTTGTATCTCATGGAGGCGAACAACAAAGATAAGTCGGTGCCTTAATTTGGGATCATACAATTACCTTGGCTTTGCGGCGGCAGATGAGTACTGCACACCCCGTGCGATTGAGTCTTTGAAGAGGTTTTCTCCAAGCACTTGTAGTACTCGTGCTGATGGAGGTATGCATACACTCTTACATGATGTTCTGTGTATGTGTTTGGTCTCCACTAATGTAATTATGCGACCAGGCACCACAACATTACATACTGAACTGGAGGAGTGTGTGGCTAACTTTGTTGGAAAGCCAGCAGCCATCGTCTTTGGCATGGGCTACGTGACAAACTCTGCCATCCTTCCCGTCTTGATGGGGAAGGTATGGACAATGACTTCCATAAGGGCCATCTGTCATCTACGGAGTATATATAATGTATAGTATTGACTTTCATTTTATATGAATGTGTTTCGCTCATTACAGTCATCTACAGGGAGGATTGATAATCAGTGACTCTTTAAACCACAACTCAATTGTAAACGGTGCTCGTGGATCAGGAGCTACTATTCGAGTTTTCCAACATAACAGTAAGTTTGTGTAGGGTGCTGTATGTTCTTCTGAGTAGATATTATCTATGCAATATTTACATTATATCTCTGAGGCGTATGATAACTTCACAATATTTCTTTTTAGCACCCTCCCACCTGGAGAAAGTTTTAAGAGAACAAATTGCTGATGGTCAACCTAGGACGCATAGACCATGGAAGAAGATAATTGTTGTTGTGGAGGGGATATACAGCATGGAAGGTGAACTCTGCCAACTTCCAGACATCGTTGCCATATGCAAGAAATACAAGGTGGAATAACCATTAGTTGGTAGCTTTTACATGCTTATCTGTTGGATACACTGATTGTGAGTCATCGAAAGTTTTAAATGTCCGTTTCTAGGCACAACCAAGATTAATGGTCCAATCCAAAAAAATCATGATTTTTTTTCTTAGATAATTTTATTTCATTATTTGAAAGCAAGCCTGTACCTAGCATTTGTGTACAACTTTATGTTGCTCTGGATATCTAACCTTAAACATATAAAACAGTTGGGTGGTATTGGTATGGGCAGTGTAATGTGGAATTTTAATGACTTTGTTATTGAGATTTTTTTTTTTTTTTTTTTTAATTTTACTTTGTTTTAGTTTTTTTGTTAAACTATAAATAAAAGAAGTGTGGATTGAGGCATTGCAAGCAAGACATAAAAGCATAAACTATTTTTGTTTTGTTTTTCCTGTCCTATGTACTGAATTTTCTTGACTCCAATTTACAAGAGAAAAAAATCTCTGTCTGCATATTTATGGTGGGAAAATTTTGATGCTTCTGAAGTTCCTGCAGTACCTAGTTTTGCTTATCTTCCCACGCATCCATCTTGGCAAATGACCATTATTAGTTCTTAATAGAGATATATTCATAAGTGCATATATATGTTTACATAATCATGGATGTCTATGATTACAGGCATATGTTTATCTGGATGAGGCTCACAGTATTGGAGCGGTTGGGAAATCAGGAAGGGGCGTCTGTGAGCTCTTAGGAGTGGATACAGCTGATGTGGATATCATGATGGGAACTTTCACAAAATCATTTGGATCATGTGGTGGCTATATTGCAGGATCCAAGGTTTGTTTCTCACACATCCTTCCTGAGTTCTGCTTACAGATTCTGCTGAATATGGTGGAATATTTCTAAGAGCACCTGTAAACACTTATCATCATTTTTTTTCTGTACTTTCTTTTTCATAACTACTATTTGTTTTTTGGGTATTTAATTGTAGTAAAATGACTGCAAGTAGTGAGGCACTGGGGAGAGATTTGATGTTGTTACATTGTCGCCTCCCGTTTTTGAATCTTTTAGTGAAAATCTGCTTATTAGCTGAATTTAGAGATTTCAATGTATGTGATTTCAATGATTTCTACGTGGGGAGATCCTCGGTGAGTTGTTAATATTTCTTCATGTTTTAAATAGTGGAATGTGATGAGTGCGAACCTGAAGCTATTATGTGAAAACCAAAGTTACAGCAAGGATTAAGGAAGATAAAAAGAGCTGTTATTTTCTAGCAGCAAGGCTGTGCAACACTCCTTGAAATGCCAATCTTGTTGTATAACCTTGTTTTCTCTTACCTGCCCAACTTTCTATGGTTTTTAATGGGTTGAAGTTCTTGCATACGATATACATTTATTGTACGCGGTTCTGGGGTTAATGGTTAAAATTTTATCCATTCTCTTGATTTGCAATAGTATCTGTCTTTCGCTAGTATTTTGCCTAAATTTGGCACTCGTTATTTACAAGTGACAGATTGGATGTGCCTTTGTTGGCTGAGTGAAATGATTGTGCCCTTCTACAACTTCGTTGTGCCCTGCCAGGTGGTCGTGTATTGGATGAATATGAATTGTTTTACCTCGATAAGTATCCTGTTAAAAACAATCAGACAACACCTGTCCAAGTCAGCTTCATCACATCATTCCAAATTACATTTCTGTTCTTGCATTATTCTTGTAAACTTACTCTAAGCAACCTTTATCCTGATTTCTATGGACCTTAGCCAGCAATACAGGTGATAGCTTTGCTGCATCATTGAGGATCATCACTAATGTTCCATTATCACCTCCTTTCCATTTTTGTTTAATGGCTCTTTTTCTATGAGCTTGGGATTTTGTATAAAGTGCATTATGGATATTTTTTTTCCAATTTCAGTGGTTAAATGCTTTTTGACATTTTCAGGAGCTTATTCAATATTTGAAGTACACATGTCCTGCTCATTTGTATGCCACATCAATATCACCTCCAGCTGCACAACAAATTATTTCTTCTATAAAGGTTCTTCTTGGAGAGGATGGTTCTAGCAGAGGTGCAAAGAATTTCTCTATTTCACTACTCAAATTTTATGATGCATTCAGTGCAGTGCATCAGATGACAATGCCTAAATTATTTATTGAGGGCTTGAACTACTTTTTTGTGTTAATAGGGGCTCAAAAACTTGCACGGATACGTGAAAACAGCAACTTTTTCAGGTCAGAACTGCAGAAGATGGGCTTTGAGGTCCTAGGAGATAATGACTCTCCTGTAATGCCTATAATGCTCTACAATCCAGCAAAAATCCCTGCATTTTCGCGAGAGTGTTTGAAACAGAACGTGAGTTAACATTCAATTTGTCATTGTGTGCCATTACTATTCATTCAATTAGGAATTTGTAGTGCATGTGCTACAAAAAATTTCTTGCTGCCACTGTTGCCAGGGTAACAGTTGCTTTTGCGGAAGTAGTGTACACCTTTCAATGTTTCAGATGATTGTGCATTGCTCTGGCAAAAACCATTATTGCCTTGGCAAAAGGGCTGGCCAGACTTCCAATATTCTTTTTCACACATCTTTCTATGATATTGACACAATTTTTGTTTTATGAATTATGACTTCTTATTAGAGAATGTGGTTGCAGGTGGCTGTCGTGACGGTTGCATTTCCAGCTACCCCTCTACTGTTGGCTAGGGCACGCATCTGCATTTCTGCTTCTCATACCAGAGAAGACCTGATCAAAGCCTTAGAGGTGATTGCCTATTGATAGATAAGAATCTGATTTTCTTCCTACGCTCTGCATTTTTTTCTATTGCATTCTGCCCGGCACATATTCCCATTACTCATACCTAAGGTTACCTTCATCCCAGGTAAACATTTGAAAAGTAACACTTTTTACCCTATGAGTGTTTGATTGCCTTATCTTGGGATTTGCATTACAAAGGTGGAACTTGTTTAGGTATTGGAACTACATTAAGTTGTGCATGTTCTTCGTTTGGTACTTCTTAAGCTTTGAATGTTCTTCACATGGGATGGCTTTATTACTATATAAGAGAATTAGTTGACGATGCTTCTTTGAACCCAGGCTCTGGTTTCATGTTGGATCATACTGTGTACAAGCCTTTTAATCTCTTGGCCAAAATCAGCTAATTTTATACCTGGAACTTCTCCTTTTCTCAGGTTATAAGCCGAGTTGGTGACCTAGTGGGCATAAAATATTTCCCTGCTGAACCCAATAAACAGCAGCTGGAGTATGGCAGGGTCAAGTTGGAGTGAAGCAGCTTTTGGGTTAGTGAAGTTTTCAAGTCTCTGAAAAGAGCTTAGCAATTGATTTTGCCGCTTGTGCCTGTTTGATTTTGTCGACTAATGTACAGATGCAGCTGTAATTCCTTCCATGTGATTGTGCTTATTTGATATTTATTTCCATTGAAAGGAACTTTCTTAAATTTCTCACTTCCGTATTTAGTAGCATTACTTATTGCTCCATTTTTCATCTGTTTAGACTGAAAGTCCCAGCTTCCTGGGTATAACCTGAAAGTCAGCCGTCTGATCCAGATGAATCTAGGTACTAATCCTTCTAACACAAGTATGACACAAAATATTGGTTATAGGGGATCACTTACAAAAAAAAAATAGTCATTAATCTGTACTGCTCCGCAGGTCAGTTATCTCATTATGAATACAATGACATAGACATCAAAATTACAATCACGTTCGCACACACCTAAAGCGCACGGATAGATCAATATGTATTTTGAGATTTTTTACACATACCAACAGTAACAGTTAATTTACAGGAGCCAAAACCAGACAAAATTTCCAGAACAGAATTTAGAGAATTCCACCATCTCATACACATACGGGCTTCTTGGATGATGAGTCAGTAATCCTAAAGCCATATTTATCCTCTACTTCAATAGTACTGGCAATTCACTCATCACCCCAAACACAATCTCTATCCTCTCTTTGAACTTTCTTTAAAAACCTGCCACCGTACAAACAAAATAAAAATGAACCAGAAGAGAGATCCAAAACACTCCTAGTGAGCAAAGCAAGTGATGAACAAGTCGGAAGATCACATTGTCATTTCAAGGGGGACAAGCCCCTCTATTTTATGATGACTTGTATGTCTCACCACACAATATAGGATAAAGAGTTCCCAGAGCTGTGCACTGAAGTGTGATTTTGAGTACCAAAAGGTCTACAATTATAGATCACATTCGAAAAAAGTTTTTAGTAATTTCTCCACATCTCTCTTTAGCAAGCCACAAGAGAAATGCAATAATTTCGGCATTCCATCACACACAAACTTAAGAGCATCATATTTAAGGTCCAACTTCACAAGGAGTACTAATATGGTTTTGAAAAAGAAATAAATAGAGAGCTTTCACTGCTACTCAAAGCAACTGATTGGACATCTCTAAATAAGAACTGTGGAAGCAACCAAATACATCAGCTGGCAATAGGCATCCCGGCAATATAAATCGAAGTAATTTGGAGAATCCTGTAAAACAAATACAAAGATAAAGCAAGACCTTTTTCCGAATTCCACTTAAGCCGAACCCACAACATTCCCCCCGCCTATGACAAAATTGATCCACACTAGTAAAATGGTTCTTTAACACTAACTTTTCAGGCGGCCTGATGTTAGACATTGTAAATTCAGAAACATTCAGTTTAACAGTAGTAGATTAACTTCTCAAGGCTACCACAGGAAACAAATCACTTTTGGCCTCCCTTCTGCAAGAACTCCCTTATACCATCGCAAACATCCCCAGTAGATCACTATATAGCTTCTTCCAAAGGAACCAGTGCTTCAACAGGCTGCACAATAAAAATAAATGAATAGTCAAGGCCCCAGTGCAGTGGTTGATCTGGCAAGAGCCTTTATAGCTCTGCCTTTGTGTTCCTTTTAATCATCATTAACCAGTCATCAACCAAACTGCTCAAAGCCAAATTAAAATTTTACAATATCTCAGTTCTTCAACTTTAAAGAGACGGGAACAAAAAAAAAAAAAAGGCAATACACCTCAAGCAAAAAAGAGACCATGTATTCTACATAGAAACCCATAAAGAAAAATGCTTATCTATACTTGCCGAAAAAGAAAATAAGAGCTAGACATCTATTCACAAACAGAAATTTCTCGAAAACAAAGTTTATCATTAACATCAAAACAGATTAAGGCCTGCTCAACTATCTTCAGAAACACAAATTGAAAAGAAGATATCCTCAAGCATGGCTGAAGGCAAACGTTCTGAAAATTACACTATCTATTTTCTATCATTCATTGACGTTTCGTTTGAAATCCAAATTTTTAGTAAAAAAAATAATAAAGGATAAGAAAAATGTGAAGAAAAAATGAATAAAAACAATTTTCTTTTCCTGCCGAAAATTCGGGTTCCAAGTGGAGCCTAAATATTTCTCCGCCATCTCTGGAGGCTATCAATGTTTTCTAGGACTACTTATCGGAGCACCATCTACCAAAACTGTATTACCAGATCTAGATGCATAAGGGCAATAAAGAACATATATCAAAAGAAGAAGAAAAAAAAAGAAGCATAACTCTATCATTCCGAGACTACTAAGGCAGCAAGAAAATACATTAAAAGCTCGAAGCAGTTCAGTCATTCTGTCATTCATTGCCATGGCTGAGTAATTTCCTCTCTAGTACATCCATCCGCTATGCAAATCAACCTCACGAAAACCCTTTGCTTAGCTTCTGAATTGCACTGTACATTTTCCGTCTTGAACCAACCGCATTTATTCCCATATCTTTGAGATCCTCCAACGTCAACAATGGCAAAACCTCATCGTCCACTTCATGTATCTCGAAAACTGGTGCGTACCTTCCTAACCCTAACTGGTTCAGCCAAACCCTCACCCCATTCCTCTCCGCATTGTTCCAATTTCTAGAGTCGGGATCGGATGTCCCATCCAATTCAACCCCATCGTGTTCGTTTCTGCCTTTGGAAACCCTAGCCCTAACGCCCGTTCTATGCCCATGAAAATGGAACTCCCTTTCGTGCCCTCTATTTTCATCACCAACAGCCATATTATCCAACGAGTGAATTGGACTCTGCTCTCTAAAATGACTCTCCGAACCCTCGGCATCGAAATTCCTAAGCCCGTCATCGACATCTTCACCGCCACTGAACTTCTCGTCCCCTTCGCCGCCGCCACCATCTTCTCCACCCTCATCGACCTTCGAAACCCAACTAGAAGACCTCACTCGCTTCGCCGAAGCTCTCTTCGACTTCGAGTCCTTCACTCTCCAGCTCCCAATCGCGATGGTGTCCAAATTTCCCTCCCTGTCGTCTCCATCTAGGGTTTCCTGATAGTCCCCAGCGGCACCCCCGCCCAAATTCATCAGCGCTCGAGTCTTCGAACCCTTTCCCGAGTCCTTTATTGGCAACTTCGACTGCTTGGTTCTCCGATTCGAGTGCGAATCGTAGGCCTGCTCTCCAATGTCCCCCAATCGAACGCTCGGCCTGCGCTGCCGTTTCGTTCCTAGGTTGTCGGTCGGAGCGACCACCAGCGCTCCGCCGCCGTTAACACGACCCTCGGGTGGCTGTAGCTCCGCCATTTCCATGGTATAGCGAGAGAAAGAGAGATCCGAAACCTCTTCTCTCTAGGGTTATGCGAAATGACTGGTATCTACTATCTATGTATGAATTTTGAATCACTTATATATCTATATCTATCTCTATCTCTACAAAGATGCGGGCGAAGAATTGGATTGGACAAAAAGACCTTTCAAGTACGTATTTCGATGTTTTAGAGAAAGGGATGAATGAATGAGGTGATGCAGACAGCGGATAGTGAGTGAGTGTGAGAGAAAGCGAGGGAAGAGGATAATCGAAGCGCTGTTATTATAGAGAGAGAGAGAGAGAGAGGCGGTTTGTGTCCCAGGCCAGGCGGGGCGTCGAGACGCGTGTTCCCATTCATAGTCAAAGTCAAGAGACTCGAGACGATAAAACTCGTAGCCCCCGCCGAGTCTTTTTAAAGCTAATGACCAGCGGTTTTTTATTAAGTCACGTGTTAGCATGGGCAATATATTTTAAATATCTTTTCTCTAGTTATATATAGTGTTAATAATTATATTTTTAGTATTAAAAATTATAAAAATATAAATTATAATACTTTATACAATCAGATAAAATATGTTTAAAATATGTTCTTAAAGTACATGTTAGTAAGACTCTTTTATTAAATCCATACTTCACACTTGTTTTGTAAGTTAAAAAAAAAAAAAAACTGAAAGTGAGGTTCACTTTTTAAACAATTTATAGACTGTTTAGAACTTAGGAGAGGGAAGAAAAAATGAAAATAAAAAAATTATTTTTTTTAATTTTATGAAAAAATAAGAAAAAAGTAAAAAGAAAAAAGAGAGAGAGTGATTTAAAAAAAAAATTTCTTTTTTCTTCCCTTTCCTTTCTAGGTCAAATTAAATATAAAAAAAAATAAACAATGATTTTTTCTTTCTTTCTCTTTCTTTCCTCAAATTTCAAACAGGTTGTTTATTTCATTGTCTATATTATTATACAGAGAGAGAGGGAAAAAATAATTAAAAATTTTTTTTCCTTTCTTTGGTCAGTTTTTAATTTAGAAAGAGGTAAATTATATTGACCTGTCCTAAAATTTCATAAAATGTAAGACACTATTTCTCACATATTTATAATTACACTGATATTCTTTACTTTCAAAACATTTTAACAAATTCTTCCCTCCCGTTAAGGAGAGTTGGTAAACTAACTGATGTTGATTAGATTAAGTTGTAAAATTTCTAATTTTCTAAACTACCCTCAATAATATAATTAAGTTTTAGCTAAAAGAGCTAAACCATTTTGATTAACAAAAATTATGCTTTTGACAATATACAACTAACAATTTCTAATTGGATAATTAATTAATTAATTAATTAAAACTAATAAATTAATTAAAAAAAACCCCAATCACCATTTACTTGCCCATCCTCTCTCCCCTCTTTGTGGGTGTTAACCACCTGCCGAACTAATACCCAGTCACCTAACACCAAGTATGCTCCATGGCCGAAAACTCCAAAGCCACAAACAGAGTTTTTTGTCAAAATAATACTTTTTGTAAAAATAATTTCTAATTTAACACTCTCCTAAAAATAATTCCTATTCTAATATTATTTATGTCACGTTTGCAGTTTTGTTTTATACTTATTAATATGTTAGAAATTTGTGATAAAAAATTAATGATTATATACCTTTATATATATATATATATATATATCATTATATGTTCAAACCCTAGAAAAGTGTAGTTCCCCACGGGTGGTCGAATTACCATTCTCATTCACAAATCACAATTAGCACACTGTTAGTCTATTACAATAGACATATGTAGTTCTAATGTACATGTATATATGTCTACATATTGTCATATATAGTCACACACATAAACCCAACAACTATTTTCAGAAAGTGTATAAAAAATTTTACTTTTCTTTTCTCACTACACTCATACTTACAAGAAACTTCCATGACAAAGAAATCTCAAAAAATCTAATGGAGTTCAAGAGCTTGACGATGTTTGCACTTCAAATTGTGTTCTAAAGGGCCAAATCAGAGGTTTTGTTACTAGGTTGCTATAAATTATCGGCCTTGATTTTTCATGAAATCACATGACATTTATTATCGGCTTGGTCAGATAAAGGATGTTTGATAGAACTAAAGAGTCTCATTCTTCAGCGAAAATTTAAACTTTAATCACAAAAAAAATTTTGGACAAGTGTTTGACTATATAATGTTATATTTATATCTCCATATATATATACATATAATTTTATTATAATAAAATTTTCAACATATTAATAATTTTCAACAAAGTTACTGAGGTGGCACAAATAATGTTAAACTGTGAATTACTTTTTAAGAAAGTATTAGATAATAAATTATTTTAGGAGAGAATGTTATTGTGACCAAAAACTTCCACAAACAATCTCCGGTGAACCACCACCATTTGCACCAACAAAAAAAAACTAGGAACCACCACATTAAACTTGCTTCATTGAACCACCACCGATCTCTCTGTGTTTCCATGGTTGAACGTCAATCGTCAACCGTCATTACAAAAACTATTGACGCTAATGACGATTTTTATAATATATATTGTATAAAATAAATACTTTTTGACTTTTTTACGATTAGCATTTATAGTAATGACAATTTTAATTTGTATTTTTTGTTGGTCGATAAAACAAATGAAAACGTTAATACAAAAAATGACCCTAATATAATATATATTGAACAAAATAAATACCTTTTAGTAAAAATTTCCGGCTAAATTACACTGACCATAGGTTTTGAAAAATATAAGATACTATTCTTTACGTAATACTGAACCAGTTGGAAAAAACCATACTGTGCTTATTAAAGTACATTTTTACCCTTTCATGTTTAAAGCCTGTTTTAATGAAAAAAAACTAATTTTTTTGGTTAAAATAGAACTCAACATTTTTACTCTTTTCTCTCTCATCTCCATCTCTCTCTACTCTCTCATTTTTCACCAATCAAACTTAACCAGCCAACCGACCACCAAGTTATCATCATCAACTCCACAAAATCAAACCCAACGAAATCACCCCTTGAAGCCAATCAATGATTTTACAAAATTCCACCACCAAATCTAATCAGTTGAAGCCAATCCACTGAAATCACCACTACAATCACTACCCTGGGTCACTTGCTGCCCCCTCCTCTTCCCTTCCTCAGCCAACCCACCTTTACTGTCGACACACATGGCTGCCAACGAAATCACCATCTATTGCAAATTCGCTGCCGACCACCACCTGATCACGAAGACCACAACACCCACAAATCGAATAACCTACAACACACTTACCCTCTCATCTCCGAAATTAACCTACAGACCCATGTTATACATATTCATATATATATGTAATCTATACACAACACGGGGCAGTGGGGTGAAGGAATTTTGATGTGGTGATCGCAGATCTCTCTCTCTCTCTCTCTCTCTCTCTCTCTCTCGGCCCACCCCCACCATCGCATCCCCATCAACACAACACCACTAACGCACAACCCAAACCACCAACGTACCACCTCCAACAACCAATCAAGCATTCACATCATCTCTCCATCCATATCTCTCTTGAACAATTTCTAGGGTTGAAGTCTAAAGAAGTTTCCGCAGAACGGTGGGTTGGGGCTATGTGGTTTTATCCGGGGCTTTTTACTATTTATTTTATTTAATATATATTACTCCACATTAAAATATTGATGCTAATGACGATTTTTATAATATATATTGAATAAAATAAATACTTTTTTACGATTAACGTTAATAGTAACGACGATTTCAATTTGTATTTTTTGTTGGTCGATAAAACAAATGAAAACGCCAATACAAATGACGCTTAATGTGTTACAACGAAAGAGGTCAATAACATTGACGTTTTTGGTAAGCACCTAAAAGCATTAATTTGATTGACGCTTTCATTTAAAGAAATTGTTTTTAATTTGATTAACGCTTTCATTTAAAAAAACGCCAATATCGTTGACACTTTTAGCGAACATCGCCTATATCAAAAGTTCTCGTTTGAAAAGCGTCATTAAGTTTTTCATTCATCCCCTAGTCACTGAGACGCCATTAAAGGAAGTGCTCGAGACATCATTGAAGGAAGCCCTCCATCGCCGAAGGTGTTAGTGCTCTCTCTTGCTTATTGAACAAAGCCCTCCATCGCTGCTCTCTCTCTCCCGACAGCATTAGGGTTCTTCATCGACATTTACATGTTCGTCTCCCTCTCCCTATCTTTCCATATATATTGTGAGTATATGTATATATATATATATGTTGCATGTTCGTATTCATAAGTGGATTCAAGTTGTGTGCTATTTTTGAGATATTTTTGTTTTTTGTTAGTTTTTTGTAGATGTACTCAAATTGTGGGAACGTATTTCTAAACTTCACTATCCTAGCTTTTTGTTTGCGAACCTACAACTGTCCCTGACGTCTCTCTCTTTCTATATATGTATATTGTGAGTATATATGTTGTTGATTTGAAAAAACAGAAAAGAAAATTCTGGATGTTTGAATTGGTTTCCACAATACAAAAATGGTGAGCTTTTTATTTTTTATTTTTTAGGAATTTAGTATTGTGCTTTATGACTTACATTTTTCATCTTTACATTGAGCATGGATGTGGGCATGGACCCTTATTTGATATTGGTGCTATGTTTAGGTCCACACTGTCAAAATTTGAGTTGAAAACTGAGAATGTGCTTAGGCCCACACCATAACATAAGAATTTCAAATTAGGGTGTTGTGAAACTTGAAATTATTGCAGTTATTAATTTCAATAATGCTGAAAAAGATTCCTTTAAAAAATATAAATTGCTAAATGTACAATAAATTCTTATGCCGGTTGACTGTGGTTTGTAAAGTGTTTGTATTCCTCTTTACTTTGGGACTTAGGTTTTCTCTTAAATTGTAATCATTTGTTTTATCTCGATGCCACATCCAATATCCTGGTTTTTCCTTGCCTTGTACAAAAATTACACTTCATTACTGTAAATGAAAGATTTATAGCAACATGATAAGGAAAAGAAAAAGAGAAAAATTTATATAGTGTTTCGGTGTATTTTCATCTAACTACTATATACATATGTTTAATTACAGTAACGTTGATTGAATGGGTACTATAAAGGTGATGTGCTTTTGGGAGGGACAATAGTACAAGACCTTGACGAAGGCATATCATATGATACCGAAGCGAAAGGTTTTTACACTATACAACGCAGAATTGTTGACTCAATGCCTTGATTTTGATAATAACAAAACTTAGTTTAATGATATAATAATTCTACTTAAGTGTGCAGATTAATTATTAGATTTCTATCATGACTTGAAGCTTATCACAATGAAGAACTTGTGATGCAAATATTAGAATGAAGGTTGATAAGCATGATGAGAGAACATATTCAGCAAAACTAATCTTATAAGTGAATGAAGGAATTTCAAGATGATGAAAATCTTGGATTGAAGATTGATAAGCATAAAGGAATGAAATATTTATCATTGGTGATCTTATAAAGAATGAAGATATTTCAAGATGATGGATGTCAAGAAAGAAGATTGAAAATGCTCAAAGCTTTGATTGAAAAGAATAAGCCATATCTGTTGAAGAGTTCTCAAAGAACAGTTAAAATGAGTCTTGGAAACTCTCTTGAAGATCTTGAAGAAGACTTGGATAAATGGATGAAGTTATGGTGATTGAAGAGCTCTACATGTAATCAAAAGTGAATTGATTTATCTTGAAGAGTTGAAAGTGTTCTTGAAGTCATTATGCCTTGAAGAAGTCTTTTCAAGCCTTAGAAACCTTATTTGGATGATCCTTGAAGAGCTTGAAGATATTGAAGAAGATTGAAGAAATATTACAAAAGTTAAGGATTTTCCTAAAAAGAATCGACCCCTCAAGAAAAGAATCAACTCATTCGAACAGAGGCTGAAAATTCTGATGGAGATCAAAAGAGTCGACCCCTTACTCTAAAAGAGTCGACTCATTCAAACAGAGAGTTGATTTTGCAGTGTCAGACAAAAAGAGTCGACCCCTAGCAGAAAAAAGTCGATTCATTTGGGCAGAGCCTTGAAAAATCTGCTGAAACATAAAAAGAGTCGACCTCTGTAGTAAAAGAGTCAACTCGTTTACAGCAACGACTCTATTTTTGAACGTTATACTCCGCCGTTTTCGTATCAAATGGTCTCCCATCCACCACCAACGGCTAGAAACAATCCATGGCTACAAATACAAGATCCCTACAGCTTCTAAATAAAAGAAAGAGTGATTATACTTGCTGAATCAACATCTTGAAGTTGAAAATCTGTTGTGCCCTCACAGCTACATATTTCGCTGAGTGATTAAGGTTATCTATTGAGCTATTCTTGTTTATCCACTCTTTAGGAGAGTTATCATTTGTAAAATCTTTATTCATTTCACTTGGGTGGGTTTGTAAACCTGTGGGTTTAAGTGTTCTTGGGTAAAAACACTTGTAAGTTTGAGTGAAGCTTGCACAAAATCACTTGTAAGTTTGAAAGAAGTTTGGACAAAATCTTTTGGGTTGTGAGAGCTTAGGGAAGAGCTCTTGTAAGAGTGAACTGGGCACTTGTAGCAAAACTAGCAGCTGTGTAAGTGACTTTACATAGTGGAATACCTTCGAAAGGATCGAAGAAGAAATGACTTAGGCAAGGTTGGCCGAACCTCTATAAATCTGGTGCTCTTCTTTTCTTACTCTGTTTTGCTTATTTACTTACTATACTTACTTACATTGTATTCCATTATTTGCTTGATTGATTTATACTTAGATTAATTATTGTAGAAATAAATAAATTGTTTTCAGCTGCATTATTTGATATAAATTCTATAAAACCCAATTCACCCCCCCCCTCTTAGATTACCTTCTTGAGCCAACAAGAATAACACTGGAAAAATTAGAACAATTTCTTATACCCAAAGTTGTAGATGAAGGGGAAAACATTTGTTTGGAGTTGATTTGCAGACATCCCCATAGACAATGGGAGAGGTTCATTTATTACAAGAAGGTGATGACATGACCTTGGATAATGTGTTGGACATCTCGCTGTGTTTTCCCACACTGAATTATGTTGAACTGTACGTAGAGAAAGATAACATAACGAGTAGGTTGAATGAACCAGATCCAATGTATTAAGGTTATGGGGCATATAATGTTCTCTACTAATTTACTGGGATGTTGACTCAGGGAGCATGCAGTGGCATTCCCGGCTCATTCACTGGGATGTTGACTCAAAAATCTTACAACATGGCTTCACAGTATGCCGATATGTCCCCACTTCCATGTTATCCAACGTATGGGTCATACACAGCCGGGGGATCACAGATGTAACACGACATTGCTATAAGTTCATGGGCTGAGCGTCTATCTTCAGTACACCTATCGACTTCCCCAGTTGACAGGTTCCACTAGTTTATTGACGAGTACATTAATATGGGTGGTGATGAAGCTGAGGGATGCGTACCTGACAGTGTAGGTCCTGATCTGAATGTGGACGAGACATTAACGCTGAACTAATGGATGATGATGAATCTGATGATGAGGGGCCTGAATTTGGTGAACTGCCATCGTCCTCAGTTGCTATTCCCGAACGGTACACTCCTATCTCTTTCTTCACAAACTTGGAGGGGGGTGGTGACGCTACCATAACTAGTCGGGAGCTTTATTGTCGTGGGAACGTATGGACCCCGGAGACCATAAAGTTCGAAAAGGGGATGATCTTTAAAGATACATATTCGGTGAAGTATGCAATAAAGATGTACAATGTAAAGAAAAGAAAAGAGTATCTGGTGGTGGAAACAGGCAAGAAGGTTTGGGATGTAAGGTGCAAGCATGATTGCAGTTGGAGGTTTCAAGCCTAAACAAAAGAGAAACATGGTTTCTTTGAGGTAAAGACGTATCCTGGTCCACATCATTATATGTTTGCAAGATTACAGAGGGATCACTGTAACATTGATACTGATCTTATTACGACGGTCATACTGGACTTAGTTATGGTAAACTATATTTCTTTTAAACCAATGTAACTTAAAATTAAAACGGAAGTTGTTTATGTGTACACTTGAACGTGGACGGTGTTTGTGTACAGGCAAATGTAGAAACGGAGGTGGCATCGCTTATCACCACCATACGAACTGCATTGGAGCACACAGTATCTTACAAGAAGGCATGGCTTACGAAAACAAGAGCCATTGAGGTGATATTTGGAAATTGGGACGAGTCGTACACGAAGCTTCCCCGGTACATGACGACACTACAGACCTTTAAACCTGGGATAGTTATAGACTGGAATGTGTTGCCGTCGACTACGTCGGATGAGGTAGTGTTTAATTATGTGTTCTGAGTTTTCAAACCCGCCATCAATGGATTTGCTCACTGCCCTCCTGTCATCGGCATTGATGGAACTTTTCTTAATGGCAAATACACTAGGAAGATGCTGGTAATTACCGCATCAACTGGCCATCAACACATTTTACTACTTACTTTTTCCATTGTAGATGAAGAGACTATAGCGTCGTGATCATGGTTTATTAAGAACTTGAGACGGTATGCAGTGCCTAACCGTGAGGGCATCACGTTGATATCTGATAGGCACAGGGGCCTGTTGAATGCTGTTGCACGGTACTGGGAACATCCATGTTTGTTATCGGTTGGATATCATCGATATTGTCTCAGGCACGTCCGTAGCAACTTCGACAAGAAATTCAGCAACACGAAACTTATGGATTTAGTATGAGGGCTGGTAGTCGCCATCAAATTCAAAAGTTCAACTTGATTATGAAGGAGATTGAAAATCTTAAACTAGAAGCATTAAATTGGTTGCAAGAGAAGGAGGCCGAAAAGTGGACACTTGCACATGATGGAGGTCGTAGGTGGGGGATTTTGACTACAAACCAATCGGAGGGATTTAATAGTGTATTGAGGGGTGCTTGGAATGTGCCCATCACGACATGTGTAGAAACTACATTCCACTGGCTTGTTAAGTATTTTGACGAGAGGAGAATTGAGTGTATTAAGAATCGGGCTGTTGGTTTGAGGTATGGCCGCAAGCTACAAAAACAAATTGAAAAATACCAGTGCAAAGGAAATACACATTTGTTGAGAGCGTTTAACAGGTAAATGCGCTACTATAACTTGTAAGATGACCAGTATTTTTGTGACAATAAAACTGATTTCAATTTTGTTCACAGGTAAGAAGGTAAATACGAGGTCGAAACAACACACCACGAGATGCTGGGTGGGCACAAGCAGGTTGTAAGACTTAACCAGCTCAGCTGTTCTTGTTCGAAATACATCATCAACAAATATCCATATTTGCACATGCTTGGTGTCACTGCGGACTTAAGCGTCGATCCGTTTTATTTGGTGGCGCCAGAGTACAGAATTGATGTATACCCAGGCATTTGGGATTCTAATTTTAGCCCAATGTCCTATGAAGATTAGTGGCCCTTGAGTAGTATGCCGACGTTGCTCCCCAATACAGGCCGTTTGCGATCACTGAATCCAAATCCCGATCGGCCCAAAACGGCCCGTATTCGCAATGAAATGGACACCTCCAGACAAAAGCACGGCTATCACTGCAGTCTTTGTCAACAAACTGGGCATGACAAGCGAAAATATCCGGAGAGGCTTCAGCGAGTGGCATAATAGTAGTTGTTATTTGGACACCTTAATTTATTTTGGACACCTTAAGTAACTATATTTTCTTATTGTCGCGCCTCGATTTTTTGGGTGTCCAAGGTCCTTTCGGTTCGGAGACCCTAAAGCACGAAACTCTGTCACTAGAACTCGTCATCCTAGAAGGATAAGTGCGACTAGATTTTGAAAATAGGTTTGACTAAGAGCTTTTTAGAAAAATAGGAGTCACCACCTAACTTGATTAAGGTGAGTTAGGGCACCTAAAACTAAGTGTTAATCCGTAGATTAAACTTAGAATTTTTGTGGAAAAGGGTTTTGAAAACTTCCTCAAGAGAGGGTTTTTAAGGAAATAGGTTGTTTGACAACCTTTGGAAAGATTTAAGCCCTTTTGGAAAATAACTCTATTTTGGTCATTTGAAAACATAAATCTATTGTTCGGGGGTTAGTTACTTGTAGGGAAGATATCCTAAGATCATCACCCTACCTCACCCTTTAGGTACCTACATTTCTAATCACCCTTTGTTCACTCACTTGAATAACCGGTTACCATTGTCCACTTAATATCCACTTTAAAATTTTAAAAACGGGGTTTAGTTATCACTTTTCGGATGGATGATGCATGATGCAAGTTTTGGGAAGAAGTTTGAAAATAATGGGGGTTTCGAAAGAGTTTGGAATAGAAACTTTGAATTGATTGGAATTTTTGGAAAAAGGGATTGAAGTTAAAATAAAAGTTATGACCACATCATTTTAGGTTGCCTACGTATCTCATTTAACGAGAATTAGGACATTCGTAGTTCGGGCAAGAGCCCGATGGAAAATAAGCGCATTAGGGCCTTTGGAAGGTTTAAGGACATTTTGGGTCTTTGAAAAAGTTTAAGACACTTTGAGGTCTTTGAAAAAGTTTACGACACTTTGAGTCTTTGAAAAAGTTTAAGACACTTTGAGGTCTTTGAAAAAGTTCAAGACACTTGGAGGTCTTTTAAAAGAGTTTAAGACACTTTGAGGTCTTTGGAAAAGTTTAAGATATTTTGAGGTCTTTGAAAAGATTTATGACACTTTGAGATTTTTAGAAGTTGAAGACCCTTTGAGGTCTTTGGAAATTGAAGACCCTTTGTGATCTTGGAGGTTTTGACTTGAAATTGAATGGTGGAGTGTTTTTTAAAGTGATTTTGGATCACCTTAAAGGAGTTTTGGGAAAAAAAAGTTTTTTCATGACTCAAGGGAACTTGAAAGTGTTTTTGAAATCTTGTTTTAAAAACCTTGAAGGAATGTTTTGATGAATTAGTTTTGGAGAGTGGTTTTTGGAAATGGCTCAGGGTTTGGAATCCTAATATGGACAACCTTAGAGATTGTTCTTGATTTATCACTTGTCCTTGGAATCCCTAACTATGAGAGGGCTAGGGACCCCTTAGGTTCGTGACCTTTTAAAAACGTTTTTGGAAATGCCTTGAAGATGGAGTGTAAAAACATTAGAAGAGTTTATGGAGTTGGGTTTTTGAAATCACGAGAGTGGGAAGTTTTGGAAAAATAGGTTATGAGGATAATTTGAAAGTTTGAATAATCATTGAGAAAAAGGTTCAAGAGTTGGAACCTTGAAGTGCACTAACCTAGGTAGGGTTAGCCTAGGGTTAAGGGTAACCTAAAGTTAACTAACTTGGGTTAGGTAACTAGGGTAGGGTTAACCTAAGGTTAGGATGACTTAGGGTTAGGTTAAACTAAGGTGAGTAAACCTGGGCTTAGTTAACCTAGGGTTGGACAACTAGGGTCAAGTTAACCTAGGGTTGCTTAACTAGGGTCAATTGTAGAATGTTTTTGAAAGTTGATTTGATGCACTCTTGGAAAGAGTTTTGAAAAACAAAACATGTTATGCCATGGACCTTAGTTGGCAATCTTTTTGAAGATCATTTTCATGAAAATTTTGACTCTAACCAAGAGTATGGTTTATATGGTTGGTGTTTGGAAACCATTCCAAGGAAGGTTTCCTCATGGCCATTATAACCTTTATCTTGACAAGAGTAGAGGTTCCAAAAATCAACATAATGATGGCAATTTTTGAAAAATCATTTTTGATGCAAAGATAGAGAGAATGCATTTTTGAAAATCATATTTTGAGAAGAATTTTGGAAACCACTTTTCAAGCGGACCATTCCATCAAGAGAGGGTTCATATGGCTAAACAAAAGGGAGACCACTCAAGAGAAAGGTTCCATGGGGTCATTCCTACCACTATGCTTAAAAGAATAGAAATTTTGAAAATTAAAGAAATGGAAAGCAACCATTATGCAAGTTAAAATACAATTATGCAAAAATGAGAGTTAGAGGGTTAGTAGGGGCTCTTCTAAGGCATAATTCTAAAATCTCATCCTAAACTTCAATGGGCCAACTCTTGGAACAATTTTTTAAAGAAATGTAGAACTTAGAAATGGCATGAAATTAAAAGCAATGTAAGCATTGTGGAATATAACAATAAGCATAAAATGAAGCCAAGCACACAAGACATGATCAAAATAGTAATATGTAAGGGGTCATGATTCACATACAAGACTTTTAGGCTACACCACATAAACAAGGGGCTCTTAGGCCATACCATCTTAAAGTAGACTAGTGAGAGGTCCTCCTACACGGTGGCTCTCACTTGCTTTCCTCTATGCATGATCTAAGAGCCTTCTTGGCTCAAGCATGCAAGAAAGGGGGGTTGAAGATGGAGATTAAAATAGAGAATAGCCTACATAGGCTAGGAGGGAGAAGAGAAGAGTGGGGAGAGCACAAATGTAAAAGAGATACCACCTTTTGCCTTCAACACACTTGTAGTCTTCAATGGTTGTCTTGATTGGAGCTTGAGTGACTTCAAGAGGGCTTGAGGGGCTGGAATGGAGTGTGTAAGTGTGTATGAGGCCTTGTATATGGAGTGTATAGGCTTGAGAGAGGTAGAATCTAGCCTAAGTATTGGAGGGGTGGAATATATGTAAGGACTCGAGGTTCTGGAGCAATTTCAGCAGAGCTTCGCGTTAATTTTTGGAGATGGAATATGCAAATGAGTGGCCTGGTATTTATAGAGATTCTGGAACAGGTCTGGCACATGTACTAGATGCGCCTAGCCAAAATTTGGCCGTGCGCATGTAGAACATGCGCAGGTACTGTTCCATTGCTAGAATGACATATGGCACCCTATGTACTGGATAAATCTCGACTGTTAATCGAAAGTTGGTCAATCTGATCAAAATTTGAGCGCATGTAGCATATGCTCCACCATCGGGAAGGTTCGTCCAAACTTTGCCTCGATAATTGAGTCAATCGGGAAGGTTTCAAGGGAATCGGTTGCACTCGAGATGTTCTCCCAGGGCTTTCAGTGAACTTTCATGTTTTCAGGAAGTTTAAATTATGTTTGGAGGTGGGCAATATCGTCTCGGGAAGCATGCATAAAAGGATATCTATGCGAAGCGTCTGTGATACGCTCCGTGGGTGTTCAAAAGTGGCCGTTTTAGTGCTGTGTGATCAAGGCTTTCCGGAAGCGATCCTTTCAATCGGACCGTATCAATGGAAAATACTCTAAAAATACTTTTGGGAATTTTCAGATTTACACATTTCTCAAGTTTTTTAACGGTGCGTTTTGATCAGGGAATTGGGAAAAAAGTCAACCTTGGTGGAGCGTCTGCGAGAAGCTGCAGGGGTTGTCGAAAGTAACAGTGTTTGAGCCATACGATGAAAGGCTTCGGGAGGCGATCTATCCGATCAAGCCGTATTGATGGAAAGATCTATGAATGAGCTTTCGAGAATTCCCTGATTTACGCATTTGTCAAATCAGTTGACGGTGCGTTATAACTAGAGAATCGGAAGAAAAGACAATTTAGGCGGAACGTCTGCGAGACACTTCAGGGAACTTTTATCGAGTCGTGAGCATTTAATGTCATAAGGTCCTTCTCAGGTTAAACAAGGGTGTATGGTGAAACCCTTTACTCGAAATCTCTGCACCAGTGCTGTTTCGGGGCATATTTGGATAGTCAGGGGCAAAATGGTCATTTTGGTCAGGATTGGCTGGAAATGGTTAGGAATGGTTTGGTGTGTTGTGTTAAGCGTGTAGGGTTGTTCAGGGATGGTTTTGGAAGAGTCTTTTATCGTTTGGCGAGGTTTGCGCAATGTTAAGGTGTTCAGGGGTAAAATGGTTATTTTGGCTAGAGTGGGTTGGGATAGCACCGGATTCAGACCAAATGGCATATGGGGGACACCTAATGGTTTAACAACATTTTGGAAGGATGAACTTATCGCTTTGAGGGATTTTGAACTTTCCCAAAACATGCCTGGAGGCCCAAGGGGCAAGTTTGGTCATTTTTCATCAAGTTGGGCTAGTAGGCGCCGGTGTTGACCTAGGTGTTAGTTTTCGAGACTGCCCGATCTCGGAAAACTACCTGTGCGGTGTGGGTCTCTAAGAACGCCCGGTCTTAGAGAACTACCTGTAAGGGTGGTGTTGGTTCTTGAGAACGCCTAGTCCCAAAAAGCTACCTGGAAGAATGGTGTTGGCCTTTGAGAACGCCCGGTTTCGGAGAACTACTAAATGATGGACATTCTATGTTGGCGGGCTAGCAGGCGCTAGAAGTGAACCATTTGGAATTTGATGAGGTGTTGGTCCCCGAGATCGTCCAATCTTGGGAAGCTACCTAGATGGCGTTGGTTTCCAAGACTGCCCGGTTCAGAAAGCTGCCTTGAATAATGGTGCTTAGGGCTCTAGCTGGTCTTTGTGGACTTGAAAAGCGACCAGTTGGTTGGATTGGAGATTGTAAGGCTCATCTTGAACCTGTGTGTGTTACGATGTTGGAAACCGAACCCGGTAGGACCGGAGATTGCCGAGCAGGCAAAAATGAGGTGCTTACACTTATGTATGTAATTTATTTTGTTATGTAAGGTAGTTGTCTTGTCTCTATAGAATCATGGACTTAGAATAAATACTTATTATGTCAATTTCTGCAACTATTTTCAATGACAATGAGTAAACGAGGGAGTGAAAGATGATGAGGCGTTGTTTGTAGATGATGGGGGCATTATTTATAAAAAAATCATAATACCCAATGGACTATACATTATTGTATTAAACATTATCCACCGGCTTTTACTTTATGGTTATCAACACTGTCCAATGATAGCCTTCTGGTGCATTGATAGTCACATGACAATTCATGACATTTGTAATATTGTTATTACTATTTACTTGTTGGTTATTAACATTTATTCGTATAACTTTTTTGTAATTTATTTTTTTATCTATTTGCATTATTGTAGTTAATTCTCAGTCATTTTTAGCTAACTTTATAGTATGTGTACATCACAGCTCTTATGGATATAGACGTGGTTGGACTACTCAGACCAGTTGACCCATCAGTTCTCACTTTACAGGAGGATCATAGGTCTTCTATTATATGGACGGGTCAGCAGGTTTGTGACTTTGTATTGGCAAATATTATATTTTTGTTGTTATATATTTGTTTAATTTTTATCTCATTATTTCTTCTTACAGTGTGACCAGGTGCTTCATTATCGCCGTAATGACGCCGTATGCTGGGCTAGACCATTATCCCCTCGGATACTTTCGTACTTAATGCGTACCGGTTTCTACGGTATGTGGTCGTTATAGGAAATGTTATATCTTTACGACTTTTTATAGGACATTATTCGTTATGTTCTGCTATTTGTGTAACAAATATGGGCTTGGGAGAGATTCGCTAGGATTAGCCCACGTCTGCGTGTTGTATCGACTCTTGGACAGCAGCCGCTAGACATTGGAGATTAGCAGCACTTACCCGCTGGGCCATGGGGTGCTAGGTATTGTACTTATAAATAAAAAATAAAAATAGTTACGAAATGTACAATTGCTATTAAACTTTGTATGTTATTTAACTATATTTTGTATTCTTTTGAAATAAGGTGGAAGAGCAAGTTTGCACTGGATAAAATCCCCGCCCACATTGTTGCAGTGTATAGAGACCAGTTTGATCGGTTGAGAGATGATGAGGTATGCTTTTAAGTGTTTACATTTTTTATTCTGACATTACGTAAACGAAGTACAGTAATAGCTATTTCTCTCGTAAGTTGACATTTATATTGCATGATTTAGTTTGTATGGCAGCCTTATGGTCGGCACAGTGAGATCATCGATACCCTCCCCGATTATTGTCGTGTTGGGAGTGAGATATGGATGGTTGAGGTTCCACTTATATGCTTTGACGTGGTGGAGTGGCATTTGCCTAGTCGCGTTCTTCAACAGTTTGGTCGTTGAAAGGGCATACCTACAGCCCCCGACACTGCTATTGGTCTTCATAGCATGGATAAGCGGGGTAGGCCTGACATAGATTGGTTGCAGTTCCATAATCTTTTTGTCACTAGATGGAGAGAGCGACGGTAGCACATTATTGCCGGTGACCTTATAGAGGAGCCTATGTCACGCCACAACCTATACGTAGGGTGGTACTGATCTATCACGCGCCTCTTGATTGGGAATCCAGCGCACAGGCCTTTGGCTGGCTACCTTGGAGTGGGGGGGAGACACGATATTTTGGTAAGGGTATTGTATAACAGTATATATAGTATACTACTATTGAATAAAATAAATCTATTCATTTTGAATGTTTCTAATATAATATTCGTTATGATTTATTGCGTTACAGGCCCAGTGTGTCACCCTATACAACAGCGGGCGGCTGATACCATTCGCGGATATGATGCTGATGCAGGTTTAGAGATGTTTGTGTTCATCCGTGACATGTGTGACACGACCCTGCACATTATACGAGAGGATTACTGTGTACATGCAATTGTACCTACTACTCTAGCCATGCCACCCCCCGTTGCAGTGCCACCCCCTTCGGATAGAGCTGACCCGTCCACTCCTGTAGGTCCATTGCCTCCCACAGCAGGGCCTTCTATGTCCAGTCACGTGTCACATCGGTCAGAGACCGTACCTGCTGATGCAGCCATACCATCCCCCGTTCCAGTGCTACCCACTTCAGATATAGTTGACCCTTTTCCTCCGGTGGGTCTATCGGCCATCACATCAGGGCCATCCTTATCCAGTCAGGTGTTATTGCAGTCCACTGATGTTGGGCCGTCCACATCATACATTCGACCAGATCCTTTGATGGCCCCTCATCATCGTGTCTCCCCGGTACATTATCATCAGGATTCAGCGGCACCGTCTATATCCAGGGGCGACGTTATGGCACAAGCACTTGAGCCATAGCCGATTGGCAGGGGGAGAGAAAGCGTGGGACCTCCATGCAGAGGTAGAGCCAGAGGCAGAGGCAGAGGTAGAAGGAGAGATATAGGACAGGCAGAGGGTGGATCTTAGATGCACGAGTTCTGCAGGATGATAGTTACTACCGTTTTGAATAGAGTCATCATACTGATATTCACCGGCCCGTTATCAGCTCTTTTAGGGTTAGATGGTGATATAGTGCACCATTCACCTCCACCAGCAGAGTGGGACTCACAGATCACGTAGGAGCACCCACCATCGACTACACAGGCAGATGAGGCGACAGTTGGGGATGTGCATCCATAAATAGATGAGGTATCACTTGCACAGATACAGGCCCAACAGGGGATAGGTGGAGATGAGCAGACACAGGCCTTATAGATCACCCAGGAGTAGCCAACACCAACCACACAGGTTGATGAGGCGGTTGTAGGACATGTGGTCCCACAGGCTGAGGCACCCACAGCGCTCCCCATTGTATATCGCAGGAGCAAGAGACCTAGACGAGCACCTGCATGTGGTACATAAGATGTATTTTATATGCTCTCTTGTGGTCGAGATGTGGTCACTTATGTTATATATTTTTTTGTACAAAACCCGTGTATATGTCATTAGTTTTAAGTAATATATGATCATATTTTGAAACATTTCTGAGTATTAAAATTATAACATTGACGGCCTTCGTTTGGCGCGAAACTCGACATACAGCACCGCCTCGGCAAATTACAGCTGCGGGAGCTGACGGCTCGTCGAATGGAGTCCCGGTAGAGGAGTTACTGTAATTTTCCTTCCCGGAGACTTAGCGATTTGAAAAACTTGGGAACTAGGTTCAGGGATGCCAAATCTTGCAAACGGCCTTCGTTTGGAGCGAAACTTGACACGCAGCACCGCCTCGGCAAACTATAGCTGCGAGCGCTGACGGCGCATCGAACAGAGTCTCGGCAGAGGAGTTACTGCATTTTTTCCTCCCGGAGACTTAGCAATTTGAAAAACTTAGAAATTAGGGATCGGGGATGCCAAATCTTGCAAATGACCTCCGTTTAGGACAAAACTCGACACGCAGCACCGCCTCGGCAAACTACAGTTACGGGCACTGACGGCTCGTCGAACGGAGTCCCGACAGAGGAGTTACTGCATTTTTTCCTCCCGGAGACTTAGCAATTTGAAAAACTTGGGAATCAGGGATCGGGGATGCCAAATCTTGCAAACGACCTCCGTTTAGGGCGAAACTCGACACACAACACCGCCTCAACAAATTACAGTTGCGAGCACTGACGGCTCGTCGAACGGAGTCCCAGCGGAGGAGTTACTGTAATTTTCCCTCCCAAAGACTTAGCGATTTGAAAAACTTGGGAATCGGGGTTCGGATATCCCAAATCTTGCAAACGGCCTCTGTTTGGCATGAAACTCGACACGCAGCACTGCCTCGACAAACTACAGTTGTGGGTGCTAACGGCGCGTTGAACGGAGTCCTGGCGGAGGAGTTACTGCATTTTTTCCTTCCGGAGACTTAGCAATTTGAAAAACTTGAAAATCGGGGATCGAGGATGCCAAATTTTGCAAACGGCCTCCGTTTGGCGCAAAACTTGACACGCAGCACGACCTCGGCAAACTACAGCTGTAGCCGCTGACGGTGCGTCGAACAGAGTCTGGCGGAGGAGTTACTGCATTTTTTCCTCTCGGAGATTTAGCAATTTGAAAAACTTGAGAATCGAGGATCGGAGATGCCAAATTTTGCAAACGGCCTCCGTTTGGTGCGAAACTCGACACGCAGTAACGCCTCGGCAAACTATAGCTGCAGGCACTAACGACGCATCGAATAGAGTCCCGACGGAGGAGTTACTGTATTTTTTCCTTTCGAAAATTTAGCGATTTGAAAAACTTAAGAATCGGGGTTCGGGGATGCCAAATCTTACAAACGGCCTCCGTTTGGCGCGAAACTCGACACGCAACACCGCGTTAGCAAACTACATCTGCAGGTGTTGACGGCGCATCGAACGGAGTCCCGACAAAGGAGTTAGTAGTGAAGGAGTTCATCGAATGTGAAACAGCAAAAAAAAAAAAAAAAATTTGGTGTGAAAACGTTATTAGTATTGATGATTTCAGTGCAAAGGAAAAACGTCATTTATGATGACGATTTTGGTTCAAAAATTAAAACGTCTTTCCTATTGACACTTTCTTTATCACATTTTTCCATTTTCGTAAATGCAAAGTCTAGTGGAGAATATTAAATGTAAAACGTCATTACTACTGACGTTTTTGTTAAAATCGTCATTTCGAATGACACTTAATCAGCCTTTCGTAATTATTTAAATTTTAACACTTGTTTAATATTTATTGATTAAAATAAATATGTTTTCATAAAAAACCTAATTTAGCCTAGAAAGGAGGAGAAAAAGAGATACTAAACCGGTTAATCAGCTAGCACAAGATGCTCTCCTGAGTACAACACAACACTGGTAGAAGTAGTGACTTACCTGGCGCCTTCTATTCAACCATGGCTAGCGTTGGATATGTTTTTTGCTTTTGTGCTATGGCCGCCGCCCCACCCTCCCAAAAAAACCCAAAAAAATAAAAAACAACTTTCAATAATTTTTTTTTCTTTTCTTCATTCGGTTCCTAATTTTCATTTTCTTTCCCATTTACTTTTCAATGGTTATTGTATTATCTTTCTTAATCTTTCCTTCTAATTTTAAACAAGAATAAATAATTTTCCTTTCACTTTTCTTTTTATTTTATTTGTAAAATCAAACAAGATAAACAAATCACTTTCTCAATAATTTCTCTCTCACTACCATTTCCTTTCTTTCTCTTTCCATTCTACAGGTTCCAAACAAGCTTATTGACGAAAATAAAAGAAATCGCCCAAATACAATGGCGCACATAAATACGATCAAATTAGATTAAAAAGAGAGCACAACGATTTTTTTATCAGCGCAGGCATTTAAACTGGTCAAATTTTGATACGTTTAAGTTCCATTATACAAAGCTCATAAGCTAAATACCTCATTAAATCTATAAAATAAAGACTTAACGAATAACTACATGAAATTCATCTTCATAATGACTTTTTCCTTTCTCAATGTGCGCTTCTAGGAAGTTTTGAGTCTTACAAAGTCGTAACCTAAAGCCTCACACCGGTCAGCTATTTCAAATCTTACTGCAAGTGCAAAAAAGGCTTTAATAATCCAAACATGTATCCATAACATCCTGATATAATCAAACTTAAGAGGGGCCGGAGACAAAAACCAGAAAAAGGAAAAAGCACAGAAGAGCTCCCAAGTTAACAGTGTCAAAGTCCATGAACACCCTGCTTAGAACTTTCAAATTACCCAAATGTTTAAAATTACTTGATGTTAGTTCTCATATCATCCTCACAGGCCCCTCACATAGAAATTCAGAATCAATTTGAAATCTAACATAACCGAAAATGAAATGATTGATTAAAACCCAATACCTATGTAACAGTAGCAAAACAATCTCCTGAAATATGGTTAGAACAGCTGACACTGAGAAAGAGTGCGAAAATTACAGTTGGGAATGAGTAAAACTTACTGTGAAATAAAATTTCCAAGTCGATCAGGTTGGTCGTAGATGCTTCCAAAGAATCTGAATTCCGAATAAACTGGAAGCCACTCTTTTCCTTCACAAAGCATTTGCATTCATTCATATATTTTGACCTATGAAACCAATTTCGAAGGCTTCAACTACTTGGCACTGTGCAGAGTAGACTGTGTCCAGGATTGTGCTCCAGCAGGTACATGGTGGAGCCTTTCATGTATTTTTTATGCTCAACAGCAGCTTTCTAGACCTGAAACTCCTGTGTGCTTTCCTTTAACTTGCTTCTTGATGATGGAACATGCACCCAGTGGATCCACTGATCCTGCTCCAACCCTCCTATTAACATAAAGAAAAAATGATGTCAATATATAATAATACGACAAGAATTCATTTGTTGTCATTATCAAAAATGAAATTATTCACCATTCACATAACAAGTCAATTTAGCAAGGTAAAAGAACGGTTAAAGATGAGACGCCAAAAAAGAAGGAAAGAAAAAAAAGCCTTGAAAGTAATAGAACTTCTTGATGCCATCATCTATTTTTGTAAGTACGCCATGGGAATGCCAGGTGCTTTTGTCTGTGGCAACGGATGATAGAACTTACATACACCTTTGCACGGCCTAGACAAAGAATTAGTCAACATTTGATTGTCTGAACACCACAAAAGGAGGAGGGTTGTACAACAGAACAAGAAGAGAACTTGAGAATGGGACTTAGAATCTCTAGCTACCCAAGACCAATACAGGCTCTTCGGTTATAAGCCCAGTGATCAGCACCTTCCCTCCATGCGTAAGCAACAATGAACGTGACATCCCAAGGACAATTCTTGGAAAGCCACCACTGTTGAGGCATAATAGTCATGATTTACGAGACATATATAGCCATGATTAGGCTGTTCTCATCAACACCTTAAAGATTTTGGGTGCCCAAATGCGAACAAAATTCCATAAGCAACTGCCCATCACTCGTCAACACGTCTCCCAGACAACTAACTTCAGGAAGTGCCATTCATTATTCCAACTAATCTTGTCTGAAGAGGTTCTGAAAAATTATACCCTAGGGCCTAGGCTATACAGTTGTTACTCCCCACTTCGATGTGGATGATCATCAAATTCCCCAAATGAACAGAAATGTCATAACTGGAGTAAGTCAAGGCAGCTGGCTCCAAGGTATTTCCTCATTAATTTTCACAAGTCACATGTTGAAATATCGAATCAAAATCAGAAGTATTAACCATTGAGGTTCCTGCATCCTTTGTGCGGTCAAAGTTTATAGCAAGGCACAGATTAAGCTCATTTCATCATATCTTAGCCTCCATAAAGTACATCAAAAAAATTAAGCAAAATAGACAAAATAATTAAAACTGACTAGAGTATGAGTTTCAACTTGGAGTTGAAAATATTGTTTTCAACCAAAACAGTCTGTAGATCTTTGTCAAACTCAGTTTTTTGGTAGTCGAGAAGAACATGAGGCAAGAGAAAGAGGGAAAAAGGGCCAGTAAACTCAACATTAATGTCTCGACTCTTTACAATGCATATGCTTGACATGAAATGTTGCTCTGAGCCTCTGTCAGTATTGGCTTACGTCATATTTGTAAGTAACAAATGGGATAAAGATTCAATGAGTATATGGGAAACACTACAGACTGATTGCTTTCAGCAAGCCATCAATAGTATTAGGTAATCTGTTGCTATTGATTTAGAATGCTATTAAACTCATGGATAACAAAGTCAATGCAACTCTTCTTCAACACTGCCTTTGACCTTTATATGTGCGTAATTGAAGAACCTTGTGTGGGCATTTTGTAGAAACCTTCACCTGGGGTTTTGCCAATAATAGACTTACCTTATCAAAGGTTTCTCACCACATAAAAATATTTCCACTAAAAAAGAGATTAAATTTACGAGCTTCGTTCTTTCAATATATGAAAGTGACCCATTCTCAAATGGCAGACGAAAGTGATGCCTGGCATCAAAACCTCAAGGCAGCTCAGTGTATATTTCAGAAGCCATAGGGTCCATAGGGGATGCCAGTGACATCATCAGAAACATTGAAAGAAGTCATTTCTATCTACCTCTTTTATAGACCTTAACGGGCTATTATTCAAGGCTCAAGCAAATGATAAAGTTGATGCAACTAACGTAAAATAGTTATAAACAATATATAATTCCACAACATGACAATCAGAGAATTCCAGGAATGGCTACCATTCTTCTATCCAAAATGGAAAAAAGAATTTTTTTTTAAAATAAAGCAGCAGTAAGCACTATGAAGAACCATGCCATATGATTGATATCCATGTCAGTGTTTGATGGACAAAACATGACTACATAGATATTGAATTATAAAAACATAACTATGAAGAACCATCCATGATGGTCAACCAATTAACTTCTATTTATTTTGAAGGAATGCACTAATTCAAAATGCAAAGCACACGACAAGGAAACAGAAAAAATGAAGATCACTTACCTTAACAATTTTTCTGATGCAATCCTTGCAGCGGCAACAGTACTACGGTCAGGTACTGACCTTAAAACACGGTTTGGATCAGATCGCATCGGAGAATGAATCTTTGTGAGCTAAAGAAAAGGGGGAAAAAACAGACGCAAAATATAAGAATCTATGGTAAGACCTGCAAAATAGTAATTACCAAGAGGAGAACACTTCAATCTGTATCACTAGGGACTTATGAGGGGATGAACGTGTTTTCCTACTTGCTGTAATAAGGAAAAATCAAGTTACATGGATGACTACAATTCGGATGCTTTGAACTAATATGAATGTCCTCCTCCCATCTGGAGTCCGTAAGGTTGCAGTTCACATTCCTAATATGCACCACATATGCTGTAGAAGAACATCACCCTGCCACCTGTTTTTAATTTAATTTAATTTTTTTCCTTATAAATCTGAAGATTTTAAAATTGTTTAAGATACAATTTTCAACATAAAAAGAATTCAGAAGCCATAAGCTTACTCCCAAACACTCCATCATCTGGTAGTAAGCCCTTCCCTGCAGAGGAGTATGACCTTTTCGTGATTCAGAGAAATATCTAGTCCTGAAATAAATTCAGTTTAACCTTGATAAGTTAATGCATTAAAATCTCCTTTAGATACAATGCGCCAGATTTTAATTCTATGGTTCCTTACCGTTCTTTATAACCTGGATCAACAGTGAAACCATACATGTCGACAGTGTTGCACATCGAGAGAGCAAACTCAAGAGCCTTGAGCCCAGTTCCTTTTGCTGCAGAACCAAAAGATGCACCTAACATGAGATATACAAGATTCCAAATTGGAATTTCCTACAGAAGACAAAACCGAAAAAGTTGTGACTTAGTGAGATGCTGTTGCATATGTTGAGAATCAAAGAGGAAAAGTCTCCAATTTAAGATGATACCCACATTCCCCAAAAGCAATTACATTAAATTTTGATGTTATCAAGTAAGTGCCAAGGAAGGAAAGAATTGCAAACATATATTTGATACTAACATTAGTAAGGGTAAATTTCACTTATCACCTTTGTATTTTGACCACAATCTCACTTTAGCCTTTTTATTTTTAAACGTCTCACTTTGCCCCTTACACTTTCAGTTAAGTAGCAATGTGATCCTTCCGTCAAATTTCTATTAATAAAGGTAACAGACAGCCTTTTTTTTTTTTTTAAATAAAAAACTATATTTGCTTATTATTTTTTATTTTTAACTGTTAACAAAATTCAAAAAATGAAACAAAAAATACTAAAATGGGTGGACAAAGGGTGGCGCCTTATTCTACCTGATTCTTTGTGTGCACCCTTTCCTCCTTCCTCTACTACATCGTTATGCCATACTAAATATTATTTTAAGATCTGCAATTCTTGCTTCCTCGTACCCAAATTTTGTTAATGGTTTCCAAAACAGGGTCAAATACAGGGGACAGCAGCAGCCTCTTTTTCTACGTCTAATATAAGATTGACAATGGATACGCAAATACAAGTTTTGCTAAAGAAGCATGAAATGAAAGGCTGTCCTAGCTTTAAAACTTGCTAATGCAAGTGTCATTTTAGGTCGAAGCAATGAGGGAAGAATGCTAAATATCCTCCTGAAGGTAGCTTGTCCCACCCAATCCATCACACATGCAGTCAGTATTGTAATCCAGAACTGATTACATTTTGGTTAAACAGAGTCAGGAAAATAAGATTTACGAAAAGAACCCTCTCAAAGAAAAACTACGCATTTTCCAACCAAAAAGAAAAGGGAGAGCACAAGATGGCTATCTTCCTCGGTGCACTCATTGAACACAAAGCATCCAAAGTTGTTGATTTAAGTGATTGCACGAGAGAATATTCCACAATTCTAGCAACTTCAGCAACTCACAGCAAAATTATATATTTCAAAGGGCCACCACTTCCTCATACAATGTAATGACATTAGAAATCGGTAACTTCCCAGCAGGAAAAAAGAACTTATGATAATCCCACCATCACAATCTCCAAATAGCCCTGACATTCAATTGATCAAGACTCGTCAAAGAGCAAACCTCAAAGTTCAGTTTTACATAATTTCTAGGTGGTCAGAAACAGTATTGCTGTGTGATACAACCTTCTAGTCCCTAGCTGAGCCCAAGTGAGAATGGTATACCTTCAACACTTTAAACATTACCATATACAAGTAAATCATCTAAAATATTCTTTTGTTTCTTACTTCCTGAGTGAATTATTCCGATGCTAGATACTATGTAGCATACTCCCACAACCACCACCTAACTCCTGAAAACGAAATCTACAGACAAAAACATATGAGAGGTGATTGAGCTCTACACTCTCTTTTGTATGAGAATATCACCAATATTAATCATTTTGGAAGCTACAGCAGATCTGCAATCTAAAGTCTCTATACGAAAGTCCTTAAAATCATATAGCGACTTCTATCAGAGATTACACAAGGATTGTGAGGCAATCACAATATAGAGGATGACTAAAGGATAAAAAACTCGGGATTGGGAAAGGAAACACAAAACTGTCCTGAAGAAGTTTCAAAAAAGTGATCAAATCAGGCAAATTGGATTTGTTAGTTTCACACCAAGAGTTAATAATGCAAAATTATGAATGAATATAAAACAAAAGAATGTTATTTACCCTCAAAGGTGATGAAAGCATTGTAAAATGCACCATAGATAAGCACCAAGAAATGCAGTTCCAAAAGTAACTAATATATAAGTATATGCGTGCACGTGTGTAACTCAAATTTTGCCAATCCATAGTAATTAATATTTATAATTCATGGTTAAAATAAAATTAAGAAAGAAAATGTGCGATATATCTTTCCAAACCATTGAAGAACAGTTCTCTGTTATCTTCTGTGTTGAAACACCTGTGTGTCTTAGATTTCTGAACTTCCAGGATGGCTAGAGCTTTCCTTATGATATCAATTGTACAAATAATTCTGTGATTTGCAAAGAATTGTATCTATTTGTAGAAGCAAAAAAGACCATATACAAACCAGAATCATTTTGGTCATGATGTCGTGAATTGTTGTCTTAACGATCAGCAGCTCATTTCCAGTATCTGTCAAATGCAAATCATTAGTATGTTTCTAGTACAAGAGAATTGCCTCAAAACAAGTGGAGTGGCACTACTACCATATAATTCTGCAACTTTATCAAGTGCTTTGGCAGATCCTCTATTAAGAAGGCGAAATGTATCTTTTGTACCCACATAGTCTGTATAGTTCTGCAATACACAAAAGGAAAAAACAGCGTGAAATATACATCAGAATCAGTGTAGTCCTTGAATTCCAATGAAATGGATGCAAAACCTGGATTGGTGCACCGTTTTCCCTGACAATCTATCGCCTTTCCAAACCTCGACTTCAGAAGATCTCCTGAATTACCAACAACAGCACACAGGCCAAACTGCCTTGGAAAATATGGTGACATTTGAGGGAGTACCAGAGCAAGTTTCTCCGTGCAAAAAGTCTTATTTTCACAGCTGTTGCTGCAAACAGAAATATGCTACATCGGACGGCTATCATCCAATCTTTCAGTAGCTTTAACAACACGGTTCCTTTATTAATATAGCATGCCTATTGCAGACAGAATCCCAATAGTTGGTTTAGAACTATCCAGCATGGGATATTCTCAGGAAATTTTGTTTTTGTTTACCTTATTGGGAAAACAAATAAACATGATGGCACATTCAACAATGTGATTGTGTAGGCCTCAGTAAAGATTTTATCATCTCACACAATTTTCCAAATGCTTGAAATATAGGTTTTATTTTTGAGCTCTATATTATGAATTTGTACATGATAACATACAAAATCATGTCTTTTCACTTCAGTAATCATCCATCATTACATTGAATAATGATTTATTGTAGCACCAGTCACAAACAAAGTACTTACAGAGCTATTCCCTTATTAATTCTCCTCCATGCATAGTCCTCCCATCCATTGGGTAAAGCATCAATGAACTCCTTTGTGTGTATTGTGGTATTATTCCGCACCTGAGCAATTTAGATCACTAAATAACAAATCAATAATTAAAGCATGCAACACTATTTTATTTTTGGTAGGTAAAGTTAAACTTTTGGTAGGAAAAGTATAAAATGATCTCTAAAGTCTAAAGACCGATAAGAAAACTTCTTCATGAACTTAACATTAGTCTATGTGAAGAGCAAAAGGCAAAAGACTTGTGCAAACTCGCCTGTTCATTAATGGCACAGCAATCACCAGCTTCATATATTAATCCACCTGAAAGCTAGTTCTCATATCACAATCTCATTGCATAGAATTGGAAGACACTATGACATAGAAAGGTAGTAAGAATACAAAATAGAATGTTCAGCTGTTCCCATGTCGCCACAGCTTCACAAAGATTAAAATCAAATGACAAGCCTTCAGGTTCTCCTGTTTTGGGATCTCTCGATATAAGAAGTCAAAAAAGTAAAAGAGACCATGTAACTATGTGGAGAAACAATGAACATTTTTCCATTTGGTGCAAGAGGAAAGGGGGGCAGAGTGGGATGCCAACTGACATACTTGTTTTCCAAAATTTGGTAGAGGGAAGGGAATGCATGCACTTGGAAACATCATCAGAGTATGAGACATGGAACTATTGAATACCTAAAAAACCTACCCATTTGGAGACTGTGTCACTAGGAAATTGTAGTGTAACATCGCAAAAGTCTCTACCAGTTACAGCTTGTAAACCTAATCCATTTGAACTCTGAATAATTATACAAAGACGCAAAGACAGCAAATTGCCATTAGACAAAGCACAACTTTTTTCGGTACCCAAGAATAACAAGCTAGCAAACATTGGCACAGAGCATATTCAAACATGACATAAGTAATACAAAATTCACGTAGAAAACTAATTGACTATGAATTATAAGACGTTGGCATATACAGAAGCTTAACAAACAAAAAGATTTGTCCTACTCCCACAACCCACATTTACCAGTTTACTGCTTAATAAGTTCAAAAGAAGACTAGTTGGACAGCAATTCCACGAGTGATCTGATGAGATTTGCAGAACAAGAACACATTCATTCAGCACCACCCAATTCATCCTTTTTGCCTCTTTATAGTTTCCCTCGTCATTTTTTTACCATCTCAAAGAGTCTCAGTCTCATCTATCCAGCATTCAGTAGTTTTCTAGCAGACAAACTTTTCCTTTTATGTTGCCTTTAATTTTAAAATTGAAGGTCATGCCTGAATTAATACCCATAGTTGTACGAAGGCTTTAGTCAAACAATGAAAAAAACTAACAATACAGAAGTCTGCTCATGCTGAAGATTAAGCTGTCATCATTGAGGTATTCAAATAGGTATTCATGTGTAGCACTGCAAGAACAATGGATTTCGAATCTAGCAATCCATTTTCATCGTCCTTTTTTCCCCTAAAACCAGAAAAAGCCTTTATCTCTCATCTTTTTCTATATTTTCCTAGCAGCAAAACAAGGCATAGAGGATTTGCAAATAGATTTCAAACTCATTTAAATTATTCAACACTTTTTCTATGCCTGAGTACGCTTAAAATTTCGATAAGTAAATAACAAACTCTCTCTTCCCCCACACCCCCACCCCCCCCCCCCCCCCCCCCCCCCCCCCCCCCCCCCCCCCCCCCCCCCCCCCCCTCTCTCTCTCTCTGTCACTCTGTTTCTTTGCCTCTGTCCGTGGATCGGAAGAACGAAAAGCGCTACAAAGAAATATTCGATCAACATAACTCTCAGTGCAGAGTGTCCGCACTGGTAAATTTCAACTGCAATTTTATGTGAATTCTAGTGATTGTTATAATATTACGACGACGTTCTATTATTACCCCACTATGTGCGGCCATTGGTCGGACCGGTTTGGGCTACCTATAAATAATTTCCATCATATCTAAAATTAAATTCCAAATCCATTCAGATTAAAAATTGTATTCCCAAATTTCGCCCATTTAATATAAAAAATTTTTAGTAAATAACTTTTCTCTAAAAGTAATATTATATAACATAAAACCTAATTTCATATATTTATTTAAATATATAAATATATTATTTTAAATTTTTAGTCGAATGGGAGTGGATTAGACTAGGCTTCAAACAAAGTTTTAAGCCCGTCCATTAACATAATTGAGCCTACAAAAATTCTCAAACCTTATAAATGATGGGGAAGCTTAGTGGACTATCAGGTCCATTACCAACCCCATACCCCATTGTTTTTCTTTTTTTCTTTTTTTTTTTTACATCAAAGTGGCCGAAAGGTTGGGAGAAGGAGAGGGAGAGGGAGTTAAATCTATTATCTGTAGTATGAGTGGGAGCGTCACTACTACTATGCTATTGCACTCTTCCAGTATCATGTTGTTAGAAATTTATCGCTCGGACGTAAACTTTTTCTTTCGAGGCTCAACCATAAGAAAAGTGTTACAGCTCAAGATCAATCTAGTCTCTTGTAAGATATTATGTTTTATTAATTATAGTTTGGACTCTAAAATAAATATATTGCATAATAAAAAATTATGCAGTTATTACAAGTGGTATGTATTTTCAACTTCAACAAGAAATTAATAGTTCAATTCTCATTATAATTCTCTGCTTTTATAAAGAGTGATGTAATTTAAAAATACAATGATACTTGCATGATATATGTGTGTGTACATTATTTCTTATGCTAAGTTTTATCAGTTTAATTCCATATTGTTTCCACAAGAAGATTGTATTATATATCCACACTTTAACATTTATCTTTTGTTTGTTATTATTTATTTATGACACACCAGAGAGAAATACACTCGCATCAAGTGTGCATTGATAACTAGTATACATATATGTGTGTTGGGGGGGTGGGGGGTAGGGATGTCTATTTAGGTTCAAACAATCTATATAGGTGAAAAGCTAGAAATTCATCCCTGCTTCAAATGCTTATTTCCAAACTCGGGCTAACCAATTGGTCAAACTACAATATTTAGTCCAACTCAAACCAACCAACCAAAATTCTTATTCCAAATCCGCTACTTTTAAAACTTGAATTTATCAAGTGAAAAGCGAAGAAAAATAAAAAAGTGAGAGAAAATAAAATAAATGAAAGAATATTTTTGTTTTATTTTTTTCTTATATATATTTTTTTTATCACCAAGTATTTTATCCAAACAAAGTGTTAAAAAATGACGGGTTACATTAGCCAAACATGCCATTGACATGATGGTGTATGTTGACTTGATTTCATCATCTTACAATTTTTGTAGTATAATAATCGTACTTGAATTATGGTTCTCTTTTTTCATGGCTAAACTCATCCTTCACACTTTTATACCCCTTTATGTTTTTAAGTACATTAGTATTCATAATCATATTTATTTTATTAAAATCTTTAAATTTAAGATAAATGTTTAGCTCATTGTAGAAATATTTATAAGGACCAAAATTTTTCTCCCACCTGGGAACTTACTTTGCATTTTATTTTTCATAATATTCAATATCATTAATTTCTATGCATGCTTAACAGTTAATTGTAAAAGAAATAAAGGTTAATTACAATACACCTTAAATTATCACTCAGTATAACCAAGCCTCTTTAAATTCTAAAATGTAATACACTTGTCATTGAATTATTAATCTGTATCAATCAATACCTCTATTAACAATGTATTAAGCAATTTATTAGAAAAATAGATAAAAAAAATTATGTGACTTATACATATTCACAAAAATATGATTTTATACGTAAATTTACCTTATCTTTTTATAATAATTGTCTAACAACTGAAATGCTCATTAAATTGCCCCTATTAACCCACCATTTCAAATGGCATTTCAATTATCAGACAATTATTATGAAAAAAGAAGATCAATCTTAGTATAAAATTATATTTTTTTAATATGTGTAAGTCATGTAATAAATTTTGTTCTATTTTCCTAATAAATTGATAATAGAATGTGTTAATTGATACAAACTGATAGATTGAGGGTCAATATGTGACATTTTAGAGCTTAGGAGAATTAATGATGCAAAATCATAGTTCAAGAGGTATTATTGTAATTAATCTAAGAATTAATAGTTAATAACAAATTAAAAAATAAATTACACTAACCATCCCTGAAATTTCATGAAATGTAAAAAACTACTCTCCACATATTAACAATAACACTGGCCTCCCCTTTCTTTTAAGTTTTAGTAACAGATTGTTAAATCAACATTAGTCAACAAACGAGAGTTGACTAAGTCAACCTATGAAGTCCTAATCTACCATTTTTAATAAACTTAACAAAATAGTCAAATTAATTATGTAAAAATTAAACTAAAAATTGAACACACCTCAATCAAATAATTAATTAAAAAATAATAAAACAATTAATAAAATTAAAAAATCAATTAAAATAAATAATTAATAAAATAATAATCAAACCCAATCATATAATTAGTTTATTAAACCATTCAAACAACTCACAAAACCAAATAGTTAACTAATTAACAAATTAAATCAAATAAACAATTAATTAACAAACCAAACTGCGTCTAGCAGTTCAACCCCACACAAAACCAGTCCACATAAAACATCCTCGGGCCACCACTCCGACCATTTTACATCTCTTCTGTCTCTATCTCGCTCTCTCTTTCCACCACTCTCCCTCCCTCCCTCCCTAAGTCCCTCTTCTTTCTCCCTCTCTCGCGTCACCCACACGAGCACAAACCCGGCCCGCCACGACAGCAGCACCTTCGGCCTCCTCTTCCTTTCCTCGCCCAACCAGCTTCACTCTCACCCAACCACCAATCCACGCCATCTGCCACCATGGTTGCCACCGAAATCATCAGCCACCAAAGTGGTCAAACATACACCCGAAACCACCACAATAAAATTGCATGATCCAGCACAATCTCACCATCATCGCACAACCCACCTGGCACCTCCATCGCACAACCCAACCACCACCGTCACCACCCAGTCCATCCTCCACCCCCACTCACTCAACCTTATTAAACCACTCCCACATCATTAGACAACCACTGTGCCACAGCCATTACTGGAACAACCTAGACACAAAATTAGTTAAGTTTGGTCAATCTGGAGCCAAATTGGCATCTGGGTTGGTTGAGTTTAGGTGATTGGAAGCTATTCTCGAAGATTTTTTAGGTTGCTTCGAGTATTGTTATGATGTGTATAGAGATTGTTTGTATATGTGGACCGAGAGCCTAGGGTTGACTTTTGTGGGGCTCGTCTGTGAGTCCCGGTAGTCGTTGAGAGTAACTCGCTCGAGTCTCTCCTCTGTGGAGGGGCGGAAACCAAAAGGGCAGACAAGAGAGAAAGAGATTCACGAGTCTATGAGGGCTCGTGTAATAAATGTGATTAGGTTGTATATCCCTGTGTCATAAATGCGTTGAGAGTATTTATAGTAAGTAGTGATTGGCATTGTGCGAACACGTGGCGTCCCATGACTAGGCAGGCCTGAGTCCCGCCATCATGACCTGGTGAAGCCATGTCAGCGGCCGCGGTGGGCGATTGGATGTGCATTGCCATGGAGTTAGGCACTCGTCCAGCCATGGTTTGCCACATGTCTATTACATTAAATATGCGTCGGGTTAGCATTTAATGCTTAAGATACAGTATTTGAGTAGTTCTGAGGGTAGATCTGTCTCTCTTAGCTGGTTGACGGGACTAGTCCCCCGCACGCTCATGAAGCGCGCAGCTCAACAATCCCTTTGGTTCTAGCCTCCGTTCCACTGCTCATGGAGAGGGGTCCCGAGCGACGGTAAGTTAAATAGTTAGGGGCCTAGGCCTATTAGATAATGAGGCACAGGGCCTCAAGTCGTGCTAGGCGTAGGGCTTGTCTTGCATAGGCGCTTGTTTTGACTGGAGCCGTGCAGGCACGGGGGCTTGGCTTAAGAGGAGCTCTTGGAGCCAGTTGAACGAAGCTTGGTAATGGGGCGCTAAGCTTGCCGCGAGGGCGAGGGTGCCGCTCCGGTTTATCCAGGCATAGTTTCACCCATAGTTGACTTTGGGGTAACCAAGGGGCCCATGTGGTCTGCCAGGTGGGCAAGTGAGGCGCCACGGGGCACTCGCTGACTGGCTACCTACATTAGCCCCCTTGTACATGTATGGTCATTTGGGCCAATGGGCACGCACGTGCATATCATGTAGCTGGGTAAGGGACGTGACTATTATTTGTAGCGGTTAGGCTTGAGCCCCCGGTTAGGGACCGGTGTGACCGTTGGAAGTGATGGTTGAAATGTCCGGCCGTTCGAGGCCATCCCTGAGCCGCCATGTGTCCAACATGTCATGTCTGGCATTTAATGCGGACGGCGACCATTTATGATTTCTGACCGTTACGAGTTAATGGACACAATCGTTTGACGGTTAAAGGACGCGTCGATTGATGATAATCATCATTGTAAGCGACTCTTTGTTTTCGAGGCGCCGGTTAAGATATATAAAAAGGGTCCTTGGTTTCAATTCCATACTTTCGAATTTTTGGCCTTTGTTTAGAGCGCTCATGATTCCTTATTTTCAAGCATCAATCTTCAAGGTTCTCTAAACTTTTGTGTGAAGGGGTTTTTCAAGCATTTGTTAGTGAGTTTGTCACGGCTTGGTCTTTCATTTTTCGCTGAAGATGTCGCAAGCTTCTACTTCTGCGGCGAATGTCCCCCGAGGCTTGGGGCCGAACGAGAAAAAGAACTTGAAGAAGGGTGGCTGGGGTGTCCCAGACGCCGAGCACTGGTGCCGAGCTCCTTACTTGAAGGGAAAGGATTCGTGGTGGACGAAGTTTCCCTATTTTGCCGCGGAGACGCCCATGGCTAGCGTTCCACTGTTTCTTACCCGCGAAGAGGCTCAGCCTGGGCACGAGACGTTTATCACGCCTGAGTCGTGCATCCGCTTCATGGTGGAGCAGGGGGAGTGCCCTTATGCCTTCCCTGTGTGGGATAACTATTGCGCATCTGGTGAAGGTTTAGAGGTTTGGACTGAAGAGGTCCTTGACAACGCCAAGTTTGGTTCGATTTTGCAGCGGGCCGGTATCCACGAGGCTATAATGAGCACATTCAGCTAGAACGTGAAGAGGAGTACGCCGTGGTTAGATGTGTTGTTATCGTGGTGGAGTGTGAAAACCCATACGCTCGTGACAATTGGAGGGGAGATTGGTCCCACTTTGGAGGACGTGAGCGTGTTGATGTAGCTTCCCATTATGGGGGATATCGATCCTTGCTCTTTTGAGCTATCTTCCTAGGAACGGGAAATAATGAAGGGTTTGAAAGCAGGACAAGCCGCGGCTACGCGGGCGGTAAGCAAGTTTGCAAAGGCTCCTCCGAGCAAAACACTGAAGAATACTTTCAAGGGGTGGACCATCTATTGGTACTGCGATCTGATGGGGCTGTCTAAAGAAACAGCCAAGTCTGGAGATTATACTAAGGAGGAGTGCCGACGCAGTGTCGAGGGGGTAGGGCTTCGCAGCCCGTTTCATTTGGCCGTGTTTCTGACCACGTGGCTGTCACGCCACGTCTTTGAGGGGCCTCCTTCTGATGGGGTGAATTACTCCATCTACCTAATAGCAGTCGTATTGGCGAGTGGGAGGCATCTGGCCTTGGGGCCTTTGTTCCTGGGGACCATCTATTCGTGCCTCGATCAGATGAAGGCGAACGGGGTGAAGTCCATGGGACGCTATGATGTGTGCAACTATGTGTGCACCAACTTCTTTCGGATGTTCCAGAGGTTCAAGAATGCAGCGCCAATTGCACGCTCGGTTCAAACTGATGAGGTTGGGGAAGGGGCAGATGAGGACGTGTATTGTTGCGTGCTGAGGTGGGCTACTGTAGTGCCTCGCACCAGTCTAAAGGGGGTGATTGATGAGCCAGCTGAGTTTAAGGCGCACCCTTATATGTGGAGTCCTTGCCTGGTGTGGCCGACTTTGATATGTACCAAGATGGTGACTGGGAGGTGCTAGTGAGGGAGCAAGGCGAATTTACTGAGGCCATGGTTGAGAGCGTGCTCTGGGTTATCCCTGGGGGCCTCCCCTCCTTGACAGTTGCCGTGACCTTTGAGACTGTATCTTACAATCCACACCGCGTAGCCCGCCAGTTAGGGTACAATCAAGCCGCTCCGAATTTTGTTGCCACGCCCAGCTTGGCGCATGACTCGATGGCGCGCTTCGTGATGGTGGATGTGAAGGCTAGGATGAGACCTTTTAAAGGGATGAAGGTATATGGCCGTGGGCACGGAGGGCAAGGGACGCACGCTTGGAGGTTATACTGGAAGAAAAACTTGGATGCGTTTGAAAAGTATACACTTGTGGAGCCTTCCGCCTCAGCGCTGGAGGATATGGTCCAGGAGGAACGTGGGTTCTGCGTGCCGCTTAAAGCCCGCGTTTTGGCTAATTGGGGAGATCCTAGCGAGCGGGCTCGTCGCTTAAAGATCATAGTAGTGGAGCCACACTGCAGGGACGAGCGATTCGCACCAGAGGTGGTGGACGGAGTAGTGATACTCCCTAAAGTCCTGTACACCGCAGGAGCGAAAACAGTAAAGCTTGTGAGTAGTGGCAACCCAGAACCGTCTGCTTCTGCGGTTGGACAGAAGTGCAAGGTAAGTTGGTGTAAGATATAGCCACATCTCATTATTGGAGTCGTATGTCCATGATTCTAAGTGTTTAATTCAGCAGGGCCCGGGAGTGGTGATTCGGGAGACAACAAGCGGTGGCGCGACTGAACTGGTCGCGACTGATAAGAGACCGAGGGTAAGCTTGCTGAACTAAAGCCAAAAATATGTCAAGGGATGAGGTTCTGACAATTTATTTGGTATGTTGTAGGCTTCCGAGGCGCCTGATGCACGAGGGGATGAGCCTATGGATGGCGGGGGGCTGCCCGTTCCCACAGACTCGCTGGGGGATCTGGGGGACTTGTTGAGCGACGACGTTGGGACTACGGTGGTGATAAGTGTCAGACTTGGTGTTGAAGGGCTGCCTGTCGCGCCTGCTAGGGGCGGAAAAAGCATGAGACGGTTGAGAAAGGCACTCGCTGGCAGGGGCAATAAGTGAGGGTCCAAAGTGGCCTCGGGCCCTAGTGGAAGGGGGTCAAGAGCCCAAGAGTTCGCAAGAGATTGCGGGGCGTAGCATATCAGCGGAGGGGCTGATGTCATTGAAGGATGAGGAGGAAAAGGCGGCACCCATTACCAACTACCTGTTGGCCCAAGTAGGCAACCCAAGAGGGGGGTGAATTGGGTTTTATAGAATTTTTAACAAGAGTTTCAACTAAAAAATCGTTTATGGATTTTAGAAACAAATAATCAAAGTATATGTATCAAGCAAATGAAGTGTACATTAAAACAAGTATTTGCAAGCATGCATAATGAGCAAGTAAGCAAAACAGAGGCAGAAGAAATATGCACCAGATTTATAGAGGTTCGGCCAACCTTGCCTACGTCCTCTCTTCTTCGATCCTTTCGAAGGAATTCCACTATGCAATACACCTTACACAGCCGCTGGTTGTGCCACGAGTACCCAGCTCACTCTTTACAAAAGCTTCTTCCCAAGCTTTCAAAACCCAAGAGATTTTGTCCAAGCTTCTCTTAAACTTACAAGTGTTTTTCCCAAGAACACTTAAACTTACAAGGTTACAAACCCTCCCAAACAAGAATGAATGAAGATTATACAAAGAGTGACTCTCCTAGTGAGTATACAAATGAATACAACTCAATGGATAACTTTAAACACTCAACAAGAATATGTAACAGTTAGGTGCAGGTGATTTTTAGCTTTGAAGCACTTGATATGAATGGTATGATTGCTCTTCCTTCCTTCTTTGAAGCTGTATATATCTCATATATATAGGTATGGATCGATTCTAGCCGTTGGAGAAGTATGGGAGAAGATTTGGTTGTGTTTGTGCCCATACCGTCTGTCAGAAAACTAGCCGTTAGAGTCTAAGAGTCGACTCTTTTCTCAATAAGTCGACTCTTTTTGCATTTCAGCAGATTTTTCAAGTTTCTGTCCAAATGAGTCGACTCTTTTGTCCCAGGAGTCGACTCTTTTCAGCAGTTTGCAGAATTGTTTGTTCTCTGTTGCAATGAGTCGACTCTTTTTGGCCAGGAGTCGACTCTTTTAAGCTTCCAGCAGAATTCCAAGGCTCTGTTCGAATGAGTCGGCTCTTTTAACTTGAGGATTCGACCCTTTTTTCAAAAATCCATATTTTTGTAACTTTTCTTCATTCTTTTTCAAAGCTTCCAATCTCTTTAAGGATCATCTAAATAGGCTTTTTAAAGCTTGCAAACACTTCTTCAAGATTAGATGACTCCAAGAACATCTTCAATCCATTCAAGGTGAGTTTTCTTCATTTTCATCACTTGTAGAGCTCTTCCATTATCATAGCTTCATCCATTGATTCAAGTCTTCTTCAAGATCTTCAAGAGAGCTTCCATGACTTAGAATCTTCATTTCTTCAAACAACATGGCTTCTCCATGGACTTCAACAACTCAAGAAAGCTTTCCAAATCTTGTGATTCCTTCCATGTCTTCAAGACATCTTCAAATCTTCTAAGAAAACTTTCATATTTTGAGTTGGTATCTTTTTCTTCCATTCTTGCAAGATATCTTCAAGTACTCAAAGTCTTCAATCTTTTAAATCAAGACTTTGATCATTTTCATTCTTCTTCTTTGATATCCATCATCTTCATTCCCTTATAAAATCACCATTGTAGAATATGCTATTCTTTCAAGCTTATCAATCTTCAATCTAGGATTTTCATCAACTTGAGAATCCTTTTTCTTCTTATAATATCACCTTTGTAGAATACATCACTTCATCATGCTTTTCATCATAAGTCCTCTATTATGATAAGCTTCAAGTCAAGATCTAATTAATAATTCATCTGCACACTAAGTAGAATTATTAGATCATTTAACCATGTTTTGTTATCATCAAAATCAAGGCATTGACTCAACACTACCGGCACTGAGCCTGAGGTCCCCCCAGTGGCTGAAGGTGAAGCTAGCCTACCAACTTCTTAGGAGGCTGAACCGCACTTAGGGCCAGTAGACGAATATGGGGTGAATATTGCCCAAGTAGTGATAGACTTGGTAGGAGAGCCAGGTGAAGGGCACAGAGACGAGCCGGTGGGGCAAGAAAATGGCGGCCATGAGGCTGAGGGAGCGGAGTCCAAGCCTATGAGAAATAAACTAGCAGCTGAGGTCGTCGGTCCTGCGCTCGTGCTACTGTTAGGGTGGTATAAAGAGACTCCAGTTCTTGCTGATGCAATAGTAGATGAACCAAAGGACAGGGATGTAACCCCCCCACGGATTGGATGGGAGACGATAGCGGAGACCCCGAAATCTGGGTCGGGTAGGGGCGTGCTCAAACCCAAGGTTTGGCAGCTTGAGGGTCACAAAGGTGGACGAGACTGAGGGCAGCTTTAGAGGATCCAGTGCCTTCGAGGAAGGGGAGGACGAGGGGGAGGCAAAGCAGGGTGAGGCTGAGTCTAGGAGGGAAGCCTCTGAGGCTATAGAAAACCCAAGTGGTGAGACATTCAGCGCGGATGGGGGGCGGCTGGTAAGGGAGGCCGGTGGGGTTGTTAGGATTATAGCTTGGACTGCTGAAGAAGAGGAGGTGGTGTTTGATCCAACCGTTCTCTTTGCTAGAGTCAATGAGGCCTATCTACCCAAGTTGCATAAGGTTTTCGCAGAGGCTCCTGAGACCTTCGCTCGTCATCACGAGTGGGGCCCGTTCATGAGGCGTGGGGTCATGGAGATGTTCGGCTCGTTCTTAGAGCAGTTGGATAGCCAGCCCATGATGAGCCTGGATGCGAGGGACTGGGGCACTGTGGGCACTAGTGTGGAGGAGATGTAGCAGATGAAGTTTGACATGACTTGGCTGGAGGAGCAGCTGGAGCATGCCAGTGAGATGATTGTGCTCCAGTGAGATAATTGTGGCTGGTAGGAGGGTGGTAAGTTTGGCGAGCCACATGGTGGAGCTGGACCAAGCCATAGCAGAGTAGAAGGACGAGGTCCGAATACAGAAAGCGCGACTCAAAAGGCTGGAGTGGGACAGGGAAGCCGCAACGCTTGACAAGGCCGAACTGGAGGGCCATTAGGGGATACTGGTGGAAGGGCTAGGCAGCATGAGCCTCTTCGGGACTTTGTAAAAAAAGGGGGGGGGGGGGGGGGGGGGGGTTTATTGTTTTTTTTTTTTGTTTTCTGTGTTGGTTGTCACAAATTGGGCAAGCCCTTGTAATCAGTAAGGAAAGATCAATGAAAACATAAGTTTCTATGTTTTGGATAAAGGTCTCAAGTGTGCTATTTTTTTTTTTTTTTTTGGAAGTATCGCCCTGAAACTAGAGGTGGCAGGGTGTTGTCTTGTCGAGGCTTGTCTAGTCTTGGCCCTGTAGAGGTCTAGGGGGTAGGGGAGTCAGGAATCTTTGAAAAAGGGGGATTCGGGAATATCAAGAGGACGAGAGGAGTCAAGTCAGATCTTATTGTGTGAGCTGGCTCCAGTTATAAATAGGGTAGTGAGGCGAGTGGTGCCCATGGGGGTCTTTCTCATGAGAGTCTATCAGAGAAAAGTTGAAAGGTGGGCATTTGGGTAGGGATGGGTGGCATAAAAAAGAAGCAAGTGTTCATGAAAAACGCATAACCCACTTCGAACGTGCCGTTATTGACACGTCTTTGCTTGCCGAAGGGAGATGGCCTTGGAGGTGGCAGATGTTTGCTGGAGGTACGGTTGGTTCCGCAGCTGCACGTGTCGAATGCAATGGTTGTGGCATCTGGCTCGATGGTGGGCAAGCTTGTAATGGAGTTTAAGGCATGCTGAAAGCCCGTTTCGAGTGTTCATGCAACACACATAACACACTGTGAGCGTGCTATTACCGACGCGGCTCTACTGGGCAAGGAGCAATGGCCCTGAAGGCAGCAGATGCTTGTTGGAGGTACGGGGGATTCCACGACTGTGTGCTTCCAATGCGCTGGTTGTGGCATGAGGCTCGATAGTGGGCGCGCCTTTGACAAAGTTGAAGGCGGGCTGACGGCCTATTTTGCACCTAAGCTACGACCAGTACGGTGGAGAAGGTCAATGAGCAAAGGGTCTGCCCTGGATTAGATAGTTCCAAGGGTGTCTTGTTGGCTGGTTGTTGGCAGGAGATGTCAAGAATCTTTGAAAAGAGGGCAGGGGCAATGATGTGTGCCTTGGGGTATAAGTCTAACACGACATAAATAGAGGTTAATGGGGAGAATAAACAACCTTTCAAAAATCATCTTTCAATTCAACCCTAGGTTAACTTGACCCTAGTTATCTAACCCTAGGTTAACTTGACCCTAGTTGTCCAACCCTAGGGTAACTTAACCCTAGTTGTCCAACCCTGGTTAACTTGACCTTAGTTGTCCAACCCTAGGTTAACTTGACCCTAGTTGTCCAACCCTAGGTTAACTTGACCTTAGTTATACAATCCTAGGTTAACTTGACCCTAGTTCACTCACCTTAGGTTAACTTAACCCTAGTTAGTTAACCCTAAGTCATCTCAACCTTAGGTTAACCCTACTCTAGTTAGTTAATCCTAAGTCATCTTAACCATAGCTTAACCTAACCTAAGTTAGTGAACCTTAGGTCACCTTTAACTATAGACTAACCCAACATAGGTTAATATGCTTCAAGGTTCCAACTCATGAACCCTTCTTGAATGATCTTTCAATTTTAAACCATACTCATTACCCATTTTTCCAAAACCTTCAACCTTCTTGAGATTTCAAAAACCAACTCCAAGATATTTCCAAAAATGTTTTCAAATGGTCACAAACCTAAGGTGTCCCTAACCCTCTTATGGTTAAGGACCCCAAAGGAAAGTGATATATCAAGAGCAACCTCCAAGGTTGTCCATATTAGGACTCCAAACCCTTAGCCATTTTCAAAAAGCCACTTTCAAAAACTAATTTATCAAAACATTTCAAAGTCATACCTCTAAGGTTTTCAAAACAAGACTTCAAAAATACTTTCAAGTTTTCTTGAGTCATGCCAAAGCATTTTTCCAAAACTCCCTTAAGTTCATCCAAAAAAACATTTTCAAAGCACTCTACCATCTAATTTCGAGCCAAAGTTTCCAAGGACCTCAAAGTGTTTTAAATTTTTCCAAGAACCTCAAAATGTCTTAAATTTTTTCAAAGACCTCAAAGTGTCTTAAAATTTTTCAAAGACCCCAAAGTGTCTTTAAAATTTTCGAAGGCCCTAATGCGCCTATTTTCCATCGGACTTTGCCCGAACTACGAATGACCTGATTCTTGCCAAATGAGATAAGTAGACAACCTAAAATGGTGCAGTCATAACTTCTATTTCAACACCAATCCTCTTTTTGAAAACTTTCAATCAATTCAAAGTTCTCATTTCAAACTCCTTCAAAATTTTCACATTTTCAAACTTCTTCCAAAACTTGTATCATGCATCATTCATCCGAAAGGTGATGACTAGACCTCGTTTTAAAATTCTAAAGTGGATATTAAGTGGATAATGGTAACCGGTTATTCTAGTGAGTGCACAAAGGGTGATTAGACATGTAGATACCGAAAGGGCGGGATAGGGTGATGATCTTAGGATATCTTCTCTACACGTAACCAACCCCCGGACCATAGATTTCTGATTTCGAAGGACCGAAATTGAGTTATTTTCCAAAAGGGCTTAAATCTTTCCAAAGGTTGCCAAACAACCTATTTTCTTAAAAAAACCCTCTCTTGAGGGAGTTTTCAAAGTACTTTTCAAAAATCCTAAGTTTAATCTTCGGATTAGCACTTAGTTTTAGGTGCCCTAACTCACCTTAATCAAGTTAGGTGGCGACTCATATTTTTCTACGAAGCCCTTAATCAAACCAATCTTCAATTCAAACCTAGTCGCACTTATCCTTCTAAGAGGATGAGTTCTAATGACAGAGTTCCGTGCTTTTGGTCTCCGAATCGAAAGGACCTTGGACACCTAAAAATTGGGGCGCGACATTCATGAACCTTTTTAAAAATGAGGACACCCTAAGTATAAATGACCTGAATGATAATTGCATCCAAAAATTTTGTGAAAAAGATAACTTGGATCTAAACTTACCCATCTTTGACTAAGAGATCTGGCAAGCTGTCAAAAGCATCAATGCTCACAAAGCTCCTAGAAAAAATAGGTTCCAAGCTATATTTTTTCATAAATATTGGGGGATAATATGGAGCTCGGTTGCAAGTTCATAAGAGAATGTTTTAAAAATAAAAGGTTTCCCATAGAGATCAACAAAACCCTCATAACTTTGATCCCTCAAGTTGAAAATCCTAAAACCATCAAGTAGTATAGACCCATCAGTCTTTGCAATGTCTCCTATAAAATTTCGAGCAAAATTTTGGTGAATAGAATTAGACCTCTTCTAGATGAGATTATACACCCAACCCAAAGTAATTTCATACTTGGTAGAATGACTACTGACAACATCATCATTGCCGAAGAATTTGTTCACACCCTGAGAAATAAAAAAGGCAATGCTGGAGATATGATTTTAAAGATTGACTTAGAAAAAGCTTAGGATAGAGTTTCATGGGATTTTATAAGATCTACTTTAGAGCTTTATAATCTTAATCAACATTGGATTGACATGATCATGTTTTGTATGACTTATGTGAGTATGTCTTTACTGTGGAATGGGGAATGTCTCCCAGAATTCTCACCTGGAAGGGGATTGAGACAGGGAGACCCTCTCTTACCTTATTTGTTTGTTTTATGCATGGAAAGGCTCGCCTTGTTAATTAATAAAAGTGTTAATGAAGGCCAGTGGAATGGCCTACATGCATCCAAAATGGCCCTAAGCTGTCTCATCTATTTTTTGTTGATGACTTGCTCCTTTTTGCTAATGCTACCTCCAACAATTGTGAAACTATAAAAAAAAAAAATGTCCTTTCTGAGTTATGTGAGCTATCTGGACAAAAGGTTAATCTGCAAAAGTCCAAGCTCTTCATCTCCCCCAATTTGCCTAGAAATCAAGCTTTGGCCCTGAGCTTCCACTTAAGAACACCCTTGACCCAAGACATAGGTAAATACCTTGGAGTCTCAATCCTTCACAATAGAACCAGTAAGAACCACTACCATTACATTACTAAGAAAATCCAACTTAGGCTTGCTAACTGGAAGCCTTCCACTATCCCTAGCTGGTAAACACACTCTTGTCCAAGCTATCACCTCTCCCATACCAACATACACTATACATACTGTTGAGCTGCCTAAGAGCACTTGCAATGATATTGATAAATTGAATAAGAACTTCTTTTGGGGGGATAAGGGGAATAAAAAGAAAGTTCACCTTGTTAACTGGGAAACTGTGTAAGCATAAAAGTGAGGGAGGCCTAAGGCTTAGAAAGGTTAAGGAGCATAACCTTACTCAATTAACTAAACTTAGCTAAAAATTTGTTAAAGTGGAAGAGAATCTATAGATCAAGGTGCTAAAAGGATAAATATCTTAAGAACCATAACTTGTTTAATTGGCCAAAAAAAAAAGAAAGGCCTCCCACACTTGGAAGAACATTATCAAGACTAGAGACCTTCTCCAACTTAAAACTAAATGGGTTGTGGGGGATGTGAATATTAAATCTCTCTGGCCGGATTGGCGGTGTGGGGAGAGAAAGCTAGCTGTCAACTCTTTAAGAAACCATACCACAAACAATACCAAAGTTAGTAGCATTATCAACTAGAGGGGTGAATGGGACTTAAGGGATATAAAGTCTCTCATTAGTCACTTTAACAGAGAAGCCATTCTCAAAATCCATATTTTCAGGTTTGCATCTATTTCGGATTCCCCTCAATGGAGCAAATCATCTACTGGTAAGTTCTCTGCTGCCTCCTTTTATGATTTTATTATAGGTAATAATTATACTTCTAGCTTTTGGACATGGATTTGGAAAATCAAACTTTCTCAGAAACTTAAATATTTTATCTGGTTGGTGAAGCATGAGAAATTGCTAACCAACCAAATGAGAGCTGCTAGGGGCCTAGACTTTAATGATCTATGCCCCAAGTCTCATAATCAGACCGAATCTTTGGACCACTTGTTTAAATTGTGGTACAAAGCCAAGGAAGTTTGGGTCCATCTTTTGAGAAACAACTAGTATAATAAGGGTAAAGATAAGAATTTCTAGGATTGGTTTAAGCATAATCTAAAAGGTAAACATAGTGATTTTGATACTTTGAAATGGTTTACTGTATTTGCTATGGTTAATTGGCAAATCTGGAAGGATAGAAACAAATAAATTTTTGAATGAAAAAAAATGAGGCTTATGCAAGTGCTAGGAATGTTATAAATTATGCTAGAGATATTAATGAAGTTTTTCTATTCCATGATGATCCAGTACCAAGACTGATTAAGTGGTATCCCCCAAATGCAAGAAAGGTAAAGTTGAACACCGATGGAAGCTCGAGAGGAAACCTAGGACTAGTTGGCTTTGGTGTCTTTTCAAGAATGAAGGAGGAAGATGGATCCATGGTTACATGGGAAAGTTGGATGACTGCACGAGTCTGGAAGCATTTGGGGAATCTATAGAAGATTGACCATCATCCTAGAGCAAGGGTTATGGAAAGTGGAGATTGAGGTGGACTCTGAAGATGTGATTAGACTAATCCAGGCAGATGAAGATCAAAACTCCCCTTTTCAGAGCTTTGATAGTTGATTCTAAGTTCCTCATCTAGAGATGCAAGTGCACCCTCCAGTACTCGTTGAGAAAAGGGAACAAATATGCAAATCAACTGGCAAAGATGGGAAATGACCAAGAAAAGGCTAGTATTTTTAAAAGAACCTCCAGAGTAGCTCTGGCAGCGGCTTGTGAGAGATATGCTTAGAATAGATTATGTTAGAGAGTAGTTTCAGTCTGTGTTTTTATTTCCGAAGCATAAAAAAAAAATATGACCACAAAAAAATTCCCGTAATGTTTTTATTTTTTGAAATGTAAAATAATGTGATACGATTAAAAGAAATGCATAACTTCATAATTTATATTAATAGTAGCAGGAAAATATATTTTAGCTAGTGGACTGTGGACCAATTTCTGAATTTGAATTGCTGAAATCATATATATATATATATATATAAGTTGTGTTTGTCTTTATATTTTGTCTCTCTCCTACGTGGTGCTCTAAATGTTCAGATACTTTTAAAATGCCACGTTACAGGGGTAATTTATTAGTTAACTATTGAATTTATTATTTTATTAAACTTATTTTATTAGTTTTGTAATATAGATAAGATATATATATCATATGAGATTGTCAGAACTCTTTCTGAACTTAATATCTATAAAAAAAATGATTATAATAAAATAAAATATTATGTATATATATATCAATATAAGATTTATATATATATAAGATAAGATTAGTTTTGTAAAATAGATAAGATATATATATTATATCAAATTGTTAAGACTTTTTTCTAAACTTAATATCTAAAAATATTATTATAATTAAATAAAATATCATATATGATAATATTTATTTATATTTTAGATATGCAATATAATTATATAATTAATTATTATAAATTTTAAATTAACTATTTATATGTGAACAACTCTTCCACTCGTATAATGCATTATTGACGCCCAGTTGCACAAGACAATGGTAATCGATCACTCCTGATCGCGACCCTTGATTACCAACATAGAGCCTGGAAACTAGACTTCCAGAATCCAGACCTCCATCACCGTTGCTCGCGTGTCTTTTTGTATATGTAACACTTGTCTACGTATAATCGAATTCATGTTATTCAGTATATCATACTATAATTAGCCTAAATTCGAAGCTCCGTGAAGGAAGCAACAATGGCGACAAGGTATTGGGTGGCTTCTCTTCCCGTTCAAAGCTCCGCTTCTTCTCTCTGGAGTCGCTTGCAAGAATCGATCTCCAAGCATTCCTTCGAGACTTCTCTCTACAGGGTATGCTTCTCAACACACGGATGTAATTAAATATATGTATCTATATATGTATAATTGAGAGTGAGATCTGTTCGTAGGAGTTTGAATTTTGACGTAATTTTTGCAGTTCAATATTCCAAATCTCCGTGTTGGAACATTAGATTCTCTTTTAGCTCTCAGCGATGACCTTGTGAAGGTGAATTTTCCGGATTCAAATGTGCATTAGGTCTTTATTTTTAGGTAGTGTGTTGAGATTTGCGCAATGCGATGCGTGGGGTTTTGTGCAGTCGAACGCGTTCATCGAAGGAGTGTCTCACAAGATACGGCGTCAGATCGAGGAGTCGGAGAGGGTTTCAGGCGTGGTCAGTAGTTCGTTGACGGTTGATGGCGTTCCTGTCGATTCATATCTGACTAGGTAATAGCATTTGAGTGATCACAATTGAAGAATTTGGCTATTAGACGTAAAGACTATTGACTTTTTTTGATTTCTGTGTCATAGATTTGTGTGGGATGAGGCAAAGTACCCAACTATGTCACCTCTCAAGGAAATTGTTGATGGAATTCATGTTCAAATTGCCAAGATTGAAGACGATCTTAAGGTATGCCATTTTCATTCTATGAATCAAGGCATGCAATTTCAATTTTTTAATCACGGGCTATTTTGGGAATACAAGAGTACTCTTATCTGATTTTAAGGGCTGTTTGGTACATTTTTGTGCCAAACTTTTTTTAAGCTTACGCAAAAGAGTCCGGTTTTTTTGGTTTTTTTATTTTTCTGTTCTTACTTTAGTTAAAGAAAAGCAAAAAAGTAAGGAAAACCTAGTTTTTTTTGCTTATAAGCTTAAAAAAAACTAAGCAAAACAGCTATACCAAATGAGCTCCAAGTGACGAACCCTTTTTTCCAAAATTTGTATTGCTTTAACAGGATCAAATAGAATTTTTGTGACATTTGAAACTATTAGCTCAAAACTTGTCTGGGTCTCCTAGTTTGAGGAATATGTAGTACTGTATATTCATATATCAAATAAGTGTGAAATAATAAGTGTAGGATTGCCAACTGACATATTCATGACTATTTTGAATGATGTATTGTTGAGAAGCTTCCAATTGTAATGAAAGAACCCTTCTAACAAATCATCATCAACTTTTGAACTTTCAGGAGGTAAAAAGAGTAAACAACTATTAACAGTACGCATACAAGCCAACAAAGCTAAACAGTAACTACCCAAAAAAATGGACAAAAAGAGGAAGAAAACAAAGTTCAAATATATTGTAGCATCTCGTAGATCATTTTATGATGCAAAAATATCCTCAACGTGACATTTTGTATGAGTTACGGTTTTTTTGTAATCATTTATTTATATGAATGCTTCACTGTAGCCCCAATTGAATGGCAATCCCTCGGCACTAATGTTGCTAAACACCAGATAACAAAAGGTGTGTAAAAAGGCAGTGGTTTATGCAGGTCGGGAGGCTAAAGGTCACTAAAGTCAGGGGTTTCTGGCAAAGTCACTTTATGAGGAGTTGGTCAGTAATTTCAATGTTCGTTTTTTGGAGAAATATGGAAGGCTAAAGGTCCCTCACATTATTGAGGCTGCTAATTGGAAGATTTTTACCATTGATATTCTCCTTAAAAGAATGAAAGTATTGCCTAATAAGAGTGTTATGTGTCAGGTGGTGGTGAAACAGTAGATCACCTCCCTATTCATTGTCGAGTAGTAGGGAAGATGTGGAACCTTGGTGTGGTATGGTTTGTTCCCTATGAGCAAAAGGGGAATGAAATTGTGGACTGCAATACCACTTGTTTTATGTGGTGCTCATGGGGGGAGAGAGACCAGCTGTCTTATGAAAATATTGAAAGTCTGGTTCATCATTTGAAGATTAGCGTTGTGTATTTCGTATTGCTGGGCCATAGATCGGGTAGATCCCTCTATAGATAGCTTTTTAGAATTTACAGATGCTATGGAGAATTAAGATGATGTATAGGGACAAAGTTTTTTCTTTTTCTTTTCTCTGTTTGGCATATGGGCAGTTCCCCCTATGGAAAATTTATAGAAAGGATTGATATTTTAGGCTCACCTTTTATTTGGCCTGCCAAGTGAGTTTTGAGGCAATGAACATTTCTTTGTTACAAGTCACAAACATATGTCAAAAGTTCTATATTCGTTTTCCTTTTTTAATAGTGCACATCCAGCTAGCTTCCCTGGACATAGGCCAGTTTGATACTGTCCCAGTGCACAAGTCATTAAATTCCAACAAGAGAAATTGGAACCAAATGTAACCTAGAACCTTTCTTCCTTATTATTGAGCCAAAAAAATGCACAAAAATGCTAGTAACAGACTGGCCTAATGCACTTTCTGCAACAGGAACAAGCATTATGTTTAATCTTTTTTTTTTTTTTTTTAACATTTTCCCAGTTTCTAGTCAGTAGTACATTTATGCATTGGTTTAATTGGCTCTATTTCATGGTAGTGGTACTGTTGGAGAACTGTTGAGTTGTATTATCTTCAATCCCTAACAATGGCTGGTCACTGATTTGTGGCGTGGTACTGTGATTTACAAACCATGAAGTTGCTGGTTATCTTGAATCTTAGTGTTACGGGAACCTATATGTCCGACATTTTAAATTCTATTTATGGCTGTACCATCTGCTAGGTACAATCTTGCATTTTTTACTCTTAAATCATGTAAGTCTTACTTACGAATAGGCTTCCCTGACTTTTTTTTAGAAATAAAAAGAGAGAAATTTATGAAGAACCTCTGCATTAGCTTTGAAACATGTGTGCTTATGGGCAACAAACTACATTTATTATCCTTCCACCTGGCTTAATGAACAAATATAGTTCCAAAGAACTAGAAGCCGCTGTTTATTGCACTTGTAGTATTTATTCATTCAGGGTTTTGTATAGTTAATACTCACTTGAGCAAGCTAATTGTTTTCTGGCTTCTCATGATAGGTTCGTGTTGCTGAGTATAACAATGTGCGCAGTCAACTTAATGCCATAAACAGAAAGCAGGGTGGGAGGTATGTCACAATCAGATTTGTAATTGATACATTTTACTGGATATTGCACTTTACGAGATCTGGGACTTTGACGAAGTTCTCTGTGCTGCATGCAGCGCATAGTTTATGTATGTTTTGTGTGTTATTTAGTGTGTTCGTGCGTAGTGGGAGGTAGAATAGAACCATAGAGTGTTTGCTTGTAGAATAACTATGCTATCCATATATCACATAAATCCTTGGGCATATGAAGTAACCAGGAAGTGGTAGATCAGAGAAGGGGGTGTTCAGTGTGTGGGTTGGTTTTTTTTTTTTTTTTTTAATGGGTTTGGGAGGGTGTACAATTATTGTTTTAAATTTGATTTTTTTTCCCTTGACAAGGGGTGTGTGGTTTTTTAGGCATTTCCCGGGATAAAGGCCAACTGAGACTAAATTTGGTCCTACCTTAATATTATTGATGATGAAATTGTTTTACTGTTATAATTTATTAAAAAATTGTTGTTTCTGAAATAGAAACAAATAATCGTCTTCTTCTTCTGTACATTTCAGTAGAAAATGGAAATGGCTACCATATTAATGTTATGTTGACATTTGACAAGCATTGGTATCAACGGCATGCCAATTCTTGGAGATTGGATGTTCAACTTCTTGTGACACATCTCATGGATGGGGAGGGGACGGGGGTAGGGTAGGATGTGGCGCTGTTGAAGGGTCTTATTATAAACAATAAAGGATCAGCATCTTTTTTTAAATTACCAGAACCTTATTTTGATTGGCACATCAAATTGTAGCATGACACCTCCTTTATCTTGGTTTTGTTGTTAATTTGAACTTTTGCTTATTCCAGCTTGGCTGTACGTGATCTGTCCAATTTAGTGAAGCCACAGGATATCGTCGTGTCAGAGCATTTAACAACTCTCCTTGCTATTGTTCCTAAATATTCGCAGAAAGATTGGTTGTCAAGCTACGAGACACTTACCACCTATGTGGTAAAAAATTCACTCGCTGCTTACGATGTCACCTTATTTTGTAATCATGTCATTAGTTCACTATTTGGAATGGCATGGGAGCTTTAATTGCTACACGGCGGATGAAGTTCGCAAGTTCACTGAGGACAAGAGAATTATGCCAGTTGAATATTTTATGATTGATTAGTGCCATCTTTATTGGTTATGCTTATTATCAATGTTTCAAGTGATTGAATATATTTACATCAGCAAGTTCTACTATTTGATTGAACTAATTGTTTAGGTCCCCAGATCTTCCAAGAAGCTATACGAGGACAATGAGTATGCTCTTTATACTGTAACACTGTTCAGTCGTGATGCTGACAACTTTAGAACTAAGGCACGTGACAAAGGTTTTCAAGTGAGTTTGTCATTCAAGCAAACTTGTTTTTTAAGATGGTTGTTATGATATCAGTTTTAGCTTATGTTTTGTTGAATTTAAGAATTTCTTGCTCCTATTCACTTGTGTGTAACAGTGAGATAACATGTGCACAAATAATATCTCAAAGATAATGTTCTCAGTAGGTGTCTTCTTATGTACTGAATGCTTGATTTGGTTTGTGACTCAGATTCGTGATTTTGAACATAATATGGAAACACAAGAGTCTCGGAAGCAGGAGCTAGAAAAGTTGATACAAGATCAGGATGCGCTCAGAAGCTCTCTTTTGCAATGGTGCTATGCCAGCTATGGGGAGGTACTACATTTTTGTAGAACTTTATGCATTTACTAGGTGGTGGTTCATGATATTTGGGAATTGGATCAGACTAGTGGTAATGAATTCATGAAATAATTTATCTTTCCTGGCTAATGGACTATGTTACCTGGACTCTTCTAAGTATGTGAAGTACCCGTGTTGGATGCTCGACACTCTACACTCGACACTACTTGCACATGCATCTACCAAGAATGTATAACTAATTGAGTTTACTATAAAACTAAGCATAGAACTTTCATTTTATGTATGAAATGCTATATTTTGGCTTGTAAATGCCATTTCACCTTAAAAAAACAAAAGAAGTATTTAAAAAACATGAAATCTAATCGTGTCCTAGTGTCCTTGGACATGAGAATTAGATGAATTCGACACTTGGACACGTACTCGTACCCAACATCCGTACCCGAGTCCAGGTAACATAGCTAATGGGTTCCAAATGATGACATGTGATTTGTTGCACAGGCCCACTGCATAAATCCTGTTCAACTATCTAGTTGCACTTTTCAGCCAGATATAACAAATTATGTTAGTATAGTTAATATTAAACTGGATGTTAGTTAGTGGACTTTTGATCATGTGGAAAGTGGTTGGTTGCTGCAGATGACATTTTTTTTTTGGGCTAGATAATGTGATGATACACATGCAAGTTCAAACTGAAAATGTACCATGGTGGAGAGGATATTGAAGTTGGTATTTTGACCATGTGTCCAACAAGAACTCACATTGATTATACTTACTAAAAAAAATGAATTCATGTTGATTTGGTTCAACATGGCAAGGGAGGACCCATTAGAATTAATTTTGTGGAAGTCTGAGACTTGATTACAGGGCTCGGCTACCACCCAATGTATGCTCCATTATTACCTTTGGACATATGGAAAAAAAAAAAACGAAAATAATTTCTTAATGAGCTGAGAAACAATTCTGGAAAGATGCAAAAACAATAATGTTTTGGCCAGCTTCATCTGAAATAAGTTCGGAATTTAACAGATTTGTTATTTGTTATAGTTAAAACAGATTTATTAATTTAGAGTTATATTCATGTTTTGTAGATAACCAGGCTCTTTATCTATACTTATTTTCTGGACTGAAAGTGTGGTTCTATGGTTAATTTGTTATTTCAGACCTTAATTGGTTTATTTCATAATCTGAATTTCTATTTTGTAGTTATTGTCAATTTATGGAAACTAAAAGGACTTTTGTTATTAGTTATGTGGATATAATATGGTTGATACATCAACAGATTGGAATTTTTGCTTTGTGTGGATATCATGATTCTAGAATAACACCCGTACAGTGACATGAGCAATTGTATTTCACTGTTATATCATACTGGCCAGAACCCATGTTAAACGCTCTTATGCTTATACTGCTTATATGATATGTTTATGTGTGATATATTTAAGAATCTATCCCTTTCTCTCTGTCCCTTGTTTGTACAGTATTTGAGCAATACTCCATAGTCCCGATGTTTTTATGGCTTATTTCTTTTTTTTCTCTCTGTTCTGAATATGATCTATTTTTCTTCTGTTGTACTTCTGAACCATGGATTCACCTTTTTATTTTCAAATAAAAGTTCTGTAAAAAAGCATCAACATGTACAACCAAAGGAAACCTAGATAAAGATATACGTGTATCAGCCAACAAAAACTATCCACAAAGTCTTCAATTTTGGGATTGGAAATCCCAGGGACCCATTTATACAAAAGATTCACAAAATAAGATTTCATCTTAAAGGAGAATGTTGCTCCCCTCCAAAATACCGTCTCTCTCTCTCTCTCTCTCTCCAAATGATCCACGCTAAGCACAACGGAGTCATTTTCCACATTTGTCTTCTATTTCTCCCAATACGCATGTCACCTCCCCACCCCAACATCTCAATAAATCTATCATGCTCCCTGGGAAAACCCAATGAACGGAAAACATGGCCAAAGCAAGCTCCCATAATTCAGAAGCCACCCTACAATGGATGAGAAGATGATCCACAGGCTCCACCTTTGATTTACGTGTACTACATCAATTTATAATGGTGTGCTTTCTGATAGTCAGATTATCCACAGTGAGAATTTTGCTACAAGCAGCTGTCCAAACAAAGAAGGCAAGTTTGGATGGGGCCTTAGATCTCCACACTTCTTTCCAACGAAACATGCCTCCTGAACTGTCCAGCAAAGCGTGTGAGAAATATTTGGCAACCTTTAATTCTGGACCATAATGAATGACTTCACAAGTTTCTAACACAGAATCCACTTTGGAGGTCATAGTCAATGCCAGTTGAGGTTTTTGGGTCTAAGAAATCTCAAGTATTTTTGTTTCCTTTGAGGGAGTAGGATAGTGTATGTTTTTCAAGGAAACCTCGGAGTTGCTTCACTTAGTTAGATTCCGAGGTGCTCTTTGGGGTATCAATAGTGAGTTGTTTGAACTCAAAAAGTATAGCCATGTGCTTATAAGAGCTTGACAGAGTTTTTTGTTGTGGCCTGTTCATTTTCAGCATTTTCAAAATTCATTTCATGGCATCATTCCAGGGAGCATTTTTCAAAATCAGTTCATTGCATCATCCTTAAACATTTTATGCCTTCAGGAAGAATGGACGCAATAGAAGTGGAAATGCCAGCCCTCTTGACAAGTTTAGAAGCTCAGGATTAGGAGTGTCCTCCTCCTTATTCTTTTTCAATTGTGAAGGGGCTACTTCAATGATCAGTAATTGAAATAATGATTTTGCTTAGAAATTACAGTTGGCTTCCCATTACTCATAAACCTTTCCAGTTTGCATCAATTATCATATTTACACTCCATCTGTAAATTAAAAGTGGAGCTACCCAATCCTATTTGAAGGAGGAAGTTGTTTTCTTTTGTAGTTGGTTTTCTAATTAGCTCTTTCTTTTTTGGTCTATCTTAAATTAAATTAATCCGAGTTGATTTGCATCTCACTGACCTCAAATAGCAATTGACAAGTTCGTTCTACTTCAACTGAGTAGCTATTTTTATTGTACCTGGTGTGATTTCAAACTTCCAGTTCTTGTCCTTGTTGTAACATTCAGCCACTTATGTACATACATGCACTAAATTCGTAGATTCTATGTTGTTAAATTTGATAGTAGATACTGTAAAACAAAATTAAAATATGAAGTGGTTAGAATGGTGAAGTTCGTGTTTAGGCTCAGCTATCCATAGTATTAAAGTGAGTTGATGGTCAGGTTGAAGTGCATTTACAAGGATTGATGTGGTTAAGGTTGAAACATTGCAATGGTGGGTAGAGATTATAAGGGAGGATATTTTGGTATATGGTTAACCAAAAGCATTTCCAGAGATTAACTGATTAAGTAATAGGGTGAAATATGGTTTGTTCAGTTGACACTGAATAATTGAGCAAGTTTTGTTGGTGACTATGTGCAAGTCATGTTGAAGGGAGTAGCGCTTTACACATCAGTTGTTGTGATGAGGTGAACACTTATTGATGTAAACCATTGTAAATCGGCCTAATTTAAAATACAAAAATCCTTCTTTCATTTGCATGGTCGAAAACGTAGAAGAAGAAGCGTAGAAGAAGTCATCCCCTCATACTGTTCGAGAAAAAATGATTCATTCTGTTTCTATTTATGTACAGAATTACATCAGCAAATGGATGTACAAAATGATCAAACCAATTAGATTATGATTTAAGTCCCTATTTCTTTTTCGATCCCGAAAAAGAAAAAAAATCGGGTCTCCTGTTATGAGGGAGACCTGTCTTTGCATACTGGACCTTTAGTTCGTTCCATTTCTGGGGCAAAGCTGAACACTAGGGGCATATCTTCCCACCTCCAGTCAGATGAACTTTTGAGAGCCCAGTCCAGATCTAAATAATTTTTTTCTGTATGTCTCATGTCTTTCAGCTATAGGAAATGGTAGATCTTATTTTTGGAAAAATGGAAAGGACCAATTCAGTTTCAGCTTTTCCTTTGAGATGATTCAGGTAACAGGTCGTCTATCCAACGGAAGGTCTTAATCATTATGTGGGTCCTTGTCAAAGTTGACTAGATATCACCTCGTTGTAGATTTCTCACTAAATACACACACATATGGGTATGCCAGATTATTTAGATCTATCCGTGTGTGCATGTATGATGTGTAGAATTTGTAACTAACCCAAGAATCCCTGTTGCAGACCCTGTTTATCTGTCATTATTGGAGTTGAGAAAAGTACCAGCTGACAGTGTAACCCAAAAAGTGCTCTTGGATTAAAAATGGCTACAAATTCTACACTGCTTGTGTAGAATCTCACTAACAATTGGCTTGCGGTGTTATTTGGCATGCAGGGCACATAATCCATGCTTTAACAAAGTTACCAAACACTATGTATTGTGATAACTGTAATGACAATAGTACCTGGGCTGTTATTATTGTTGTTCATGCCACTATTCTGCTAATCGAACTAAGACTGCGATTAGTAATTGCATTTTAGTTCTCTCTGCTACTGTTCTGTCACATCCTGGAATATCTTGCTTGTAATGTAGGACGTGTGTTTCAAGAAAATTGTTTTGACTGCATGGTATCATGCAGGTTTTCAGCTCATGGATGCACTTCTGTGCTGTACGTGTATTTGTGGAGAGCATTCTGAGATATGGCTTGCCACCATCTTTCTTGGTAATTGAACTGTACACCTTTCTACTCATCTCCCATAATTGTCCACATCCAACACCACACCCCACCCCCCCCCCCCCCCCCCCCCCCCCCCCTCTCTCTCGTGGGGCTGCGGCCTGCTGCGGCTATAGTTGATTTTCTGGGCTAACAAATTGCAGTTGTATTGAACTTCAGTCAGTTGTATTGGCACCTTCTGTGAAAAGTGAGAAGAAAGTGCGTGCTATCCTAGAGGCGTTATGTGACAGTGCAAACAGGTACTTGTATGAATGCATCTATAGTTTTGCTTTCTACCATACCATCAACCCCATATTGCCTTACATCAGAACTTGGGCAAGCCAGAGAAAATGATGGATAAAAACCGAATCTGGTAGAATGAACTAGGACATATAATGAATTGACTGTTGAACCATATCTGAGCCAAAGCGGTATTTGGTGAGTCTCTTTCAATTAAATGTCCTAGATTATTTAACTTTTCACAAGGGGAATGTAAGATAAGTGTCCAACTTTGAAAAGTCTAATGATTTACCCAATCTATTATACCCGAGTCGAAGTGTATATAGATATAAGAGTTTGAACTCATTTAATGAAGACATCTTCCGCATAAGCACTGCCCTATTTTGAAGGATCTGGGTAGATGGGCTCATGAAGGAAAAAGGAAAAAATTTGAGCTCTGCATATGTTTCATTGTCCCGTTGCTTCATAGTCAGGTGGTCCTGAGGTGGATTGGCCTGTTTAGGTCACCTTCTTGAGGCTGAAACTTATGGACGACCGTGCTGGGAGTTAATAATTTTCTGCCTCAAGATATGAGTTGAATGTGCTGAGCCATTTGTCTTCAATGTGTCTCTTGGACCACTTGGACTTCTCTCCCTTGTGTCAAGTCTTTAACTGCTGAAATTGTTGTGTTGATACAACTTGCTTATGTCATGTGAAACTGCAGCACATACTGGAAATCTGAAGACGACGGAGGGATGGGTGGTCTTGGAGGCGATGCTGATGCCCATCCTTACGTCTCCTTCACCATAAATCTTGTCTGAGAGAAGAAACTCCGGTGTCAAGATCCAAATACTCAGGTGTGGATCATCTCAGCCTGCAATAATAAGAACAAATACTGAAGATTGTATATTAGGATACTACATAATTCTTTGGCTTATTTAATGTAACTGCTCGTGGGACTTTGCTTTTCAGAGAGTAATGTTGTTGCCTTCTTCTTCCAAAAAAAAAAAAAAACGAAAAAGAGAAGCCTTTTCCCTTGAAGTTTTAATTAATTTATCTGTAGAAGCATTTTGAATTGAATTTGGAAGAGTTTGTTTGGAGGTTAGAACATTGGAATTTCTTCTCTCTTTTTTTTTTTGTGGATTTGATTGAACAAAATGGAGTTGGGTTTGTGAGTTATGCTGAAGCTACAAGAAACTTGGGTCTACAATGGTTTACAGTGTAGAGTAGTTATATTTAAGACTAAACACCCCCCAACTTAAGGTCTGGTCGGAGGCAGACAAAACTAGTAGGGCAATGGTCCTGTGGCATCCTCCTCCTTTGTTGCTTGTCCTAACTTATTGAGATTTCATATTTGGTGGTCTGTCAATTTTCTCTGTACTAGCACATGTTCATTCAGTCCAGTGGCCATCAGAAAAATTGGCGAAAAACAAAGAAGAAAATGTAGCAGCAAAGAGCCTCCCCAACTTGTGCCTACTCAAGCTGAAGTTGGCAAATGGGGACGGGGTGCATGCATTAAGCCTGCAAAAGACGCAGAACATTAGATGTGTTGATTGACGACAATTTGCCACGTGTTGCTTGCCCACATGGGTTTCAATTTCACAAGTAGGATGTTGTAGTTGTTATATATATATATATATATACACACACAAATTAGTCAAGACAAGGATATGAGTTCTCTTGAAGCTAGTTAAATAGGCATAGAGGCATGACATGACTTTCACAGCTCAATGTCCCATGTAGGGTTGTTCATGGAACGAGTTGGGTAGTTACCCGTCACTTAAATTGAAAAAATTGGATTAGAAATTTTTGGAATAGCTTTTGACCCAATAAGTGCTCGGGTCGGATTGGATTCAGGTTGAGTGAAAAAATCAAATTTTTAGTGTAAAAATATCGGGTTATGTGAGGTTGGTTGGACTGAATTAGAGAAATAAAGATTCGACATCGAAACAAAATGTAGTCAAATTGGATGAAATATACTCGTTATTCATCTATAGAGTGATCGGTTTGAGTCGATTTGATGTCGGGTTAGGTCGGGTTGATCAAGCGAAACAGCCCTAGTCCCAACTCCCAAGTCCCTAATCTAAATACTAGTTAACAGGATGAGGTTGAGGTTGAAACAGCAACACGCACCCCATGTCCCCTTCTCTCTCTCTCTCTCTCTCTCCTAATTAGTAGGTAGGTTTTTCATGCAAAGTGTCTCTAGAACTCAAGTCGTTGGTTAGGGTTCTTCCAATTTGTTCCCAAAACAGCCTCTAAAAATAAGTAAATAAATAGAGTCAATGTCGTAGTCATTGCATTTGGCTATCTGGCCTCTCTCTCTAGCGTAATGGCAAAGCACTAGGAGTGGTGCTCTGTCGTTCCTAACGGTTCAAGTTCTCCACATTATTCGATTCCTCAGAATCTCAGCACTGGTTCTTTCATTGGACACAAGCTAGCCGAACTGTGACTTTCATTCTTTATCTCTCTTTATCTATTTTGTTTGGGTTCAAAGAAAAAAGAAGACATGAAAGCAAGTGGGATCAAGTCTATAGTCCATGTTTGGACAGCCCATGCCTTGGCTGCAACACATAAAGACACTTTCTTATTAAATCCATGTCAACTTTCTCCCTCTCTCTCTCTCTCTCTCTCTCTATGGACAAGAGGAGACAAGCAATTCAATGGTGCCATGCAGGCTTGCTCCCCCTCCACCCTGAGGACCACGGGGGACCCTGGCCCCATAGGGTACAACCATAGGCCGCACCGTCCCTACAGTTGTGCCTTGACCGGCCCGCTCAAGCCATCCTTTGCAATATGGGTATCGAAATTGAGATTTTATAATTTTCTCCATCCTTATCCTTCACCTATAAGAAGCAAAAGAAAACTTAATAATAAGTAAACGCACATCTTAATAGCTGAGTTCGGCCAGTTGTTTTCTTATGTAAAGCTTGAATGGAACAGCAGAGGAAACACACGATCCCAAAGTGTTTTCTGTGGCCTTTACGGCCTTTCCGGGCAGTAGTGGTGGTTATAAAATACAAACATAGTCAATGCATATGCACATATATATATATATATATATATATTGTTGGATATTTATTCCTTCCAAATTTAACTCCGGATCTACTATTTGACAGGAATATGTTCATATAAATAGAAAAAAACAAAACACAAAGATTTATTTATAAAACTCTCAAAATATAAGAAAAACTATTATACATTCTATGAAAAATTGTTACAATCACACAATTTTTCATTCTCACCTCAAAAACACCCACTAAACTTTTTCACTAGCCAAACTATAACTTTCACCTCTTCAAGAAGAATTTTACTAAAGTCAAAAGTTACTAGCTAAGCTGTTGACTGGTGTATTTAACCAAGGAGATATAACTCTCCTTATATAGGCCTTAAGCCTTGCCCCTCTTTTCATTCTCAATCGATGTGAGCTTGCCAAAAGAGTAAAACCCAATAAATCTCTATCTTTGCGACTTTGGTTGGTCCTACAGTCATATTCCACCTTAACGAAAATCTTCATAACTTCTACTATCATGCTTCACGATTAAAGCATACGCACTCATAATAAACTAATTCCAAACATTTCATTTCAGCTCATGTCAAAAAATAACCTTGCTGAAAAATTATGATGCAACTCCCACGTTTGACTTTCCAGAAAGTTCATCAACCATCAATATAAATTTTCACTACACACCTTACATCAACACCAAACTAATGCCTGTGTGCAAACTTATGGACCTTTACACAACTCCGTAGCTGAATCCACCAAAGCTTATTTGACATCAGAATTCACTTAGTGTAAGACCCAAAGGCGCCCTCGCGACATCCCGTGGTTTCATCCCACACTAGTTTCCAACTAACCAATACTCTTACCGAATGCAAGTTTGTCTGCAATGCCGAAGTGAACCCTGCCCACTTGCAAACAATTCCAACTACTAAAGTTTTCAAGATGTTGCTCCAGTACCTTAGTGTTTAGACCTTCACCTGAAGGAAACCCACATGTTGTTCCAGTGCCTCAACTCTCCAGCCTTCATTCGAAATCAGCCCACATACAGCTCCAACACCTGATCCTCTAATCTTCACCCGAAGTCTTCCGCATACAGCTCCAATGTCTGATCCTCTGATCTTCACCAGAAATATTCCACATACAGCTCCAATGCCTGATTCTCTGATCTTCACCCGAAATTTGTCCACAATGCCTTGTGTAATCCTGATTGAATCAAAACATCCCTGACTTGCACAAGCCAAAATTGTTTCACCCACCAAATTCCACATCAAATCTGATAGGATTTGAAATCCTACTTCCTGACATTACTTTGATGAATTTTTAATGTATAAATAAATAGCATTTACTAAGTAAGTTTCCAGAAAATTTTAAATCTTTCCTAGACAGAATTTCAAGATTCTCAAGAAAGATTGAAGGGGTCACACTGGTTCTGTTTAAAACCTAAAATCCTAGACAAAACTTCTTTAGACTATACGTATCCATACTATCACATCAAAGCTCTACCCCACCAAAAGGAACCTTCAATAATCTCAAGAAAATCTTTTCTAATGTGAAAAATCAGTTAAAATTGCAACCACAGAGCATACTCAAAATTTCAAGAAAAAAAAATTACAACAAAAAAGGCTCTAATACCACTTGTTAGATATTTGGCCCTATCAAATTCACCTCCCTTTTGAATCTACCATTTGACAGGAATATTAAGATAAATAGAGAAAAACAAATACAAAGATTTACGTAAAAAACTCCTAAAACAGAAGAAAAACCACTAGTCACAGATAAAAATACATTATATGAAAAATTGTTACAATCACACAAATTTTCATTCTCACCCCAAAGACATCCACTAAGTTTCCCTACTAGCTAAACTTTAATTTTTATCTCTTCAAGATGAATTTTACTAACGTTAAAAGTTACTAACTAAGCTATTGACTGGTTGTCACAACCCATCCCAATTAGACATCATTAATGTCAAATTAGGAGAGGCGTAATCACATAGGTCATCGTTCTTGTGAACGACACCTTAATCCACACCCCGAAAATAGAACACAGCAGAATAAACATTGTTGCTTTATATAACCATTAGCCAAGCATACATAAATACAAAGTACATCAGAGTAAACCATCCCATAACCTTACACACATCTTGCAAATATAGATACATAACAAACCCTCATAAAACTCAAGCTAATATAAAGAAAAATACAAATATAACTCAAATTCCAACGTCTTTTACAAATACGACAAGAAACTTAAAAGCAAAGTAACAAGAGTTTTCCCAAGCCTCGAAACATCACATTTTGACACTGATATAAATGCCACCACGGCTAAGAGCAAGACTATAGTGAATCAAACCGTCATATCCACGGTACCTGCCAAAACAGTCTGCGTGAGTGTAAGCTAATTGTCAACGTGCTCATGATAGATAATCAAACTCATGAAGAACATTATATATATAATCATAGAATCAGCTATTAATAGATAATTCACCAATAAATGATATCTTGTAATACAATGCATGAAACACTCGAATGTGCGCGTTATTTAGATAACGTTGGTCCAATATATCGATGACTCATTATTAAGGAATACCTACCGTGGCACCCCTGGGCTAGTCCATCATGACTAAGCCTTTGGTTAACCCATCATGGTTAACTCTCTTCAGTGCAATACAAAACATACAATATGGATGGTATGCAATACCATCTTATATATCTATAATTACTAATTCTACCTCATATATGAACAACATTAACATCTTATATGAATTCATCGTCACCATACATATTAAAAATAAACAATTCATTCAATATGAATGAGACTATCTTATATTCCCACAATCAACACTAACGTTCATAAAAATACAAACAATACATTCACTTCTATATGAATAAGATTATCTTAATTTTCACAATGAACACTAACGTTTATAACAATACAAATAATATATTCAATTCTACACGAACAAGATTATCTCAATTCCCACCAAAAAGCCCACAAATTAACTCACTATCAATGACTCACCAACTAATTCACCAATGAAGAAATAACATATGTCACATACATATGCATCCACATAATTTTACATACTAATTAACCATGCAATAAATATAATTAAATAATTAATTTAACTAATTCTAATATATAATTAAACTAATTATAAAATTATGAGATTTAAATTTCACATTGGTATATTTAATTATAAAGATATAGCCCTTCTTATATAGTTCTTCAACCTTATCCCTTCTCATTTTCAACCGACGTGGAATTATTAGTGGTGCAAAACCCATATATATGTTGTCATGTAGAGTTGCTTTTTTTCAAAGAAAGAAGAAGAAGAAGCAGAAGTAGGAGAGAGAGAGAGACAGAGAGAGGCTTCAGTGAATGTAAACGTATACAAATGCAAACATATACGGATGTGAATACATGCATATATATTTATATGCGGTGAAAGATAGGTATTTTGGATGGGGTGGTTATGGCCAAAAGAGAAATTTGTTTGATGGAGCCATTCAAGTTTCTTGGATCTGTCTCTCTTGTACTTTGCATGGTCTAGAAAGAAATGAAAAGATAGGGAGGCTCCATGTGGATTGATTTGAGAAAAGACAGAAAGAAGAAGATTAAGGAAAAAGTAAAGCAATGAAATTATTATTTATTCTTTTTTTTTTTTTTTGGCTAGAAATGAGATTATTTTCACTTGCAAGGTTTTGAAGAATTATCTTTGTAGTTTGCTTGGTGGAGAAGAAAATAAAGCACAAAATCCTTTATTGCTTGTACATTTGTAAATGTTACAAATTGTGTATCTAAATGGGAATATGCCCACACCAAAAAAATAAAATCCAAAAGGGAATTTGGAATCTTGGATTGCCAATCAAGAAAAGCTCAATAAACCTAATACCTAGCTCATTGAGTAATTTTTACAATAAAATTTTTTTGTAAAAATAAAGTAGTTGAATGAGGGCCCTTCAGTTTAAAACAAGACGCTCATTCTAATGACTCTTAATTATAAAAATATCGTTACCAAAATATTTTGGTGGGATTTTCTGTAAAAAAAAAAAATTATAGAAGTTCCTGCCTAATTATTCCCACAAATCCTCCTTTTGCCTCTGTTGACTATCGTTTGAAAAAGCCATGAAAACTTTTAACAGTTTTTGACAATGTTTGAGGTACTATGATTTTATTATATAACAAGAGCAAGGAGTACCATGAATTTACCCTTACCATCAATGGTAATACCATCTTGGCTGTTTTCGTCCAAGATCGTTCACTCTCTTTTGAGAAGATCATGCAATTGCAATTGATCACTCTAAAGACCATTTGGCCAAACAAAACGTTAATTAAGGCCTATATTCTGGCCTTTACACGTATCCTAAATATATATAGATTAATACTATATAGATTTAATTTTCGCATAAAATTTCCATATGAGCCATCACCATTTTTTAATGTACTTTTTTTTTTCTAATAGACACAAGTTGGTGAGATTCATATTAAAAATATATTTGAGATCCACTTGTTTGTATCTATTATGTTAAAAATGCGGGGATAAGGGGTAATGATTATAGCATCTTTGTTTTGGTATAAAATGATACGAGTTTTTGTGATCCTTTAATTTTCATTCAAAATACTTGACATAAATTTTAAAAAGGGATAATTATATTTTATCTTATTGTGATTTGAGTCAAAATTAAATGACTTCCTATGGTTTAAAAGTGAATATATGACCCCTTTTGGTTTGGACTTATCTACAAAATGCATAGAAACCATTAGATTTAACGAAAATTTTATTATTAGAGTATTTCATCATTTTATATCTCTAAATTAGAACATCAAAAAGACGATTTGAGCCTTTTATGCCAAGATAAAGGATTGTCTTCAAAGGTTTTTTTTTATTATTTTACTAAATTGTCTTTTTGATATTCTAATTTGGAGATATAAAATAACTAAAATACATCTATGATAAAATTTTAGTTAAAACTAACAGTTTTTATTCATTTTACAGATAAGTTTGATCCACTTTGTTTAGCTTTACCCTCCATATATATACGCCACGGAAAATGCTAGGCATATTCAATTTTCAGATTTTTTTGTTTTTTCCTTCTCTGAGTCTTCACGACCAAAGGGGTCACTTCAAGAAAAATGTCCAATTGCTTAATCAGTGTAGAGAGCAGTCCAAAATAAAGAGCAAAGTGACCATCAATGGATGTCGGTCAGCAAATATAAGGCCAAGCAAAGCTGATCATGACATGCATGCCCATGACATGAGATGGGGCAGATGGTGACACATCATATATGGAGTGTAACATACCCTTTCTATGAAAAGTGCTTGGCATGGCCATAGGTGCATGTGTCCACCTTGAGACCAATAGATGATGGATGATAATGACATGTCCATTCCAGATTTTGATGGGTCATGCATCTGTCTATATCATGGTTAAGGTGATCAAGCGAAGCCTACAGGGGATGAGGGGATGCTTTCGTGGCAACCCACAAACAAGGGCTTGAGAGAGAGAGAGAGAGAGATCTTTGCATGCTGACTCTTGTGAAGGCAAAAAATTGTTGAGAGTCCAAAGCCTTGCTTTGCTTGTGAGTTTGGGGAAAGGTTTTGTGAGAGAATTCCTTTGGGAGAGACAGTGGACAAGAAAATGAATGACTCAAGGTCCCATCTATATATGTGGAATAACATACAAAGACTTACAGTGTAGATATTCCATCCCATGCATGGTTCACTAGCCCCATACCCTTTTTGAGGTCTAGGGTTAATTTGCGAAAAATATTTGGTTCACAAGGTTCATGGAAGTGAATTCTATGCAGTTGGGATATATATATATATATCGATGACTTTGTAAGTTACATTATATCTGTACTTAAATTCTACATAGATATGCAGTTGGCAGCTCTATGTTTTTCTTTGAAACAGTGTGAGAAATTATAGTTGTTTTATTTTTTGCGGGGACAGTAGATTGAAGATCTTCAAAATCCTGCTTTAACCCAATAGGTAAACACACAAATCTTTGGTTTTTTTAAGCTAAAATTGATTCAGAGTGGACCATCTGTGTTATTTATTAGTCAAATCGATCCCTTCCTTCTCTCTCTCTCTCTCTCTCATTTTCTTTTTTTCTTTTTCTTTTCTTTTCTTTTTTCTGGACTCAAATATTATTACCAGAAGAAAGAAAAAGAAGAGAAAAAAAAGATAATATTCCTCATCATCAAATGAATCTTTCCTCTTTCCAATCAAAAGCTCTTGGAGAGCACAAGAAGATTAAAAAAAAAAAAGTTAATAAAAGACATTAATAGCTTCTAGAGCTGAAAACATAATCAAACTGTGCAAAAGATGGGACTGGGAATATGCATACACACATATGTAATAGGAAAATTACTCGAGGATATATATATAGGGTTAGCAAGATATATCAGAAGAGGTTTTTGAGTCCCCAATGTCAAAGTTCACATATAGATGAGGTTGAGCTATGGTAACTCTCTCTCTCTCTCTCTCTCTCTCTTTCCCTTTTTTTTTTGGAGGGGTTAAAGTGGTAATTCAAACCGTAACTTTATGTGAACTTTATTTTGTAAATTTTGTTTGAAATTTGCACAACTTCGACTAAAGTCGTGGTTTAAAAACACGATTTTAAAAAAAAAATTGAGCTTAACAAATAAGTTCAAAACAAGCTAAATTAGGCAAAAAAAAAAAAAAAAATTTGGCGCTGTGTTTAGTAAAAAACTCGCTGCCTGTGTATACAAATATATATACAACGTATATATATTGACATGTTTGATGCATGTCCTCTACAGACTAGGACAGGTGGGTAGGAGGCATTCACCGGAGAAACACTGGTCCATTGATATAAACACCACAAAAAAAGAAAGATTCCATTATTGTACTTTCTATCTATAAGCAAACGAGGCAAACACATGCAGGGATAGTCATGTCAACAACGAGTCGTAGTAGCAAAGGACAACACATACAATGGTAAATCTAACTGTAACGACAGAAATGACTGTTACAATAATTATAAGAAGAATCATAGTTATTACATGAGAATCATGAGATAATCATATATATATATAGATATTACTATTTTTACATTATTCTGGGCTCATTCTGCTTCTAATCACCACAAAAGCTAGCTATAGGAATTTGTGCTTGAGAGACTTGGTGGAGTCAAATTTGGACAGGAACAAAGGGATCTACAAAAGATCTGGTCATGCTTGGTCGGTCATATATTGTCCTTTTGTGTCTCCTGTGTGTTCTTCAACCATTGATTTTGCTTCATGCCCCTTTATTCATGTTCAATGTCTCCCTTCATCTACTGGTCTGGACTTAGAATCAGAACTTTGAAGGTGATAGATCCCCTCTCCATTGGTATTGATACTAAGGAATAAGTAGCTTTGGCATTCATGCCTTTCTGGTTCTCTTTCCTCTATTTCTGCAGCTGCTATGGAATTGCCTTACAAACTTCCAGAATCCATGTAAACAATAAGTCAGTAAAGAAAAAAGACAAAAAAGTTCACCATGAAATTTATACTTTATATATACAAGTACATATATATATTCTTTCAATTTTCCATTCTTCTCGCTATATATATATATATATATATTTTTACATAGTTTGTTCTATAAATCTTTCTCTCACATTTTTTCGGTTTCTCGTGAAAGTGACAGGGACACCTTTAGAAAATGTTTTGAGTATACATGGATAATGTGTTATCTTATTTATGGGTAGACATATCACATGAGAGTGATTAGAGGGCTCACCAGATGTTTGTAGGCAGCTGTAGCTTTGTATTGTATTAATGGAAAGACCACAAGTTACTGAAGCCAGATTGATTAATAAGTTTTTCTCTTTGTTCATGCACATCCCATAAGAGCTGCCCATTATCCTGAAAGTGATGTATTTGACCAAGTTAGAAACTTGGGGTTTTTCTTTTCTCTAGTATATATATATATTGTAATATTAAGAATACTTTATGGTGGAAGCTGCAATATGGACTTTCATGAACTAGAAACACACCTGAGGGACTTGTTGAAATTGAACTGAAGATGTGCTGACCAGAAGAGGATAGCTATTTGGTGAGGTAAAGGTGGTGGTTGTATCAGAAAAAGCAGTGGCCTGGTCAGGGTTGCATTTTTGCACATTTGGCAATGGTGAAACCAAGCCATTCAATCTCTGAGTATTCACCTGTCAGAGACAAAGATCCAACATCAGCTTCAATGCAGAATAAAATATAACCAACTAAGAAGTAAATTTTTTAATGAAGGATAATATTTTAACCAGTGAAATATATATTATCTCGGGTTTGTTTAATACCTCAGGTGTAACCATGAATGAATCTAAGTCCATTCCAAAGTCATAGAACATGGGATTCACAGAAGCAAGCTTCATAGAAAGGAACTGAAAAGAATATGGAGAAAAAAATAGTTGTGTTAAATCAATAAATAGTTTTTGACAGAGACATAAACAGCTCATTAATTTTTATTTTTTTTTACCTCTACTTGATTTTGTAGGGATTGGACATAGTTGATTATTTCGTCCAACATGAGGGCCTTCCCAGTAACCTATTATTGTTTCAGTGAAAAGCCACATGAAACTGTCAGAAATAGTTCTCCTAAAGGAGTAATTAAGAAGCATTATTTTGTGAAAGAAAGACAAAAGTTACTGAACTTCACCTTGTCACATCCAGGAACAAGTGCTTGCAGCAGCTTCATCCTCTCACTTATTTTCTCTCTCCTCACCTGAAAACCCATTTACAGGAAAAGAAATGTTATACATAAAGTTGAACATATATACATGATAGGAATTTGGGTAGTCATATATGTTACAAACTTTGGTCTTAATTGTAAAGCTTTTAATAGGTGAAAAGTACCCTCTCAGCAAGGCTATGGCTGTCTGTTGCTTGGCCCCTCCTTGCCCTTACATGTATATAGCCTGTTGGGGCTTCTTCAGGGACCTTCTTCTGATCCTTCTTATCAGCTTTAGGCTTACCATTGCATTTCTTTTGCTTCTTGCCTTTCACTTCTCTTGTCTCCTAGTAGTATAAAAAAACATGAATCTCCAAATCAAATCAGCAATTTTAAGATCAAAACGCACACAATTTAAGATCCTGAAGTGGGGTTTACCTTGGATTGAGCAGAGTTCATGGGAGACCCATCTCTGCTCTTCCTCTTCTTGTCCATGGAAGTCACTTTCTGAGTCACTTGCTCACCATTTTCAGGCTTATCAACCACTGATGAAGAATCTGCAGTGTTTTTATTGTTGGTCACAGAAGCCTCATTGTTACTAAGAGCAAGTTTTGTGCCGTTTTCGAGGCAGCTGCTTTCGTGAAAACTGAAATCAAGAGGGATTTGGTGAAGAGATTCAGGTTGGTAAAATTGAGAGAAACTGTTGTTTGGTTCCTCTGAAACGCCAGACATCTTAATGGGAGTGTTTGGCAGGAAAAGTAGGTGGTCAAGAAGAAAAGCATGGTGTTGGTATGAAAAAGCTGCCATTTTTTTGAGAGAGCTTTGGAATTGGAAATGGGAGGCCTCAAGATAGTGATGGAAGAGAGGAGAAAGGAGGGGGTACTGCTCTTTGATACTTGGATGCAGAGAGGGTAGCACTCAAAGGAAAAAAGTGTGTCTGAGACAATCTAAGAGGTCAAATTTATATAAACATGAGAAGAGAGAGAGAGGACATCTAAAATTACTAGCATCTTTTGTAATCTTTACAGTTGACTGGTCTTCTCTCTCTCTCTCTCTCTCTCTCTCTCTATATATATATATATGTATACGTATATATATCTGGGAGGTGGGGCTATCAAAGTTCTAACCTTTTATCTCTAGGGTATATGTCTTTTACTTCTGAATAAATACATTCAAACACATTTTTAACAAATTCTGTGTACATGTCAGTAAATTACCTTTTTAGCTTTTTTTTCTTTTTCTTTTTTATGTCCTCTTCATCCAAAGAGTGGGGCATAACTCATAAGTGATTCAGATTATACAAATACTGCACAAATAATTGACTTCATGAATAACGGTGTTCTCTCTCTCTCTCTCTCTCTCTCTCTCTCTATCTCTCTCTCTTGTATGGCCGGAGAACTATTGAAACTGGTAACAGTGACCAACAGTAATTTGAGCACAATTTTCTCCGTGCAGAAGGCCGGGTGAATCTGTCGAGCAATAGTAAACTACTGTTCTAGTCAGCAACTTAAAGGTCATTTTGGATTTGCATTCCCATTCCTTAGGAGGAGGCCGGTGTCTTATCTTGTAGAGGAATAGAGAACTAATTGGATTCTTTATACAAAAAACAGAGATATTTTTTTATATGTATTCTCTCACATATAAAAGCATAAAGAAATAATGATACAAATAAACAGTAAGCTTATAGCATGTTCAATTAAGGAGGAGAAAATTGGGGGGAATTTTTTTTAGCAAAGGTATGTTTGGATGTCTTAGAAAGCTGAATTGTTCCATTCACATTATATATTTGCATATAGAATTTCCATACAATCTCAAGTGGAGCCACTAGGAAAAATGACAGTAGTTATCTGATGAATAATTTTTAAGGTTTTGAATTTTTTTTCTCATTTATCAAAGCCTTTAAAAACATATATTAGGAAATATGGGAAACTTCAATGTATTTTTTTTTTTTTTTGTTGATGGTCCCATTTGGTATTTGATAATTTCCTTGCATCAGTCCTGCCCTGATATAACTTCAAATAGGAATAGAAGTAGTGGCCATGGGCTGGGCCCACTACAAAACTTTGTCTTTCCCAAGGTGGGCTGGTGGTGGGTGGTCCAGCTTAACCTAGTTCTACTTCTTTCTAATCCTTAGACCGTGTTTTAACAATAAGCTCTATTTTGGCCCCGACTAGGAAGAAGAATAATACATCAATATTGCATGATTATCAATTATTTCATGTGACTAGTCACACAATGTGAAGAACATTATAATTTCAATATTTATGGTGGGTCTTAAATGAATATGCAAATATGTAAATCGTAGTGAGCGTTACATGGGTGTAACGGGCATAAAAGGTTTGTATTTTTTGTCGTCATAAAATAAAACCTGGCCTTATTGGCAAGTACTGTACAACTAGTTTTTTTTTTTTATAATTAAGTGTCCGAACTAACTTAAGTGCACCTAGAATAATTTTGAAACTTGTGTAGTTTATCTCGTCCCACACAAACTGAGTAATTCTCAGGGCCAAAAATTCTGGGATGGCCTCAAGGAGTTGATAATACCTAACAAGACTTGAACTGATGATTTTGAAGAGAGTAGAACCCCAAGCCTTAGCTTTGATTACTAGGCCAACCGCTTAGGATCTGTACAACTAGTTGTTGCATCAATAGATTGTACCTTATTTGGAACCCAAGCAAAGTTGTCCCAGCAATGGGGTAACTCCACAATGAAGTAAGCTTCTTCAAATGTGGAACCAAATGTTGCTATATTGTGAAGTTTGCTTCATACCTTCTATCCTGTCCAAGTTAGAAATCAAGACATGTTTGAAAAAGGAAAATTTTATTTCTACACAATTTTTGTACAAAAAACTCTACTAGAGTGATAATATTTTTTAACTTATGAGTCAAAATAGTGGCCTTTTGGTTTGAAATGAAAGAGCCACAACCATCTACGTTATTTTGTTTAAAAATTCTTTTTGTATATCACTGTTCGTTGAAAAAAAAACTCAAATCATTTTAGACCATAGAATTGAACATGGTAGCTAGTAAAAGATAATGGAAAATTCTCTTCTTAAAGATTTTTTTATACAAAAAAAACTTCACGACAATGATCCGGTAAGAATGCTGCCAAGAATTCTTGAAGTTTTCCTCAAATTTTGGGGGGTAATTTTCTCTTCCACTTGGTACACAATAAATGAGGATCAAGACAAAGATTTGTATCACAAAATAAATAAAAAAAAACATTCATGCTTGTGAAATGAGCATCAGTGGAATATTATTCTTGGTTATTTTGAATACTTTGTTCTCCCTCTTCAAAACATTAATGGTTCATTCTAAATTCTTTAGATCATGATCAAAGGACTCACTTTAGGCTCTGTTTGATACTTGAGGGAAGAAAGGGAAAGAAAGAAAATAAAATAAAAAATTCATTTCCTTTGTTTGATTTCTAATTTAAGAGGGAAGATAAGGGAAAGTGGGTAAAAGTTGTTTTCTACCCACTTTTTCTCCCTTTTCTCTTTCTTTTTTAATAGTTATTCTATTATTTTCTTTCTTCTTTCCTTTCAATTTCAAACAATGAGAAGTGGTTTTTGTTTCACTTTACTCTTATTTTCTTTGCAAAATTAAACAAAAGGAAGAAATCACTTTTCCTTTCATGTTCTCTCTCATTTCCTTTCCCTTCCCAAGTATCAAACAGACCCCTAATTAACTTGAAACAATGTTATAGATATTCTATCTTGCATGAAAGATGCAGTAATTGACAATTACCACAAGCAAACACACTAATAACATGGATGCAGTAGAAGGGAAAATAGGGATTCGGCTACTCTCCGACTCAATGAAAACAGATGATCAAATGGGTCTGAAAGAATCAAACCTAAAGGCCAAAAAACATATAATGATATATTTTGGTGCAATGTATTAAGATCTTTGAACTCATAATAACATTGCAGTTTGAAGTTCATTGATTTTGAATTTTAATAGTGGGTTGCAGCCTTATGCACTAGAAGTAGGAGAAAACGTTGGGTACAACGATGATATCACGTCATCATGCTAATGTGATATAACAAACCAATAATATATAGCTATATAAGTGTTTGAAATCATAATCACATTGTTTTAGGCAAAAAAATTTAAATTTTAAATACAACACTTTTGATGATTAAGATTTACATATATTATATGATTATGTATTATTAATTTGTTGGACTATATTAACACAATGATATGGTACTAGCCACTGTACTACCTAACAAAAAGGCAGATCAATTGATCAGTGGTGAATTCCAAGTACTAATAATTGAATCCATGAAGCACACTCATGAATGTTTGAACAGTCAAGAAAGAAAGAACGTTGAACAGTCGCTGATGATCGATGCAATTGGCAACGAATATGAAAAGTGGACAACAATGGCTAGTGCCCTATTGTTAGTTGTATTGTACAGACATGAAAGGGAGGGTTGCGCCGCTGCCTCCGTTGGGGTTGCAGCCGTCCTGCGTCCGTTAGTGCCCCTATTGTTTGTTCCTTCTCTCTCTCTCTCTCTCTCTCTCTCTCTCTCTCTCTCTCTCTCTCTCTCTCTCTCTCTCTCTCTCTCTCTCTCTATATATATATATATATATATATATATATGTATTACATATATAGGCTTAATGAAATGAATTCACATTTCTCTATCAACTCTCTTGGCCGGTTGTCAATTTATCCAGCCCTGCAACGGTACGTTTGGCGTTTGGCGCGGTAATTCACATCAAACTCACCAGCCATCCATATATATATATACGTGTGAGTTTGCGTGAAATGGAATACTAGGATATTAAAGGGATGATAATTTCAACCGTGGGCATGATTCTTGCCTAGGATCAAAAGGCAATACTTGTCTTCAATCAGTTTATTTGGTGTCATTCTTAAATTTTTTGTTTTTTATTCTTTATTTTTTATATTTTTAAAAACAAAAGCAATGACAAATACAAAAAAACTATCCAGGGGCAGATTCAAAAATTTATCTTAAGGGGGCGATTACATTTTGTTAAGATATGTTTTACAAACAAAAAATATATTAAGGGAGGAAAAGATGGCATTCAGAGGACAAGGTTGGCAACCTTGTCAGCAAAACAAAATGAAGGAAACAAAATAAAGCAAGGAAGACCATGTATTTAGGGGAAAAGATGTATTGTTTAGGGGAAGAGATGTATTGTCTTTCTCTCTCAAGTCTCATTATAGACATCATAGAGCTTAAAAATAGCTTGGTAGTTTTGGCTATATATTCAACCTCTGTAAATAGTCCAATAAAAGAGAGAGAGAGAGAGAGAGAGAGTTGAAATTTTGTGGGCAAAAAGTGTTTTACTTGCTCAGTAGATCCACTGTATGTAAAAGAGATTTTAAAATGTAGGGGGAGGGCCACCACCTATTGGTTCATACGGACTCTTTTACTGACATCATTATTTTTATATCAGTTTTTGTTTATTTTTAGCATAAAAACAGTTTTAGGATTCAAAAACAATTTAAACATATTTCTAAAAATTGAGTGGTTTCAAAAAATTGCTCCAAAACCCCTTTTCGGGGATAGTTTAACAACCAAGTTTTCATTTTTTTCTCTCCTTATTTTCGAAAAACAAAAGATAATTTTAAAAAACGAAACCAAACCCGTTCTAGAGAGTGCCGTTTCGGCATCTTCAGGAGAGAAGCACATGGATTTGAGTCACTTTCATAATACTGGTTTGAAATTCAAATTTATTAAGAAAAAAAAGTAAAAAAAAATAATAAAATTAAAGAGAATTGTTATTCTCTTTTCTATCACCTGTTCCTTAACTTTATTTTTTCCATCACCAAAGTTCTTATCCAAATACAGCGTAAGTAATTTAGATTTCTAGTTTGAATCTTGTTAATATTCTCGTTTATCTGAACCTTGTTAATTCAGATTCCTAGTTTGAATCTTGTTAATTTAACACAGAGATCAAGGGCACTCTGAACCCTAAAGTATGAGCATCACATAAAATTATGAAAGATATGAATTACAAAACATGCATAATTTTCAACTACAAGTGAAGTTGCATTGCACATGTCAAAAAAAAAAAAAAAGCAAAAAATTTATAAAATAATGCAGCATGTAATTTAACAAAATATATATAAGTTCATCAATAAACGACCCAAGTTTTATCTATTGTAAGCAAATTAGGTTAAAAACATATAAAACACAAATCATGCAGAAGTAATACCACACAAATAGAAAAATTTATACATAATTTATCATAAAATGATGTGATTGAATAAAAGTTTTTCACTTTAAATAAAATATTCATCATAACAGCTCTTAATGACACTAATAGTACTACCAATGAGATTTTTGTATAAATTTTTTGCAAAAATAACATTACGAAAAATAGTAAATATATTTGTTTGTTTTCGTCTTTATGACTCCCATCTTTTCGTTGACCTTCAAAGCAACCCTAAATTGTTAGAATATAACTGCCAAAATGATCTCTTTTGTGACAGTTAAATAAACATTTTTTTTCCTTTTTTTTTATTTTCTAAAAAAGATTAAAAACTTCTGAACCAATTCCAAATCCCATCTCACCAATTACGATGGAGTGCATGGTGGCGGCCATGGTTGCAGTGAGTTTCATCCTTCCAAGGTGGATCCGGTGGGTGTATTTAAAACCCACCCAGCTAAAAACCCGCTGCTTTGCGAGAGAAGGAAATCAATGACATGGTGCTCGGACCGAATAATTTTTTCCTGCCAACCAACCCATTTTTGTACGCATTTCCGTTGTGGTTTAAAACCTAGGCCATTGGCATGTGGCAGGCCTTCATTACTTTCACCAACTTACTCTCAAGCTCTTCACATGGGAAAGAAACATTCATACTGTAGATATTTAAACTTTGAAAATTGAAGACAGAAGACTTCCTAATGGGCCCCACTAACATGCAATTCAATAAATGTCCACAACCTTTACCTTGACATGAATATGGAATATGGTTTGTAGCTAGCTTGGTGCTATCATACATTTATCATTGCGAATTTTTACATTTACTTCATGATTCACATAATATTGAACCTCTCTGTCTCTAGTTTGAAGTTGGCGTTTGACATTGGCAGGCAGACAAAATCATTTGTGTATCAACTTGAACATGGACCATTGATACTATTTCAGAGTGTCGTTAATGTGAATGAGAAAGGAAGAGATAGAGAAAAGAAAAAAGTAATTATTTTTTATTTGATTTCACGAAGAAAATAAAATGACAGTGAAAGGAAAATAATTAACCTTCCCTGGTGTGAAATTCAAATAGGTTAGGAAAGAAAATAATTGATAACTTTATTAAAAATGGAAAGAGGAAAAAAAATGAATGGAAAGTGAAAAGGCAAATAACCATCTCTTATTTTTCTTTAAAAAAATTTCCCTTTCCTCCTAAACAACAAAACAAACAGATTAGGAAGGAAAACCTTTCTTTCCTTGAGTTCCAAATACGCTACAATGATGGTGATTGTGGAAGCATTGTCTATGGGAAACAAAACAAATACATATTACTAGTACCTGCCTTCAATTATTGTGTATGTGTTACGACACCAAGAGGTTGTTGCAGCTGGCTGGTGATCGATCGACTTCCATCGGATTAGGTAGAGAGCGTTATTTGATCACGTTTGTTTTTTTTTTTTTCTAATTTTTTTGGTCTTTATCTGAAGTCTACTCAAACTAGCTAGCTAGGATACAGATAAAGAGAGCTTTTGAGACATCATATCAAGTGGGATTGATATCTGAAATATTGATCAAATTGACTTAGTGCTTGCATTAATGTCATTCAAAGAAACATCCATGGAAGATTTTGGATTGAACAACACACAGTCGACCATGCATATATGCCAAGAAATGGTGGATTTTTGTCACACCATTTTGATGCGACTATATATGTATTTATATAGTTTGTGGTGTCTTCAGATATTATCTAATGAACTAATAGATAACTTCTTTAATTTGATAGCTGAATGTATATTGATCTTTCTCCTTTCAGAGGGAAGTCAATGCAATATTCTCCTAACTCGTGTGATTTTTCTTTTCTTGTCCTAACGGAACTGCATATTGAAATAAAACGACTATAAGTTTTAAATCAGATCTATATTAATCAATTACATGTTGTTTTCTTTTCTCCTAAGCTCCTTTTTCTTGTTTTTGAGGAAGCCTAGTTTGTCATTAAATTTTTATAAAGTGTTTTTGGCCTCAGACAAAACAAAAAAAAAAAAAATTGAGAGTAAGCACATAACATCTAGTTTTGTTGGTCTCACTAGTTAAAAAGTAGTAAAAAAAAAACATTTTGATCCAAACGAGCTTTGAAGAATAGCTAGGCCGAAATTATAGAACTGGGTAAAATCAATCTATTGTTTCTTGTCTCACTTCCTTATTAATTCACTTTGGTTGTATTTGAAATTTGGGTTGGGTCAGGACCCGAAATAGGATGCCCACGTGGGTCAACTCTATAATTTTTTTCTTTTTTGCTAGTTAAAAATGATAAAAGGGGGTGACTAGTGGAGCTCTCTATCTGAGTATGACCATAGCATCTGATTTATAAAGATTACTATCGCAAGCGAGTTCAAACTCGTGACCACGTAAATAGGAGTAAGGAGTTTCATCTCATCTGCTAAGACCAACAAAGCTATCACCTCGGGTGGTGGTCAATTCTATAATTATGATTAATAGATATGGACATATTTGTTAGAGAGAACAGACATATCTCATTAACGAGTGACCTTTAAGATAGTATTTGAATAAAAAATTTGATAATAAAAAAGAAAAAAAAAATGAGAAAAAAAATAACAAAATAACAGAGATTTTTGTTATATTTTTTCTTATCTTTTTATTTTCTCTCACTTTTTTCTTATTTTTTTTTAATAAATTCGAGTTACAAACATATTCTAAAGTTACCTCTCGGGTGTCTATATATATACCAAGACAACCAACACTATTAGTTGTTGAAAAAAAAAATGTTCTAAATATTTCTCCTCTCTCTCTCTCTCTCTCTCTCTCCAAATATACTGCATAAGCGTTACAGAATGCGAATAATGTAAGTATAGTTGTATAACTGTAACACACTTCACCGCATACGGATTGGAAATGCATGTGAAACATCCTCTATTAATTAGTTCTGGTTCTTATTCGGACAGATCCAAATAAGTTACGCTTTCGGATTTACATTTATGCATTGCTTTATAAAACCTTGCATGTTGAAAAGCTGCAAGGGCAGGTGCACACGGCGAAAGAAGTTTTAAGGTAAAACTACTACAATGATATGATATCAAGGACATTAATGCATTTACAAGACAGCATTTTGCGCGAGGGACTCTGAACCCCGAAACCAGCTATAATTATCCGCGTGTGAAATTCTGTTTTATGAATCTCGTGAACATGTGGTGCTGAATTCAGGTCACTGCTGCCAGCCCTAATATAGCAGTCAAGCAAAGCGAGCAGTAAATGAAGGAGAAGGTAGTACCACTGGAAAGAAAATTCCAGGGTGGGCAATCAATGCATTAGTACTATTTTGTAGATGCATATCTATATATATATAGAGTTAATTATAGCAAGATCCCTTCAACTATTTTATTTTTTTACTTTACTCCCTTCACTTGTAAAATGTTACAATTAGATTTCTTACTTTTGTAATTAATTTTTATTTTATTCTTTCGTTTGCCTAACGTTACAAAAAAATAGATGAAATTTTAATATATGCCTGAAATACTATTTTATTTACCTAAAACACCCTTCTATTATAGAAAAAAATCAATTTAATGACTAAAATAATAAATATCACTAATCGATGGAGCAACTCAAATAGGTCTGAATTCACCAACATCATAAATTGACTCTCTAAAATTGTAAATTTAACACAAATCTAACCCAATTAAAATTTCAAAAATTACAAAATACTTAAAAATACATTTTACCCAACAAATATGTTGGAGGTGTGGTGGAGGGGTAAGGAGATAGTGGCAGTGGTAGCGAGAAATAAGGTTTCACCTCACACTGCCACCATCTCTAACACTCCATTAAACCCTATTTCTTGTTGCCACCGCCACTAGATGTTATGTGCTTACTCTCAATTTTTTTTTTTTTTTTTTTTTTTTTTGTCTCAGGTGAAAAATACTTTATAAAATATTAATGACAAACTAAGCTCTCTCAAAAACAAGAAAAAGGAGCTTAGGAGAAAAGAAAACAGCATGTAATTGATTAATATAGACCTGATTTAAAACGTATAATTGTTTTATTTCAATATGCAGTTCCGTTAGGAAAAGAAAAGAAAAATCACACGAGTTAGGAGAATATTGCCATGACTTCCCTCTGAAAGGAGCAAGATCAATATACATTTAGCTATCAAATTAAAGAAGTTATCTATTAGTTCATTAGATATTTGGTGAAGACACCACAAACTATATAAATATATATATATATATATATAGTCGCATCAAAATCCACCATTCCTTGGCATATATGCATGGCCGACTGCGTGATGTTGAATCCAAAATCCTCCATGGATATGTTTCTTTGAATGACATTAATGCAAGCACTAAGTTAAGTTGATCAATATTTCAGGTATCAATCCCACTTGATAAGATGTCTCAAAAGCTCTCTTGATCTGTATCCTAGCTAGTTTGAGTAGACTTTAGATAAAGACCAAAAAAATTAGAAAGAAAAAAACAAACGTGATCAAATAACGCTCTCTACCTAATCCGATGGAAGTCGATATCGATCACCAGCCAGCTGCAACAACCTCTTGGTGTCGTAACACATACACAATAATTGAAGGCAGGTACTAGTAATATGTATTTGTTTTGTTTCCCATAGACAATGCTTCCACAATCACCATCATTGTAGCATGTCCGGAACTCAAGGAAGGAAAGGTTTCCTTCCTAATCTGTTTGTTTTGTTGTTTAGGAGGAAAGGGAAATTTTTTTAAAAAAAATAAGAGGTGGTTATTTTTCTTTTCACTTTTCATTCATTTTTTTTTTCCTCTTTCCATTTTAATAAAGTTACCAATTATTTTCTTTCCTCACCTATTCGAATTTCACACCAGGGAAGGTTAAGTATTTTTCTTTCATTGTCATTTTCTTTTCTTCGCGAAATCAAATAAAAAATAATTACTTTTTTGTTTATAATTTCTCTATCTCTTCCTTTCTCATTTGTTGAAAAAATCGGATCAAAACATATTATTCATTTCATGAAATTAACACATAAAATATAAAATGCATGTTAAAATATCGGGTCAAAACATATTTTCATCGCACAGTGCCATCATCTCCAACACTCCACTTAAATCCTATTTCTCGCTGCCATTGCCACTGTCTCCCCCCCTCCACCGCACACCTCCACCATATTTGCTGGATAAAATGTATTTTAAGTATTTTTGTGATTTTTGAAATTTTAATTGGGTTAGATTTGTATAAAATTTGCGATTTTGGAGTGTTAGTCTGTGATTTTGGTAAATTCAAAACTTATTTGGATTCCTCCCTCTATAAGTGACATTTACTATTTTGATCATAAAATTAGTTTTTTCTGTAATAGAAGGGCATTTTAGGTATAAATTAAAATTTCATCTATTTTTTTTTAACAGAAGGATAGGATGAAAATTAATTACAAAAGTAAGGGGTGTAATTGTAGCATTTTATAGATAAAAGAGGTAAAGTGAAAAGTGCAATAGTTGAGGAGGTCTAAGTGTAATTAACTCATATATATATATATATATACATATATACAATGGCAGACGGAGGGGCCCGGGTTATACCCCATAAATTTTTTAATATTCGAATGCAATATAGTGTATCAACCCTTCCAAAGTTTTAAATTTTCACTTCACTCTTGTAGATTTTTTAATATTTAGAGTACAACATGTTGTATTGACACTTTCAAAAATTTCTAAATTTCACTTCACCCTTGTAGATTTTTGAAAATTTAGAACACTATATAATATATTGTTCCTTGAAAAATAAAAAATAAATTCTTAACCCTGCTTCTAACAAAAAAAATTTTTTTTTTGCCCTCTCCCACCAAATTCTTGGGTCCGCCACTATATATATATATATGTGTGTATAATGTTAGAAAAATGTTATTCTTTCAAAAAATTTATAAAAAAAAGTCTCACAAGAATAATGTGATAATGAAATTATTGTAATTAAAAGTTATCATGATAAGTGTTTTGTATTAAAGTGAATGATTCTTATCCAACTACATTATTCTAGTAATAAATTTTGTATAAATTTTTTTATTTGTATATCATTAACCATAATGTTATAGATAGATATGGTGACAAATTAAGTAGAACGTTTGATCCATTCAAGATGCCTGTATTTGAGTAGAATCTATCATTCTGTATTCGTCTTCCAGTTCTATCGGAGCTTGATGGTCACAAATGAAAGAAACACGTGCATGGCATCTGGCATGCAAAAAAAAGTAGATGGGCTCATTAATGGTTAGGGTACTATACTATACAATAAAAAAATTTGTACACAATTTCTAGTGACTTCAGTACTCAGTGAAATTTAAATGTGAAACACATCTTTCACGGTGATTTATAGCAACTAATTATTGTCCTAAATTGACAAGCATATAGATAAATTACCTTAAATGGTTGCTTTAGCAGGGGCGTTTTATACGAACTTTATGATTATCTAAGGCACTTATTTTTTGGTTGAAAATCCAGAAAAGTGAAAAAGTTGATTAATTGATACAAGGGGAGACAGTTACATACTTCACATTTTATCTTGCTTTTTAAGAGAGTGTTTGAACGTAGCTTATTTAATAACCTATGACTTATGCTTATGACTTTTTTAAAATGTATTTCACCTTTTTTAAAAAAAAATTATTTTTAAAAATAATTTTTTAAAAGTAACTTATAACTTATAAGTTTGGTACTCAAACACCTCTTCAATATTACACACGTATAACACGTGCATTCCCTCTAGCGTAATATATGTGGGTAATGTATACGTAGTTTGCAACATATCTGTATTTGACAAAAAGAACAAAACTAAACCAAAATGTATGAGGCAGCAATTCAATTGATTAATTCCATGCTTCGTTCTCCACATATGATCCAACTCCATCCTCAAAACCCAACTTGATGAAGACAATTCACTTTATGCAGCTACTTGATGAAGAAACCAATATTATTCAAGCCAGTTGAAATAGATAGGACGAGAGAGAATCTGACCTCCCAACACTTGAAAAACTTTCATATAGAGCAAGACAAGAAGGCGGCTATGCAATTATTCAACTATACAAATAATTATAGGCAAAAACACTGACAGGTATCAGACATATACAACGACACCTTAATTACCAAAAACAAAAATGCAGTCTCCATTCATTCACGCGTATGTCGCGAAAATTGACACAACGAAGGATACGTCGAACATGCTCAAATCTTAGGTAATTAGCTTCATGCATGCATGTAGAAGTCTTTTAGATTGCTGAAATCTGTAACTTTCTGTCCTTAACAGTCGGCCTATTAAGAGCAGGAAGGACCGTCTTAGCTTAATCTGATTGTTGAATTAGGTTGCATGCATGTGCAGATGTATATATAATTTCTGTTGAATTTATAATAACTATGTACATCCATAGTTACCAGAAAACTCATTTTGGAGGAAAAATCAGATGCCTATACTAAATTCGTTTGAAAATTTCGAAAAAACTTTCAAAAAGCTCGAAGGAAACGTCTGAGAAACTCTTAAGATACTTAACGAAAACTCTTAAAAAACTTAAAAAAAACGTTTTAGAACCTTAAAATATTAATTTTATATATATTTTTTCTTTTAAATTCTAGCTAAGTATCTATAAAATTATTCATATAGATTTTCACTTCCTAATCGTTTCCTGTGTCCCCTATATTTTTTAGCCGTGTTTTTCATTTTCATTTCCTCTAACTTTTTTTGCTTTTACTTTTCATTTTGATAATTATATGTAAATCACCGCCTCTATCTCTCTTAGCTATATAACAGCTAAATGAGTACGTTTTTTTCTTGTCATTTACCTCCTAAGCTTTATCCAAACAATTATGTCCAGGACCTATAGAAAGAACGAAAATAATGGAGATCCTTGATGATCTTGTTTCAGGGTTACCTTAGTTTATTTATTTATTTATTTATTTATTTATTTATGATTGAGTGTTCGGATCAACTTGCGTGTATCACAATTAATTCTAAAAGTTGTGTAGTCTACCGTCCAGGAGTGGGCCGGGGCCACGACTCCCACAAAATTTACTATAATTCCTTTAGGCTTTTGAGTATTTACAATGAAATATAGGTATTGGTCTCTTTAAATTTTAAAAAAAATTACCTAAGTTGCTACAAAAATTTAAAAAATTTACCTCAGCCCCCGATATAAATTCTCTCCGTCCCATATAACTGAATAATTATCGGGTTAAAGATTCTAAAAGTGACCTCAAAAAGTTAATACCACCCAAACAGCAAGCATTTGCTGTAATCAACCACCATGTCCTTGAATTTTTTAAGTGTATTATCAATTTCAAGAGTCATTTGTAATCACACGCGACATCATGATCCGTTTATGCTTTAAATCGATTGTCAAGTGGTGACTCTAAACTCTCGCAAGAGACATCGTTAATTTGGTTGACTGTCTCTCAACGTAAGAGGAATTTTGATAATGATGTTGTTTAGGAAAATCACGAAATGTCCGTGCTTTATTAGTACCAAGTTTCCTAAAAGCATAACAACCGTGAGATTGCAAAGCAAAAAAAAAATTTACTAGGTCACCAATGTTTTGGCTGTACCTTTCCATGTTAAGAAATATCGATCCCAAGAAAGGACAACTGATTCAAACAATTTGATGGACAAGAAAGTAAATTAAGCCGGAAGCCTACAGAGTTGAATCCGTAAACTCGAAAGTATTGGGCATTGGAAGATCAGGAAATGGGTTGAGCGAGGGCCAAGACAAGATTTTTAAAATTTTTGTAGAGACCAAGATAAAAATTTTAAAATTTTGGAGAGCCAATGTCTATATTTTTTTTTGTAAACACTCAAAAATCTATAAGTATTATAAAGAATTTTGAAAGTTTTGGGAAGGCCGTGGCCCCCGACCACCCCTCTCCATCCGCCACTGTATTGGGTTCAACTTAAAGGGTACTTATGATTTGTGGGTGATTGGAGATATTCGAGATTTGTGACTTTGAAAACAAAAAACACAGGGTAAATTGTTTGTATTAATGAATTTTTTTCTAACTCTCAAAGACTTTATAGTGATGGAACTTCATGCACTATATTTTTGTTTCCATACCTTCTAAATGTCAAACGCCATTCCCTCCACCGCGCTTTCCCGGCAGATTCCCCGAATACTTTGTCCCCGAGTTTCTCTTAAATCACAGTCTTTGACCGTTGACATTATTTTTATTTAATTTCTCTACTAGTCAAAATAAAGAATTTTAAAAGTTTTGAGAGGGCAGTGGCCCCTGACCGCCCCTCTCCATCTACCATTGTATTGGGTTTGAAATGCATTGGTGACTATGAGACTTTATGGATACTTATGATTTGTGAGTGATTTAGAAATGTATTGGTGACTCTGAGACTTAATGGATACTTGTGATTTGTGAGTGATTGCAAATATCTTATATTTACATTGTTGTGACTTTGAAAACAAAAAAAAAAGGGTAAATTGTTTGTATCAATGAATTTTTTTTCTAACTCTCCAAAACTTTATAGTGAGGGAAGCTTCATGCACTGTGTTTTTGTTTCCATGCCTTCTAAATGTCGTGCAAGCATTTAACCACTGTATTGTAATGGGTTAGGCTGTATTTTAACTGGTAAACCTTGAATTACAGAATCATGCATTTTTTTTTTCACATAAATTTTGCTTGGGCAAATAAACGAAGCTTTGCTTTCAAGATGATGCTAGAGAAACGGCATGGGCTTTTAAAAACTGCCATGTATTTGTCCGGTGGGCTTTTCAAGCAATACGATTTCGGCTTTTGGAAATCGTAATGGGCTTTTGTCATGCCCTTCACAAACAAGAGATCAAAAAAAGGAAAGCAAAAGGCAAGCAGATATCTGGCTGATGAGTCTCATGCTCATTACATGATGCATATATCCGCAAAAATTATCAATTCAGGTACAATGTAAATTACAGTATAACCTCATCAGATAAAGATAACTTACCTCACTATTGTTATAGGCTACATCATTTGCAGAAACCATGATTGTGATATCATTATATATCACAATGCAATTTCATAGCAGAGAGGATGAAAATATGAATCCATCCTCCAAAAAATAAATAGGACGCAAAAATTCAAAAAAGGTTTCAAACGGATATTTTACTATGCTTTCTAAAGAATATACGATTCCCACCACATGAAATCCCAACTATGAAGCGACGAGCCTAATATTAGTAATCCGCCATAAGAGAGAGCAACCTTCTCAAAAAGTCTTCCAAGAGAGCTGCTTTCGTATTTGTCAATTATCAACTCTACATTCACGTCTTTGCAGGCACAGTGGCCGGAGGAGGAGAAACACCGCCAGTAGTTGGCCTAATAAGAGCAAGAAGCACCACAATCATTTCAAGAAGAGGAAAAAAGAAGAACATTTTTGGAAATTATCAACCTCAAAAAGTAGATAAGTGGGACTATATGCTCAGATTTACAAAGAACAAGCCAGCAAACTTATAAGGAAAGTGAGGCTTACAGTCCAAAAGAAACTTTGAAAGCATCATAGAGACCCCATTGGGCTCCAGTAAGGGTTCCGATCATAACTATACGGAGCGGAAGGCCACGGGTAAACAGACCCCACAAGCCTAGCTTCTTCACAGCCTGCAACATGCAAATGACATCAAAATAACACAAGCAAACATAAGTGAAAAAGAAAAAAGAAAATATAGATCAGTGTAGCAGGGTTATCTCTGACTTACATCACCCACTGTTGCTCCCTTGGCATTGTTCAGAAAAGAGACCAGGTTATCAGCAGGATGTGATACAGTAGCACAGAATATGCCAGCCATATATCCACCAGCAAAACTCACTCCAAGCTGAAAAGTGCTGCTGCACTGTTCCTTTGGGGTCGGGATGGCATGCTTGTACAGTAGCTCCACAATAGTCTCAAAAGATGCAAACTTCATCATAGTATCTGGAAAATAACCATTTTGTTCATCAGTGGACCTCCCAACAGAGGCAGGTTATTAGATGAGAGTCTTCTTAGAACAAATCACTGGCACAAAAGTAAATACTCGAAAAAGAAACAGTAACGTTGTACACACTGTTGCTTGAATCCTTGTCATAATTATGTCTGTTATGCATCACAATACATCAATGAATTATCAGTTACTAGAGGATATCATACCAAATCACTTTGTTATCTAAAGAGATCTCACTTCTTTGGATCCCATCTTTAAATGTAAAGGCCATGGGAAGAACAGTGAAATTACAAGTGAGTTTAAAAACAGAATTACAGAAGAAACCATTAGTAGTTAACGTGGAATAACTGGGTTAAGTTAATTTTACTGCAAGCAGTTTCTCCTCCTTTATACTTCTTGATGCAATCAACTTCGTAAATGCAGCCAATGCAGTCTAGTTGCGGAAATATGGAACATAGATCCGCACACCAAAAATGAATAAATGCCAATGACCTATAACAGCACAAAATTTGGGATTTCACTTTTGGCATCAATTTGAATCATTATTTGTTTGAAAGAAATTAAACAAGTTCAAAAGTTAAATTTTAATTTTGGAACAACAACTATCAAACTATAAACCAACTCTTCAGATATGTGAAACAGCAACAGAGAAATGCAAAGTAAATTTCAAAGGTTGTAATTCTCAAATAAAGTGAGATCACTGAATGATGTAAATATCATCAATAACACAGTTCCAGAAATGAAATATCTGACATTTAATCAATAAAGCAAAACTCGTGACAACCAAGGAACAAAATTTTTATTTGTTTCCATCGAAATGGCCGAAACATTTCCATTTCCAAAGAGACCGAAACAAAATACCAATGGAATAACAAAACTTTATTGTTTCTATCAAATCACACAGAAACATAGAAAAATATATCAAAACACAATGCTATATACCAAAACAATAAGTTGTACCAACATGAATTTATAAATGTTGTTACAATTGTTATTGAAAAAAACACAAAAATTGTATTTTACTATGTTAATATTTTATTACTTTTGAAATGTTTCCGAAAAATTTTCGAAATGTTTCCAAAATATTTCCATTTCCGAGCCAACCGAAACGACCTATCAAAATGAAATTTTGATCCTTGGTGACAAATTGAAGAGATGGAAGACAACTGAGGAAAAGCTTATCAAGGATAGACTAGGACATATACCAAAACTAAAACTGGAGGCAAAAAAAAGGCTGACAACAGAATTGTAAATGTAGTGAAGATGGACTGAACAAGGAGCAATCAATGCACCATCATGCCTTCAAGGATCAACGCAAGTTAGGTCCCAATACTTGTTAAAGGTTCACAGGAGTGTATTTCTCAAAACAACTAGTGACTTTCCAAGAAATTGAAACACCTATAGAAATACTGACCAAATTTGACAGGAAGTTTAGATCACATCAAAACTAGCAAGCAGTGCTTCAACATGGCTCAAATTATTTGAAAACATGCTAATGCATTTTTAACCAATACAAGTGAGATGTTCAATTCAAAGGTGGTGGTGGTTTTGTTGTTGTTGTTCTGCAGGGGGGTGTCTGTCAAAGACCTGGAGAAATACAGACCAAACTTAGCAGGAAGCTTAGATCACATCAAAACTATCAAGCAGTGCTTCAACATGGGTGAAATTATTTGGAAACATGAAAACATGCTAATGCTTTTTTATCCAATACAAGAAAGATGTTCAATGAATAACAGCAGGAGTGGACCAAACACGTGACAGAAAAACTAAAGCAAACTAAGAATTTTGTATCTTTTTTGGCAACCCCTTCCATTATAAGATAGGCATAAATAAGTACCATGGATCCATGTGAACCATGAGTTGTACATCATATAGCAGCAAATCTCTTTGCTGGATATGACCAATAGCTCAATTTAATGCCAACGCAGTATGCAAATAAGACTAATCTGCGCACACTTAACAAGAAAATAGAAAGTTTAATTCAAAGCATATGATTAGGAAAATGCAATGAGCAAAGTCATGTAGAAATCAGAGCCATATATATAATGGAGAATATTTTAAATTCTAACAGTTTATATGTCAGATTGCATAACCCTCTCCCCACCATGTCAGTGTCAGACAACTAATAAAAAAAGCTAGATATGATAATAAAAGACAAATTTCACATAACAATAAGAAAGAATTTCATTCAGCCAAAAAAAAAAAAAAACAAAGGAGAAGCTTTCAATTGTCCAAGCAATTCAATAAGGTCAACTTTGTAGTAGATCAACTATATCACTCCACCCTTTATGGCATAGGTTTAAAATAAAATTGTAGGAAACATGGACTTACATGGAATCTGTCGTCCCCAAAGAGGAACAAGCCCTTTGTAAAGCCTGCAAATATAAGACAAGATCAAAAATTAATAATCTCTAATAAAAAGAACCAAAAAGAAAACAAATACATTAATTGAAAGCCAAGTTTTAAATGAGTCATACCCAAAAACACCTTCAGATTTGACAATTTTTGGAAGGCCATCTGACAAACCTCTGGCAAACCCAGGCTGAGTTTGGACACGGACCTTCACTGCCTCAAAGGGGCAGAGCGCAACAGCAGCAATTACTTCGGCAGATCCAGAGCCAGCAAGATAAATCAGAGTTTTGTATTTTGCTGCATACTCTGGACCAGCAATGTCAGAATAGTACTTTTTGAAGAATTCATAGAATCCATACTTGCAAGCACCCTGTGCGCTATAACCAAGCAAGGTTGGCACCCAACCCCTGAAGAACCCTTTAACTCCCTGCTCCTTAAGCAAAACTCCAAATCCAGAAGAAATGCTCTTGTATTTTGTAGGATCAATCTGACAATATCAGTCCCAGTGCAATTCCTTCAGTACCGAATAAATAACACAAATAGCTCGATTGTTTCAAATATTCAATTGCATTTTTTGACACCAATATATTACTGCCATGTTTATCATTGCAAGAATTGCATACATAATTTATGTGCAGCTAGTTGCATAGAAACATACATACATACATACAGTGTAATGCCATAGAGAAATCCAAAATTTCCATGAAAAACACAACCAAGACATAAACATAAAATTGAAACTGCAATCATGTCATTAGAGGATAAATTTGCTCTTTCCGCCTTTTGCTTCTTCCTTTTTTTTTTTTAAATTTTATTTCAAGAAGATAATGAGAGAACTTGATCTCATGCGTTAAAATTGAAAACCAACCAGGTGACACTTGTCTGATAGAATTGCATAATATTAAAAACAATCCCAACCTCGGCCAATGGCGGACCCAAAAATTTCACAAAAGGGCCAAGTAAAAAAAAATAATAATGATGTTGTTGTACTAACTGTCAACTAGTGTTACTTAAATTTAAATTATATAGTAAGAGACTCATCAAATATAAAAAATGTAAAAATTATAATGCATGTAGGACCTACAATAGAGGCCTTACTTTTTCACTAACCTTTTTTTTTTTTCTAAACTACAACAGCAAGCAAAATTACTTAGATTTGAAAAAAGAAAGGTAAATTATTTAGATTTCAGAGGACCAATAAACTATTTTAAAAATATATAAGTTCAGAGAAAATTTTTTAAAATTTTTGAGGAGCCAATACACTTATTTTATCATAAATATTTAAAATTTAAAATAATTTTTTAAAATTTAAGAATCAATACATTTATTTTCTCCTACATACTTAAAAATATATAGAACCTAGGGTGATGGGGCCGTGGCTCAGCCCGCCGGCCCCTTTAGGTCCGCCAATGACCTCAGCAGATATTTTCAAAAATCTGCCCCGGAGCCCTAAGCAAACACGTCATCTAAAATCCAAAAAACACCGCCAATCTAAAATACAAAGACAGTATTCAAATATAAGAGATCATGAGCTTGACGTGAAAACATCAGATTAATCAAACAAATCGTATAAAACAGTGTGCGTCTGTTTATATCTTTGTATGCAGAGATATACATACATATTACATGTTTCATATTAAGAGAGGGGGCGGATGAAATGGAACGGACCTGCATGTTACACTTGAGAACATCGAGAGGGGTGACGGCCATGTGAGTAGGGCCAGTGCTAAGGCCTCCACTGACTGCACACGCGGCGTAATATTCGGGCGAGAACAACTCGATTTTACGGCGCTCTCTGGGAGCCGGAATCACGAAGCTCTGCTCCGACAACGATGATGTTGAAGGCGAAATCGACGCCGAGGAAGACGAAGAACGCGACGTAGCATTTCGCATCGTCGTCAAATGCTCCAAATCGATGAGTTTTTTCGACGACGATGCGGAGGAGTATAGGAAGCTTGGGATGAGGGAATGACGAGAGTTGTCTGAGAACTCCATCGCGAGAGGCCTTTGTTAGTGTTAGGGATGGTATCTCTTGTGTCTCTGTGACTTGGCAGAAAAGAGAATCGAAGGCTGTGAGGAGAGAGATAGAGAGACGGAGGGGTTGGCCGGGTCGCTATAAACAGGCCAACAATCACAGGTTGCTGGTTGGCCTTGTGGCATGTGCGTGTAGAATAGTCAAAAACATCTGCATCTTCAAACGCCAGCCCTCCAACGCCCTTTCCAGGCAGATTCCCCGAATACTTTGTCCCCAATTTTCTCTGAAATCACAGTCGTCGACCATAGACATTATTTTTATTTAATTTCTCTACTAGTCAAATAATACAAATTTAAAAACCAGACCACAAAGATTTCGTGCTCCTAAATTTGGGGAAATTATTCTACCTGATGCCTGCTCAATGGTCACATAGGGGAGAAAATATTCAATACCACGGTGCCATGTTATTATGTTAATGTAGTATAATAAACTAATAATATATGACCACGTGAGTATTTAAAATTTTAATTATTTTTTTTTAGATAAAAAAATTTAAATTTTAAACGTAACGCTTCTAATGATTAGGATTTACATGATTATATGGTCATATATTATTCGTTTATTGTACCACGTCAACATGATGACGTGATACTGATACCAAATATTTTCTCTCCACAAGGGTGGTCGGCCGCTGGTCTGTTGACCATTTAGCTCACTCATAATTTATTAGATTTGAAATTTTTTTTTACGCTCAATTAATTTAATAAGTGTATTTAAAAATTAAATTTAAAGTCCCACTCGATGTATATATTATTTTAATATATATACCATGCGTGTGGAACGATTATTTTGACGTGCGGACTAAAACATTAAAAATCCTCGTCAAACTGAGGTGTTGTCTTTTTCTATTTCTTTTGAAACACTGGAGGGATCCCAGGCAAAGCAAATGCTTGACAAACTAGGCGAATAGTTCATGATTTGAATTTTGAAGTTTCGTGAAAGAATAGAGGGCAGCTTGAGCCAAACTGTCCTCGCAACCATATTTACCTGATTTTCGGTTATTATTTAGGTCTGTTTGGTATTTTTTTTTTTTAATTTTTTTAATTTTACTTTTAAGTCAGGTAAAACTTTTTTTTAACTATTCTTATTTTGTTTTTTTACTTATAAGCAAAAAAAACTAATTTTTTTTTTATTTTTTTGCTTTTATAAGTTAAAGATAAGCAAAAAAAAAACAAAGTAAAAAAGTCGAAAAAAATTAGTTTTTATGCTTCTAAAATAAATTAGACCGAAAAACCTACCAAACAATCCCTTATTGTTTGTGAGTGTTGCGTTTTAGTAAATAGTATAGATGAGCTTTTAGTAATTACTTATTTTGTCAATTTTATATGCATACATGCATAGTTCAAACTAAGAGATGGTATGCCTGTAATTACTCCCCATGGAAATGGCTTTGTACAAAAATATGTCCTAAGGTAAGCAGGTACGTAATATGTCTTGTGAATTGCACGGCACGGGACATAAAAATGAGAAGTTTCAAAGTTCAAAGCTACAAGCAAGTCTTTTGCAAAACCGAAAATGATTTATAATTGCTTCTTCTCCGTTACCCAACAGCACATTGAGGAGTAAATACGTTAGCAATGAATGTTGTAACCGGGGCTATAAATTAACCGAGTTTTAGATTGTATAAGTTTAGTATCAAAATTTTAATAAATTTTAAAATGCATTTTAGTTTTATTTGTTTACTTTTAATTAAGCTAAAGTCGAATAACTTGAATTTTATACAGCTCTAGGATCATATAAACTTAAAAAATCAAAAGATTTCGAAATATATTAAAACATAATTTATTCACATAATAAACAAATCCTAAACAAGTTGGACCACTATCAATCAGACTCGTGGCCCGCCAATCGGCGGCCAGCCCATGCAATTTAGATTGAATTTTTAAAAACTTGAGCAAGATTTTTAAACACGTAAATGCATAATTTTAAAACTCGTTGAATTAGTTCTTGGCGAGAATAGTCCAGGCCAGACCCAACCTAATACATATATAATTTATTCAAATTTACTTTTATTTAATAAAGATTAATGGCTAGATTAATTGCCGAGGTTTGAACTTTGAACAGCTGACGTTTCAAATAAAATAAGAAACGTTATTGCCCCTTAACTAGTAAGAAATTTTTGCCTTTGCCGAGGAATCCACGTAGAAGAAAGCTAGAACTCATTACAAGAGTGGTTAAATGGGTAGCTAATTCTTATATCAAGCACAAGGGTTTAATTTTGATCTCCTCTTTATGATAATTTTGTATTAATTTTTATTCATATAATGTATAAAGTTTACATGATTTTTTTAAACAATGTATCTCGCGAGCTCAAGAGAATAATTAGTTACTTAGGCACTTTGTAAAATAAATAAATAAAAAAAATTATAGAAAGTCATAGCCACAGTTTCAAAAAATGTCTTTATTTTAATAGAGCCTCCAACTATTTTGAAATTGAAACTTTCACAACTAGTAAGGTGGTAGTTGAGTTGATTTTAATAGTTAAGCTTAGATCACGTTTTTCTTTTAACAGTCACATATTTGAATCCACTTATAATAGTAGTTGCGTGAACTAAAGAAGATATTAATATTACTTGCACTTTGATAGGGTTGCGGTGACGAACTTGTCCTTTTCAAGTCAACAACTATGACTCTTAAACTAAATATTTTGCAACTAATGAAAACCTACTTACAATAATAATTGTGTAAATCAGAGAAAGTAATTAATAAAATTGTGGTAAGAAACTCACTCTTTTTTAGTACTCTCACATTGAACGTTTTCCAACGGATAAAAACTCTAATGATTACCTAAAGAGTTAAAAGAAAATAAATTAAAAAAAAACTCACATGAGTCTTAACACTCTTAGAGCATTTCCAACTCATCTTCAAATTTGAAGGTGGATTGTAAATTTTGCCCTTCAACCCAACTTCATTTCTTTAAAAATTTGAAGAAATGAAGGTGGCCTTCATATAGGGCCTTCAAATTTGAAGGCTCTTCAAAATATTTGAAGGCTCCTCTATTTTACTATTCATGTGGGGCCAAAGCAATAATTATATGGGACCATTAGACTAATTATTATTTTAAATCTAAATAATACATTATTAATGCATTATTTATTATTTAAATAATATTTTAATAAATATTTAATTTAAGTTTTCAATTAATTCATTAATTTTTTTAATTTGTTAAATATTTATTTAATTTGAGATTTTTTTATATGTGAAATAAATAAATTATTTATATTTTACTTGTTTTTATTTATCTTGAAATTATTATTTATATATGAAATTAAAAAATTCTATTTATTTTACTAATTATTTATAATAAAATTATTTTAATCCATAGAATCAATGAATTATTTTTTTATCTTACTATTCCACCTCTTCACTTTATTTTTGTTTTTGTTGCAAATTTAAGAATTAATCAATCTATTTCTACCACCTTCTAATAATATTTAACATTTCAATATCTGTTGAAAACAAAAAATAATTTTGATTAGAATAATAATAAAAGATTACATAAAAATAACTTTTTTCGATCATTCACTAATACTTGGAGAAGCGTCACATGAAACAAGCATATATCTTTTCCATAAATGCTCAATCAATGTAGTTTCACATGAAACAAGCATATACCCACCATGAAGGTGGGTATGGAGGAGCAGACTTGCCACCTTATTAGTGTTTGTAATTTTAATTTTTCAAGTCTCATTTATGTGTTTTAATTAGTTCCTTATTGTATTTTATTTTTTGTTAAAATGTATTTCATTAGTTTGCAATGAGGGTTTTTGTTTTTTTTATTTTTTTAATGTAATTTAATTTGTAATTTCATGGGTTGATCATTTAGTTTAAAAAATATTAAATATTTTAATTTTAATTAAATATTTGATAAATAATTATAATTTAAATTAAAATATGATAATAAATAATTATATTTTGAATAAAATAGGAGCACAATATGTAATTTTTGACTTTTTTTTTTATATAAAAGAATAGTAATTTGAGGAATGAATAGTAAAATAAAAATTTGGTGAATTGAAATAACAATGTAAAAAAATAAAATTTATAAACTTTAAATTTAAAAAAAAAAACCAAAATAAAGATAAATTTAAACTTTTGGGTTGGAGATGCTCTTACGCCAACCCGCCACCCACGCTGACGCTTACTCGAAAAACCACTCTTTGTCAGGACTCGGAATACGTTTCTGATCATTTTTAACCGCCTGGTCCGCCTATATTCCTTTATTTTCCTCTCAAAATTCCACTCCCTGCGTTACGCCTCGTCACCATCAATTCTCCCCATCTGACGGCGTCGTTAGTTCGGACCTCCCTCCGGTCTTCTCCCAATTCTCGCTCAACCCGATCACCCCGTTCTTCTCTCTTGCTTTTCACGAGAAAATCTCCGACGCTTCTTTTCTCAAGAATCTAGCACCCAGAAAATTCAGGCACACAAATATATCATATATGTATTCCACGTAAGCATATATAAGTAAATGGATCGGAGGGCGGTCAGTCCGGTGTACTCTAGGCAGTGGAGTGGGGGATCGAGCAGCAACGGGTCGTCGTCTCCGGCGATGTCGCCAGCGCACCCCCACTCGCGGCTCCCGCCGGCATCAGGGTTCTCCACCATCAAGAGGACTCAGAACTTCGCCGCCAAGGCCGCCGCCCATCGCCTTGCGCAAGTCATGGCTTCTCAAACGGCCGATGACGACGAGGAAGATGACGATCTAGGGTTCCGAATCGGTGCTCCGCCATCTCCGGCCTTTTCGAGCAATGTTAATAGTAAAAGGCTAAACAGCTATACTAGTGTACCAGTTATTTCGCTTGCTAAGCCTAGTAGATCTCCGTCACCTGCGGTATTTATCTCAACTCTATGTTTTGTGGTGTAGTTTGCCAATTTTCATTGAATTGTTGTGTATAACTGAGAGCTGTTTAGTTTTTTTAGGTTGTCGTGTGTTCTATGTTTGAGAGATTTAGAGTTAGGGTAGTGGATGAGTTTTGAATTCATTGCAGAGTCAACTCATCACTACTAGTTCAAAGTTTGATTTGTCAACCTGATCTTTAGCGGACAAAAATCCATTATGTGATGAAATATCTGATTATTACGATTGGTATTAAATGGAATTTTGATCAAAATTCCGAATGTAACCTTTCATATCTGAACTTGGTTACAAGTTTGATTTTAGTTGTGCTATTTGAATTTCTTTGAATTTAGCTGTTGAAAATCTTAGACTGATTAGCAATCAAAATTGCACGGAACCCAATGCTTAAAGGAAATGATCTGCCGATTCTCATACTTTCTTGTGTGGGCAAGAGGCTTTAGGAGTGGGATGTTTGGAGTAGAAAATGGAGGCTTTTGGATATTGTAATTACTTTTTTGGGTGTCATATGATAAAAGAAAACTTAGTCCAGTTACAAATTCATTTTTAATGACTTGTCTATTCAATGTCACATTTCGTCAAAACACATATTGCTTCATAATAGAAGAACGAATGCTAGTCTACCTTGGTTATAATTTTGAAGGCTAATGGGACATTGCCATATGTAGTTAGGTCGGAACTTTGCGGAGCATACTCCTTCCATTCGATCCACTTCAACTGGAAGACCGTCAATGTCAGTTCGTTCAACAACATTAGTGCCACGTAGTGGAGTATCACTGAGAACACCAGTCTCCATTCCACCGATAGAACCTCCTAGTACTAGACTACGAGAAAAGAGGTAACAAAATTTTTACCTTTTTTCCTCTTTTATTTGTCCTTTCTGATAATAGTTGAATACATTTTTGAAGTATTAAACTCCAAATGGCTTTCTTTTTGGTGGATTGACCATTTTGAAATTTGTTATGTTAACTGCGTTTCATCCTTTCTTTTTTGGTTGGTATGGGTGGAGGTTGGGAATTTTTCTTGAAAGAGTGATCTTTAAATGTTTTATATGGGGTTGTCAAGGGCCAGCTTCAATATAATTTTGACCCAGCTTGTCTCCAGGAATATTTCGAATTCACATACTCCAAACTCATGCCTGTCCGTGCACACCCTTAGCTGATTTTTGATCAAGGGTAAAAGTGTCTTTGTGGAAGTTGGGCATTTTGTACTGATGTCCTTTATGTTTTCTTGTGTCAATCTCCTTAATTATTCTCATAGTTGGTGCAAAGGTCAGTATGGCTGTGATTTCAGTCCAATGTAACTGCATACTTAAAATTCGCTTCATACAACTTTGACATTGTAGAAAAACTCAGCAATAAGATTTAGTCTTTAATTTTTGTCAACGTTTGGTGGATTGATTGGGGGCAGTTGTCACTCCCTTTTATGTTGTTTATTACTTGGTTGTTGATGCTTGATGTGTGAGTCAGATTTGAACTCTTTGCAGCGTTGCCTGGGTACTTATATTATTACAGCAATCAAACTCAATGAATGGCGTAACGTCATTGACAGAGGGCCAGCTGGCCTCCTCGATTTTTAAAAATTGCATTTTTATCTATCATGTATAAATAGTTTTCAATTTCCCCCCTGAAATTTATAAATGTCCTCCTCAAATTTAAAAAAATTCCATCTTTACTTACAACTTCGAAAATAATTTTTAATTTGCCATCCAAAAATTTATAAATGCAGCTTTGAAATAGTTATTTTGCTTTAACGTCTCATTTATACATATTATATATATATATATATATCTCATGCATATGTATGGAAGTCAAGAGTCCTATTGTTAATTACAAAAAAAAATTATTTGGTTATGATCAATGGTTGCCCCCTCTGGATGATATCTTAGCTCTGCCACTGTTTGTTGATATTCCTTTCACTGGAAAATGTTGTAGCTTTACATCAGATGTTGGACGTATTGACTTGAAAGATACAGGAAATCAGCGGGAGGCTTCTGCGCTTAGAGATGAAGTATGAACATGTTCATTTCTCACCCCTCAGCTTTTCTGTCCTCTTACCAGGCTTGCATCTAACTTCTGAAATAAAGTGGTGGAAGCCATTTCTAGGTCATTGCAATCTTTATTCATCTTGGGTTGATTTGAATGAGACTCCAATAGAGAAGCATACTATTGTGTTAAGTTTGGAGTGTAATCCTTAAATCCTTAATATCTAGTTGACGTCTGCTTGAATTGCAGCTTGATATGCTACAGGAGGAGAATGATATGATCCTTGATAAGGTGAGTTTCCCCCAATACACCACCTCAAAAATAATTAATAATTAAATAAATGAGTGAAGGAATACAATAAATTATGCTGAGATAATGTCTTAAAGTAATGCCTGAATTTGCTCTGCAGCTTCGGCATGCAGAAGAAAAGCATGAAGGAGCAGAGGCCAGAGTCAGGGAGCTAGAGAAACAGGTGAACAATCTCAATTAGTTAGTAACATTCAATTTCCAAGCTATGTATATTTCATATAACTGTTAAAAAATCTCCCATAGGCTAAAATAGCTCTTGTTTCCCTATCATGAAGAGGGACTCTTTTTTAATTTCTTTTTTCTCGATTGATAAGGAATAAACATGCTGGCTGTCCCTATGGGGAGCTGAGAGCTTTGGACACTTCTATGGAGTTGTCATGTCCCATGGTGGACACTGACACTTTGCAGATACACCTAGACACCTGTTCAGCACCTCATGGATGTCTCCGTAGTTAAATTAATTTCATTATACAAAGGAGGATTTATATTTATATGCCACTCTGTATTTGCGATTGCAATATCTTACATTTTTAGGATTTGTTGGGTCAATGTATCTATGCCATGTCCTGTCCTGTCTTTGCTACTTTGTTGGGAGAACATTTTCATACTGCAGATGGTTCCTTGTCTTATTTTTATTTTTGTACTATGTCATTTGGTTATATTTCTAAATTGGCGCTGCCAAATTCTGTCCAGACAATTGTGCATATGGACTATTATGCAACTGCTATCTATTAATGTTTTCATATATCTGAAGTCATTTCTCTGCTCACTAGTAACCTCTTAGCAAAATAAAACCAGCTTTATGTTTTCTGAATTGCAGTCTTAGTAATTGAATGCTTTGCTGCCGTGTCCCTCTCTTGAACACATCATAGTATCTTTCTTTAAGTTTTTACAGTTTCAGAAATGATGTTTAGATTTTCTTTTCCACCATTCGAATTCTGAACTTATAGGTTGCTGCTCTTGGAGAAGGTGTATCGCTGGAAGCTAAATTGTTGAGCAGGTAAACTTGGATTGTTTCATCTGTGTCAACCCCTACTTAACGTTCTGTTATGATGTCTTAAGTGATTATTTGCAGGAAGGAAGCAGCATTGCGTCAAAGAGAAGTGAGTATAAGCTGCATAACATAAAATTGACTATGGTTGTGCATTTGCTATATGTCCTCTTTTCATTGTTGCTGAGGAAGCAATTGCTTTGAGATAACTTATGCCAACTATGGCTTGGCGACACAAGTCATGTATTTCAACTTTTTGGTTCCAATTGTGTTAAGTATATGGTTGGTTCTCCATTACAATGGAGTGCTTGTTGTTTGCTTTGTGCTGAATGCTATTCTTTCTCAGAGGCTGTCCTTAGGCTGCATTACATTTTCTGTGACAGGCTGCCCTTAAAGCTGCGAAACAAACAAAGGATGGGAGAGATGATGAAATTTCTGTGCTTCGTGCAGAAATTGAGGTAGTGTGAGCTAGTAGTTAAACCCTAGTTCTTTTTTTATTTTGCTTTAAAATGGCATACTGTTGATCCATTTCCCCTTCTTTAATTTGTTTGAATCAGAACTTAAAAGATGATACTGTAAGTGCCGCAGAACAGCTCCGAGAGGCAGAATCTGAAGCAAAAGCTCTTCGCACAATGACACAGAGAATGATTTTGACTCATGAGGAGATGGTTATCCTTCAAAACTATAGCAGGACTTATCACTAGCTCGCTAAAGACCCTTTTTTTATTTATTTTATAACTGGAATCTATCTTGTTTATTCTACATTTTAGGAGGAGGTTGTTTTGAAGAGGTGTTGGCTTGCTCGCTACTGGGGCTTGGCTGTACATCATGGTAATGTACTTACTGTAATGTTTGTAGGTGTCTGAGAGAGTGACAATTAGCTGTTGCATGTGTTGAATTCATGTCTTAGATTGCATTAAAAATTAGAACCATTTTATATTTTGATCTCTAATTTTCCGTCTCTCCAATTTTTGTGTTTGGTTTATAAAGCTTGCTTATCATATGAAGCATGATTTTATTGAGCAACAAGTTGTCAGAAGCCAACTATTTTTTTTTTTTCCCAAATTCATTTCATTTCCCAAATCTTGTTGCATCTCATTGATTCATGATTGGTTTTCAACAAGTGGCCCACTTCTGGACATAGTTTATTCTATCATCTCTGAGTTGATTTTTTGCCCTTTTTGCTTGCCTACTTCACAGGCATTTGTGCAGATATAGCAGTCTCAAAGCATGAGCACTGGTCATCTTTAGCACCTCTTCCATTTGAAGTAGTCATTTCTGCTGGACAAAAAGCCAAGGAGGAGTCTTGGAACAGTGGCAAGTCCTCCCATTTCAATAGTTTCAATCGAATGATTCTTTTTGTTTTCCCTCTTTCTATTTCTTTCGGAAATTTGCTTGCTTCTCTAGTTTGACTTATCTAGGCTTTCATTCTTTCTTTATAACTAGGAGCTGGTAACGATGATTCAGATAGGAGTAAACTTGTTTGTGATCTGAATGACCTAACTGGAGAAGGAAATATTGAAAGTATGCTTTCACTTGAAATGGGCTTAAGGGAACTGGCTTCCTTGAAGGTTTTCCCTGATATATTCTACTTTTTACTCCTTGGTTAAATACAGTTGTTACTGTTTTTTATTTTCTTTTTCTCTTCCAATCATATAAAACCCAAATTAGGCATAAATTACAGGGCTTCAGGATTGTCTGTAATTTCATTTTTTGTAATACAGTAAAAAAATTGTTTTTGCCTTAAGTCCCATTTTTTCTTCGTTTGTTTTCCTTACCTTGGTGTTTTTTTCTTCATCCTTAATGATATATTATTACTGCTCTTTTAAGGTTGAGGATGCCATTGTTCTTGCATTTGCCCGACACCGGCGTCCAAATTTGGTTCGACAATTCTCCTCAGGTATGATCCGTTCTCCTGTTCTATCCTTTTTTGATACATTGATTACTTCAATTTGGACGAATTCTCATCCAGTTGATCTAACTGGTAAGAAATAAATAAATATATATATAATTATAAGAAAGGAATTTTCAGCCTGCTTTTGTTATTTTTTAGGTACGTCAGTTACTTCCTGGTTTCAATTTTTATTTTCATTGTAGCTTTACTTATGGGTCCTTATTGACCTGTCATCTTGGAAAATTTATTTGTTATTTGTCTTATTTGTTTGGCAAACTACAAGATTTATCTATTCCCCCAATGGGAAATATGACACTTGTAGCTTCTATTTGTAACTGTTTTTGACATGCTATAAAACTAAATTTTGTTTCTGTAAAATGATTCAATGGCCTTTATGCTGTCCTTCCTTATAAAGCTGAGCAAGAACTTTCTATATGTCTGGAAAGTATAATTATTTCAAATTAAGTCTTGTTGTGGGATTGTATGGGTTAAGCTCTAAGAATTGTTGTTATGTTTTCCGTTGTGTTGCAGATCACAAATCATTGGGCGATCCCAAGTTTATGGAGGCATTTGGTAATAGTGATGTTCTACTTGCTGTTATGCTAGGCTTTTACACTGGAAATGCTAACATTGAGAGATAACATATTTATAGTAAATTGAAGCATCTCAGTAATGGTCACATGTCGTGTCATTGGATTTTTCTTTCTTCTTAGTTCGCCTGCGGCCCATGTGTGCTCAGGGGGCCTTGTCATTGGATTTTTCTTTTTTCTTAGTTTGTTGCGTGTTGTGATCGGTCAAAGGAATTGTTACAGATAATGTCATTATTTCCCCCCTTGTAGCTTCCTTTGACTACAAATCTATTGCATCCTCAAAATTTTGGGGATATAATTTCTCGCTGTTCTAGATTTGAATTTCTCATGTTATTGTACCACCTATATCCTGACTTAGAATTGGTTCATAGGCTTTTTTTATTTTTTTTCAGCCCTTTCCGTCTAGAAGTGGTTTAAACTAAGCTGTTTTTAAGTGTATTTTAGGTTCTGCCATCGTTACATCATCTTGCTCTTGCCACTTATAGCTGTAAAGTTTCTGCATGAACATTGCCTGTGTTTGTACTTCCAAGGTTGCATTCCCGTTAGCAAACATACCTTGTGCTAAGTCCAGTTCACCTGATTGATGGCCTCAAGATATAGTTTGTGCATCTCCACTGTGTTGTTAAAGAATATAGAAAAGTTGATTGCATATCTAATTTCAGCTCTCACATTCTTGGTTGCAGAACTGAGTCCAGAGGAATCTGAAGATGTTCTTTTCAAGCAGGTCTGCTGATTGCTTCTTTAAGTTTGTTGATTTTGTCATACTGTTTGATGCTTGCTCGTACTATTGTGCATGCTGGAGTGGTGATTAAGTAAACCTCAGGAGAGATGTTTGCGGCATCCTGAGGCTTTTCTAACTTGGAAGTGCCTTTGAGACCAATGTAGTTGGCTGTTGGTCAATGCTGGTGCGAGAGTCGTCCTTTCTACCAGTTATACAAGTCCTATCTCATAGTTTATCCTCATGGGTAACTAATATGGATGATTTTCAAAAGAACAACACCCTAAGTAGTTCAGGAGCAAGGCTTTACTGATTTATCAGAAGAGCCGATGAACTATCGTCTTTTGCCATTCATGACACCCATGAGAACCATCCACCAGAATACATGAACCATTTTACCCCTCGATTTTTATTATTACTTTTTGTTTTTATCTCCACCCTCAATGTCAATAGATATAAATTCAGAATCCTTTTTTTAAACTTGGATTGTCCTTATACAGCTTATTAGGGAGTTCGATAACCTCAGAACTTAGTCAGACTTGTTGAATCCTCTTTAGAATATTAGGATAAGTTAGCTGGTACACTTGATTGTTAGCTGGTCCACTGAAATGTTTACGCATGGTACTTGGTCCTGAAAAACTAGTTTGCGTACTTTTGAGGAGTTGTTTTGTTGAAGATTTTCTGTATGATTGAGTCTGAAGTCATAATAATTTGTGGTCTTTCCAATCTTTTATGATACATTCAGGCATGGCTCACATACTTTTGGAGAAGAGCCATAGGTTATGGTGTAGAAGAGGATATCGCAGAAGAGCGACTTCAATTTTGGATCAGCCGTGGTGGGCAGTCTCCAACATCACATGATGCTGTTGATGGTAATTCTCATCTAGTATCTCCTTTCACCTTACAATGTGTGATAAAACCATCCTTCCACTCAGAGCTCCCGCTCCCCCTCCCCCGACCCCACCCCACAAAATAAAAAGAAAAAATAATAAATTAAAAAAACTAGAAAAAAATAACATTCCTTTATTCCACCGTCTAATAAAGTTTGCAATTTATCTGTAGTGTTACAACTATATGCGGAAAGTGCAGTAGACAGAATGAATGATAGATTTAGTTGTCTAAGCAAGCAGGCAGGAGAAGCAGCAAATTGTTCAATGATTTAAAATTGTAGACATGGCTTCTTTCAGATAGGTGCCCTGGATTTGGACTTGCAATCATTGCAGTCACAAGGCCATTTCTGGCTTGGATGTGAAATTGGGAGGAGATACATCACATGAGTCAATGCAAGGAGCTTGGAAAACAATTGCATAGTGGTTTGGCACTGAAGGCTTCTGATATGATAGTTAAAAAAAGATTACCTTTACTTTGACCATAAAAATTCTGCTTCTTGAATTAGAATGTGAGGTGTTCTGAAATTGTTAACGCTTGTTAAAATGACTTTGTGCACATGGAACAGTTACAAATGATTTGTGCAGAAATTCTACTTCTTTATTTCTTGCAATGCTTGCTCTGTTGCAGTTGAGAGAGGTTTGACAGAGCTGAGGAAACTGGGAATAGAACAGCAACTGTGGGAAGCATCCCGCAAGGAAATTGACCACCCCTCTTTAGCCCCAATTGCTAATACCAAAGTTGCTGCAGAATCAGAGACATCTTCGTGATGGCTGTGGCTCTGATCTGTTGCATCTTCACATCTCTTTTTTTAATTTCTTCCTTTTTCCAATTTTTCCCTATACAATTTTCATACAGGTCGCTAGGATAGCCTTCTTTATTCTCAGTCTTTCCTTTTCATTTCTGTTTTGATTGCCTTCGCATACAGGAGAGCTAGAATTATTGTATTGTGCGGGAAGTTTGAGGGAAGTGTAGTTAAGGCTGTTTGTAATAGATTGAATGCTGTAAAACCAGAATAAAAGTTATATACTTGAAAATTAGTGTTTTTTTTTTTTTTTTGTTAAATACTTTTGCAATCATATTTGCTCTACAATTCAAGCACTGGAGACGGTGAATTTGAAACTAATTTTCGGGGAGAAAAAACAATATCCAAACTTCCCTTCTAACGTTACTGAATTTCAGAACTTGCTGCAGTTGAGATCCTGTGGTTGTCACTTGATGAAGGGTATTCTGAGCTTCAGATAACTTTGCTGCAGTTGCCAAGAAATGAAACACTTCGTAATTTTGGAATAGGGTTACTTGACTGAGAGTTTGGGGCTGAGTTCCCTTACCGGCCTTTGAGTTTGCTGGCCTTCTGTGTGCAAGTGACCGAAAGGCACAGCAAGTAGCAGGGAGACTTCCGGAAGATTTGATTAGCAAAATATTCTCACAAAGTGCAGCATTTTAGATTTGAGACTTGGGAGCCAAGCTATACCAAACGCGACTCGGAGGGGGTGTAAAATGGCTGTCCTTTTCAGAATGAAGCATTTGGGAAAAGTGGATATTCATATTGTTCTTGAAAGTATTTTAGCTTCTAGATGGATGAGAACAATGTCCATCAAGCTTGTGGGTGATAGGTTTGTTCAAAAATGCGCTCTGCTTTTGATACTTTTTAGTTAATGGATATGCAATGATTTCTTTTGACTTGGAAGCCATTAGTAGCTTGATTCAAACTTATGATTTAAGTGCTTATTTATTTATTTGTTGGTTCACAGGAAATGAAGGACAAGAAATACAAGAGACTACGTTCTTTGAGAAGAAGTGCTGACCATGTCGGCAAACAGATGTCTAATTTGAATTGGTGGATCTTCCAGAATTACCAGCTTCTCATTTTGAGTCGACACCACATTAGCTAACGAATCAGCGCATTGATAGCTCTGTGGGTAAAGCTTTGGCTCGAACCTTCTTCAATTGAGTGTTTATTCACTTGCATCAACTTGTTCCAACCAAGGCAATGAGCGTCTGGTACATACCAAGAGGGAAAGGGACCGTTTGGCACTTAAAACACAAATGCATTTTTTCACATAAAGCTAAGGAGATTACAGGAAATGAGGTATAAAGATTTCCTCCAGATCATTAGAAACTTGAAAAGTTCCTTCAATTAAAGAATTAAAGGAAAAGATTGTAGGCTTTTCCTTTGTGTGCAACTTATGATAAAATTGAAAGGAAAAGTAATTCCTTGAGTACAAGGCAAGAATACAATGCATCATGAAATTGCTCACCCCACTTGCACATTTTCCCACGATGATGCACTTGGCCGCTGCCTATAACTTATTATCAATCTGGAAGGTTTTAAAAAAAGGTCCACTTCTTTTGGCAAGTTAAACTCCAGTATTTGCACAACAGATGGAGAGGCTGGCCCTAATCTCTACAAATCTATATGGATTCTTCTTGGTAGTTTTTGTGTTCTCCCCCTGCTACTTGTGTACCAAGTTTGAGAGTACTCTGTTGCTTTCCAGCTTGTGCAGACTTTAGACAAATGAAAGATCCCCACAATCTGCAAGCTGCAAGCTACTGTTTGCTCTGTGTTGGGGGGCAACCTGCTGGGGCCTAAATCTGCCAGCTCTGGTGGAAAGAGGGTATAACATACATATATATGTATCTATTCCTTTGGCAGTTATGCAAGTGGGAAGCAAAACAATGTAAAAGTATATGCAACTTTTTCCTAAAGATGCCCTTCTGTTATTATCTCAGAAGGTGGAGGGGACCCTGTTTTGGAAGCTATAATAGGTTATTGTGAGTGTGTGTGAAAAAGTGAAATAGCAGTAAATGATGATGGTGGTGGTGGACACCTCATTATTAATATAAGAACATCTTTTTTCGCAGAGGTCAAAGAGAATGAATATCTCAATCTCACATAAGTACATAAAGATAATGTATGAACTATACAGCACAAGATTTGTGAGAGTATATGCTGTGATACACTTTTTTATTATTTATTTGATTCTGAATCATGAGGAATTGAGGACTTGTACCTTGTCATTTCAAGAAAATCTTAAACATCGATTATTATCCATTCCTAGAATTGTAAAATCCATGAAGCAAACACTTACTTTTTCATGAATTGTCAGATGGTAGTGCCACCATATCCACTGAATAGTTACGAAGGTTCTTAGGAAATTGGAAATAACACCAAATACTGAGACAATTTAATTATCAACAATTGTCCTTTAATTTGGAGGAATCACTTGGGTTGACAAATTCCAAAACCAAGTAAAATTTTTATTCCTCACTATTAGGAAAAGGAAAATTCTATTTTTTTTACAGAAATTATATACAGAAAACTTTACAAAATTACATGGTAGTGGTATTTTTGACATTACAAGCTAAAAAAATTGGGTTTTTTTTGTTTGAAATAAAAGGTCCATAGACAATTACTGTCATTCCGTATAGCAAATTTGTACACATTCTTTTTTATAACATTACCCTTAAAAAATTTGGTTTTAGACGTGGATATCAACCAAAGCTGATAATCAAGCCAGTAAACCCAAAAAAGAATATTAATAGAGTCTGTCGTACTGGTATTTTTTCTCTATGTAAGTGGACATAAGATTGTTATTGGGAGTTGGGAGATGCACACCACTATACTGGTCATTTTCACACATTTTCTGAGAAATGGCAAGTAATCCTGTAAAGCGACTTTCTATGGAACATACCCTTGCCTTTGTTCTAGCTGAAATATAGAAGGGCTACATGGAATATACTGGCATTTGGCTTTGTATTCAATGTATTGGGAAACCAAAAGCAAACAAAAGCAACAGGACTGTAATGTCTGGGAAGAAATTCAGAATTTTCAAATCAGCTGAATACTCAAGCTCTCTTCTTTCACTTTCAGTAGACCCCATATAGGGAGGCAGAGACCCAACTCACCCAACTCACCTATGGCCATTTTAGTCTCTCTCACTTCTCTCTCTCATCACCATTTTCAAGCCTGCAAGCAAAAAAGCAAACGCTGCAATGATAACAAAAAACAAGTCATGCTATACATATATATATATATATATATATGTATATATTGTGCCCCATCCATAAGCTCATGCCCTCCACTGAGCAACAACATATTAGCCCTTCCACAGTTTTTCATTCCAAGTGCTTTGTGCCAGCCACTTCTTCACTATCCCTGAAGTCATGCATTCACAAACTTGGAAAGCCATGGCACTGGCTCTGTTAGTGCTTCAGCTTTGTTTCTCAATGATGGTGGAGTCGTCATTGTTTCTGGCTGACAAGATTGCTTGGCTGCCTGGACAACCCCCTGTGGGGTTTCAACAGTTTTCAGGTTATGTCACTGTAGATGACAAGAAACAAAAAGCTCTCTTCTACTACTTTGTTGAGGCAGAATTAGATCCCGTTTCAAAGCCTCTGGTTCTTTGGTTGAATGGAGGTTTGCAATTTCTCTCCCAAGTATCTATTTTACTGTCTGACCTTCAAATAGGTTGATTATTAAAGGGTACTCTTAAAGACTCAAAATTTCTTTGATTTGCATATTGTTAGGGCCTGGCTGTTCTTCTTTGGGAGTGGGGGCATTCTCTGAGAATGGGCCTTTTAGACCAAATGGGCAGTTTCTGGTTATAAATGAGAATAGCTGGAACAGAGGTATTAATCACATGCAATTCTAATTTTTTCTGTTGCAGAAACGAACAGAAAATTGATGTTTCTATGTTCACATGATTCTGCAGAAGCAAATATGTTATATTTAGAGACACCAGTGGGAGTGGGTTTCTCTTATTCAACTGATACCACCTCCTATGTGGCTGTAAGTGATGAAGTAACTGGTATGTCCCATTAATACAATTCAGTTCTTCTTCTTGGGACAAACTAAACCTCTTCAGCTTTTCAATGTGAATGAAATTTAGAGGACTGCGTTTACAGCAAAAATACATATATGTATTTAGGAGTTACAGCAAAGGCTAAGCTAAGTTTCAGAAGCCAAATTCTTTTCCTTTAAATAAAAGTTTCTACCCTCTAGCCAAGTTTAGATTTCACTAGTTTTTAACAGTTACATTACACATGTTTCTGTATAGAGAAAATGAGTTCTATTTGTCTCAGAGTTGTTATTAAGTTCTGTCTCCTCTAAAGCTATGTTCATGTTTCAATTTCTGAAGCCAGGGATAACCTTGTGTTTTTGCAACGATGGTTCCTTAAGTTCCCCCAATACATGTTTAGGGATCTGTTCATCACAGGAGAAAGCTATGCAGGTACCTTTTGTAGCCCACATCAAGTTTTTCTCCTCTAATGCAATAATCTCTGTATATACATATATATGATAGATCCTTTTGGTTTTGCTTGTTGATGGCAGGTCACTATATTCCTCAACTTGCGAAACTCATGATTGAATTCAATGACAAGCAAAAGCTGTTCAACTTGAAAGGAGTTGCTGTAAGTATTTTTGTATGCAAAAGCTCCAATGGTGCTAATTTTATGGTCTTGCTTATGCTAAACTGCAGATTTTTTTTCCTGTTTGCAGCTGGGTAATCCGGTTCTAGAATTTGCCACTGACTTCAATTCAAGGGCCGAATTCTTCTGGTCTCATGGCTTAATATCAGATTCAACATACAAAATCTTCACTTCTGCCTGTAATTATTCTCGGTATGTAAGCGAGTATTATAGAAGCTCAGTTTCACCTGTTTGTTCAAAGGTTATGAGCCAAGTGAGCAGAGAAACCAGTAGATTTGTGGACAAATATGATGTCACGCTCGATGTCTGTATTTCATCCGTGCTCTCGCAGTCCAAGATTATTAGTCCTCAAGTAGATCTTCCCTCCTCAAAAGCTTCATCACTTTTCAATAAGGCATTTCACTCTAATTTGTCCATTTCTGCTATCTGATACTATTTATAATCCTCCATTCTGCCTGCAGCAAGTTGGTGAGAGGATAGATGTATGTGTAGAAGACGAGACTGTCAATTATTTAAACAGGCAAGATGTGCAGCAGGCATTCCATGCCAGGCTCGTTGGAGTTCGCAGATGGGTTGTTTGCAGTGAGTAAGTCTTCTTCTCCCTCCTCTTCCTCCTTTTAAGTGAGAGAGTCATGTATGCTGTGTTGGATCAACAATTTGGTGAGAGAAAAGAAAAGGGAAAAGAATATGAAATTACATTATTACAGAAAGGGGAGGGTAAATGAACATAAAAAGAAAATAGTAAGAATTTAGAATCTCTTATTTTCTTCTTTTTCCTTTCCCTTGATTAATCTGGCTTCCAAACATAGCAGTAAGGAGAAGGTCTGCATTGGAAACATGTTCTTGAAGGAAAATGACTTATGTTGTATGAATTGTGACTCAGCTTGTAAATTTTTACGTGGTTGAATTGACCCTTTCTTCTTTTACCTCAGCATTCTGGATTATGAGCTGCTTGATGTGGAGATACCTACAATCTCTCTAGTTGGATCACTTGTCAAGGCCGGGATTCGAGTCCTGGTTTACAGGTGGGTTGAAACTCAAAAAAGGACTCATGGTTCATTCATGATCATTAACAAGATCACTTGAAAGTTTTGTGAGTCTTTGTTGAAGATAAGCTAATTACAAGTTCCTGACAGCAGTGGTGATCAAGATTCTGTCATTCCACTGACTGGAAGCCGCAGCTTGGTCCGTGGGCTAGCAAATCAATTGGGATTAAACTCAACAGTGCCATATAGAGTTTGGTTTGGAGGCCAACAGGTAATAATCTTTATATAAACAAATGTTTATTCTAGTAACAGTCATAAGTTTCCCATCCGAAAAAGAAACAAAAATGCCATAAATTTAAGGTAGTTTCTTCTTTATCATTGTATAAATATACACATACATAATGATATCAGGAGGTAATTATGTTATTGATCAGCTCAACATTCTGTCGGGAAACGCGCCCTCTATCTAAACAGACGGATCCTAAGTGAAAATTTCTATTAATCTGTCATTTTTTGTTCTGTATATATTATTGTATTTCAGGTTGGCGGATGGACTGAAGTTTATGGTAATATCCTATCATTTGCCACCATTAGAGGCGCATCTCATGAAGCTCCTTTCTCGCAGCCAGAGAGATCACTCGTGCTATTCAAGTCATTTTTACAAGGCATGCCTCTGCCAGAAGTTTTCCAATTTCCATAGCTGCACTGTTGTTAAATAGTTGTGAAGATAAAAAATTCTCTTCTGCAAGAAGAGAAACCAAAAGGGTACTTGCATTTTTTTTTTCTTTCCCTTTTCAGATTTCATTGATGTAATGACTGTATTTGGGTTGGCTATTTTTCTTTTCTTCTGAAAATGTGTACAGATAGTATCAATAATGCCTTTCATTGTGAATAGCGTGCTAAGCACTTTCAGAGCAGTTGGCTGTTTGTCTTTTATATTCTCAAATGCTTGAATATTTGATTTTCTTACTCAAGCTGCTAGATGTTTAATAGCAATTTATTGTATCTGAAGAACTATGTTTATCCAAATTTTCTGCACCATGAAGTGAAATTATTTAAAATAATTGCTAAAGACTGTAGAATTGTTATTAGCAGAATATATCTCTGTGGAATTCTAAACCGAAGAAATTTCTCTATATACATGTACCAATCCTAAGCACAAAATTGCAACAAATGATGTAAAAGAGAAAATTAAAACAGTTTATAGAAAAAGAAAGGGGGTAAACGAATAATATATGTATAAGTTTGTAAATAGGACATTTGGAGGGACTTCATGATGCAAAAGCCTTAAAAACATACAATAACTCCTCTGAATCATTTTTTTTATCCACTTTTTAAACTGATTTTAAAAAAATTTCTTGTTTACTAGCCTTTAATTTTGATTTTTGATGAAAATAAAAAAAATGTTTTAATTAAAAATTTTATAAAAAATAAAAATTTGCATTTCAATTGCAAAAAGTTCATAAAAAATAAAAAAATTAATTTTTTTTAATTTTCGTTTTGAATGAAAAGTTAAAAGACTTAATCAAAAGCCCCTAAAGAAAATTTCGGTGGAATTTTTTTTTTATGAAAAGATCGAAAATTGAGTTTAGAATACAACAAAGCTAATTAAAAATGTCACCAAATAATTACTCAACAGATAAAAATCAGCATGACTAGTGGGACCCACTAGGTGAGGTAACGAGGGTCCCTTTGCTTCATTTGGATTGAGGGGTTTGGGGGGAAGTAAAAAGTTTAGAAGGAAAAAGTTAGTTAATATTATGTTTGGATTACTTTTAAGGAGGGGAAAAGAAGTGAATAGAGGGATTGAGAAGGAAGAAATGGCCAAGATTTTATGCACTTTTCTTTCCCTCCAAAATTAGGAGAAAACAGAGGAGAGGGAAGTGGTTATTATTATTATTTTTTGTAAATCTAAGTGTATCTATTAATTTATCAAAAAAATTAATTTTTACGGAAGGGTTAGACTATGTACTTCCCTTTTCTTTATTAATTATTGTCAAACTTAACAAGAGGAAAAGACCACTTCCCTTTCTCTCTCGACTAACCAAATAAGATGAGATATACTTTCTTTCGCTTCCCTTCTCATTTCTTCTCTTTCTCTTGTAACTAACTCTCTCCTTCACAAAACGTTAGTCTCTAGCCCCGGTCAAACCTACCATGACTAGTGTCATCATGAGGAAGGGGTTATGCTATTGTTAACAGCCTGTTTGGAGCTCCGGAGAGAGAAGGAATGAGAAGGGAAAGGGAGGGACAAAGAAAATTAATGAAAACTATTTTGCATTCTTTTTTTTTTTGGTTTTGTGCAAAAAATGATAGAAAAGTAAAAGGAAAGAAAAGCTAGAAAGGGTGAGAATGATTTAAAAAATTTCGTTGCCTTTTTCTCATTTTCCCCTGTTTTTCTCTCCCAAGTAAAATCAAACAGGACAACGAAAGCAAACAACGATTTTTTCTTCCCTTTCCCAATGTCCAAACTAGCTCTAACTTGCAAGGGTAGTAAAAAAACACTCTCCCTAAAAAAAAATCCAGTAATTAGGTAATATGAAATTATTCAATACTCATGCATATCAAATTTTATAATGTGTTATTTATTGCATTAAATTTTTTTTATTACTTATAGATATATTGTTGATATAGTAAAACACTCTAATGTTATAATTTAATAAGAATTATTGCCAATTTGGTATAGCTTTTTTAAAACTTTTTTGCCCTAATTTTTTTTGGCTTATAACCAAGAAAGCTGAATTTTTTCGTCTTCTTTGCTTTTTTTTTTTAATTATTTATCTTAGCTTATATAAAAGTAAAAAAATGCAAGAAAAAAAAAAAGCTAAATTAAATTCTACCAAACGGCCCTACTAGCTGTTGGTAGTTGACTAGTTGGTACTACTCCCTGATTAGAGGAGGAACGGTTGTTTTTTTTTGCATTTAGACGGCGGTCATATTAGCTCATTTCCCCATACATCGTAAATTTGTTTCCCACTGTTTCTCGCTCTACAGGCTCCAAATTTTCTCGAAGTCTCTTGCTATCTACTGATCTACAGAAACCCTAATCATGCCATTCATCTTATGTCTGTTCTACGGATTTTTTGTCTATGCAATTTTCTTACGTCAGCACTCTGTGACCATGTGGCTTAAAATTTCTGTCGCGATGAAAATCCTTTCGTTGTTACCTCCGACCGTGTGGCTTAACATTTCTGTCGCACTTGGCGGTTGGTTGGTCCTCTTAGGCGCTTGCTTTGCCTTGGATTTCGCTTTCCGCCCTGCCGATGCCAATTCGGCTTCAGCTATCGCAGTCAGTGAGCCGAGGACACTGCAGGCCGATGAGGAAGCTACGATTAGTCTTTTTGCAGAGAACGAGCCTTCTGTTGTCCGCATCACCAAGCTTGTTGCTATGTATGTTTTCGTGCCATTACCTGGAAGTGGATGGTTCTTACTTTAAATTTTTTTGAATTTGGCAACAATTTTTGACTTTTCATGTCTTTGATCATCTGTGGATACGTTACGAGCAGAATTTCCGAAAACCAATTCCATAGAATGATTTAAATTGGGGTAGATTTGAAATTGAAGTCACCATAATCGGTATATAATGTTTTTGAACCCTGTATCCTTGTGGACTTCAATGTATTATTGTATCTTCGTTTTCTTAGTATTGTTCTATTTCTTAGGGGGGAAAGTAGTTCTTGTTCATGGGGGTTTGATTTGGTGTGAATTTTAGGCTGGATGATTCTACACATGCCGTGGTGGAGGTGCCTCTAGGATCGGGCTCAGGCATTGTCTGGGATAAAATGGGTCACATTGTCACAAGTTATCATGTGATTCATGGAGCATCTAAAGTCAGGTAGATTGCCTTTCGTTCAGCCTATATGGTGCATTTACTTGGATATTTCTTTATTTTTGTTGCTTTAAGTTCCACATACATCTCTCATTTGCGGTTGTATTGTGTTAATGATAATATCTACTATAAAGGTTGTACTTTGATTGCTAGGAAGTGGTAAATTCATGGTAATATACCATCAGTTATTTAATCCAAAGTAAGTTTGATTGCTCACAGAGATCAGTCCATTGAAGGCAAAAGATGAGGTATGCCTTCGGAGATTTGTTGGCCTTCGTTTATTTGAACCTTTTTACATTCGGATATTTGTCATTTGTGTTTGTTCGTTGCCTACAACAATTTTATATGTAGGGGAACAGTTTCTCGCAGATTACTCTTTTACACATCTTCCTAAGTTGATACTTGGAAGTGGGGATCAGTGTGTGCATGGGACATTTCTGAGAAGGTTCACAAATCGCGACTCCTGGGTTCAGTAACTGGTGTTGGGTGGTTGATGAAGAATTAAAAATTTATATGTTGGCAATTAAGCTAGGGGTGGTCACATCTTTCGTTCTTGTTTCTTGATTTGATCTCTTTCTTCAGTTTACAATTTCATGTTATTTTTGCTCTTTGCATTAATTTCTGTGTCTTGGGAAGCATGAATTCCTTTATGATCACAGATGTTGGGATAATATGTTGGTTTGACACTGGATTTGATTTGGAGAAATCCGTTAGATCATTTACTAGTATAGTAAAGGTATCCTATATTGTCAGGAAGTGAATCAGTGCTATTCTGTTCAGGGTTACTTTTGACGAGAAGACAGATTATGATGCACTAGTTGTTGGATTCAACCAAGTTGAAGATGTTGCTGTATTGCGTGTTGATGCACCCCAAGACGAACTGAGACCTGTACCTGTTGGTGTATCTGCCAACTTGCTTGTTGGCCAAAAAGTACATGCCATCGGATTCCCTGTGAGTAAACCACTTTGTTCGTTCAAAAAAATTGCTCTCGGCTTTCTGTTTCTATTTTCTTCTCTAAAGAACAGTTGCTTAATCATTATTGTTCTTCAGTCATTTAGACACTCTTTTTGGATAACATAAGTCATAGATCACAGTCTCCTGAATGACTCAATGATCAGCTGCCATCCTGCCCCTTATCACTTACCAGTTCTTTGCGTCTCTCTCTAACCCTGCACCAACCCGGGGATCACCTCTGATAATCATATCCAAGTCCATTTATTCTCCTTGACCTTTCGCCCACCAAACATGGCACCTTTTGCGGTCAATAGACCCATAACCAAACAAGCATTACTCTCTAAAACTCTCTCAAAGTGCAGTGATGAAGTATCAAGATGCTGTCCAGGAAGAGTGGTGCTTGGGAAAAAAATATATTCTAATTCCAAGATGTAGCCTGGAATAGGACAAGAAAATAAATGATGCTTGGTTCTATCATTTTTCACCTTTCTATCCCTCTTTACTTGCTTACCAGCTAGTAGGAGATTTTTAAAGACTAATTATCGTATACTTGAATGCATAAGTTTCGTGTAGGTATGACTTGTGAGAGAATTTGATTCACAATAACGGTTGCTTTGTTTTACCTTATTATGTCAATGCTTCTGCAGTTTGGACTTGACTGTACACTTACAACGGGTGTGATCAGGTATGAATTTCATGCAGTACATTAAATGTGTGCATACTTTTATTGGATCTGAATTTTCAGGGAAAGAGTTCTGGTTCTAACAAAATAACTTTATATCAACTTTAAAAAATTTAGTTTGGGAGAAAGTGGGGAAGTATTGGAAAGTAACTAACTTCTTAGTAATCGGTCGTACATGTATTTTATCGGAGGTAAGTGCCAATGAATTTCAAACGTGGCTGGAGTATTTTTAAAAGAAAAAAATGGTGCTACAAGTAAGATTACTTTAGGGGCAAAGCCTTCTATTCTTATGATAATATTAAAATTCTGGTTCCTGATCTTTGTTCTGGTATTCTACGCTTTTTGGAGCTATAGAAATAGATGTAAGCAACTTACATTTCTTAGTGACAAGTAGGAATGTTGTAAATGTAGTCAACCACGAAGATATTCAGACATCTAGTATCATGGCAGATAATAAAAACTAAAGCAAACCAATTTACTGGGAATGTCAGCCTTGTCTGCATTGATGCCCACTGATATGCATACATTTTGGTTCATATTTATATCAACATTCACATTTTATTAAGGCATTCGTTTTGTTTTCTGTAGTGGGCTTAGAAGAGAAATCAGTTATGATGCTACTCGGCGTCCACTTCGGGGTCTTATCCAGACAGATGCAGCCATCAACCTTGGTAATAGTGGAGGGCCACTTCTTGATAGTTCAGGAAGCCTGATTGGGATAATTACTGCTCTATGTTCCCCTTCTGGTGCATCCTGTGGCATTGCATATGCAATTCCAGTTGACACAGTGGGTTATTACTTGGATCTTTTTTTTTTTCCTTATAACTATTACTGGATCAGATCTTTAATTAAGGTATCTTATGAAACTGGTAAGTAAATCATTTATCCGCATGTATACATGTCTAGGTAACTGGCATTGTTAACCGGTTGGTGAGGTTTGGAAATTCACACGACCAATTTTGGGAATCAAGTTTGCACCTGATCAGTCTATGGAGCTACTAGCAGGTAGTGCTTGTATTAGATGCTCCTACAAATGGTCTAGCTGCAAAGCAGTATGCTCATTTTGCTCTTTATGAATTTGTTTTCTGCAATTGAAACTTGAAAGTAACTTTCTGTAGATTTTTGAAGATAGGTGGAGCAACGAGAGTGGTTTGTACAGAATTGTTGATCAATGTGAAGTGGGTGAAAAGGTATGCACTGATTTAATTTTCTTAACGACTGTTCATTTTCCATCACCTATTTACTTGGTATGGAGATGGTTCTTGATAAACTGTAGTGTCTCAGTAATTTAGTGATTATGTTCCTTAGAAAGATGTGCTCTGTGTTTAGTTGAAAGTAAGGATAAAGTATGTACAACAAACGGTGAAAAAGTTGTAAATGGTCAATCATTTTTTTGGCCATTGCATATCTTTTAAATTACCTCACAACAGTATTGCTGAAGAGCTATGAAACAAATATGAGTGTTGGAGACAGCACATTTAAACTCCTCCAGTGTTCTCTATACCTACTCCTTAAATTGAGCTGCTAACGTGTTGACAGAGACAGTTAGAATACCTGAGAAGTTACTTAAATTTGTAGTCAAGTTGGGACTAACCATAATGGCCAGCTTAATTGTTGGAGATGTATCTTAGAAACTGCTTCTTGCACCCTTGAATTGATCATTATAAAATGCTTGAGAGTGTATTTCTCCTATAGTTCCCAATAACAATTAGTCTTAATCCAATACCTCTGTACACTCTGACCCCATGATATTATGGACATGGCTGATAAGATTGTTACTTGAAATGGTCAAAGTGAAATGATAAACCTCTTGATAAATAAGTTTACCTAAATAGAAATTTTGTAAAGTTGTAAGGGCCCATAATTTAAAATCATTATACTGTAATTTAACCTGGAAATGTATGTAGTAAAATAAGGTCATTAATTGATCATTATATTGTAGCAGCACCAGGAGGAACTTGGAGGGTTTTGGAATTGGGTTTAGTTGTGTTGTTCTTTTTTCAACAGAGAGAGATGGGGTGAGGGTAGAGGTGGACATAGGCCAGCTGGTCTGATGAGCCCGCCCAGCTCGGCCTGATTTTTTAAGAGAATAAAATTTAAAATTAAGTAAGCCCGATTTTTTAAGGGATGATTTTTTAGGCCCGATTATTTTTCAGGCCGGGCTTGAGAATAATTTTAATAGCCCGGTCCGGCCTGATCTGATGATTTTAAGTTAATTTATAAATATATATATATATATATGTATTTAGACAAAAGTTGAAGCAAAACCGTAGCCGCTTCTCTCTCTCTCTCTCTCTCTCTCTCTCTCTCTCTCTCTCTCTCTCAAACCTTGTTTTGTTCTGCCGTGCGGTGCACTGAGGCCTAAAGCAGAAGTAAAACAAATACCAAACAGCTAAGAGAACTCCAGATTCTTACGCCGCCGATTACCCTCACTCGAAAGCGGCTTCCAATAATTCCAATAAGATTGTTTTCAACATTCACCCCCTCCCCCGGCCATTAGAGTTGGGGATTTCAGTGGGGGACTTCGAATTTTTTCGTTATGTCGGTCTGCGGCTTACCATCTCTCACTGCTCCTGGTCTCTCTCTCTCTTTCTCTCTCTCTCGCTCTCTCTCTCTGTGTTGTTGTTTAGATGGATCCTCCTATTTATGCTGCCGATTACATGAAACTTGAATGACATCCTTGATTTTTTTTTGGATTATTTTCTACAGATTCAGATTATTAACATGAGACAACAAATCTGATGATGATGAAAGCAAGTTCAATATGGTAACTCATAAACATGGTTTTTTTTTTTTTTTTTCAGTTTTGTTGAATTATGACAGCTAGAAGCAATTGTGAGAATGCTCGACTGTGAACAACGAAGACAATAATGGCCTCTGACGTTTGTGTTGTGTAATTTGGACTTGTTAAGTCTCTCTAATTTGGATTTAAGATATTGTGCTGCTTTCATCGAATTTTTTTAGCTTCAAATCATATCTCAATCAGGTGGGTGTCATGTTTGTATGTTTGGATAGATATTGTAAAAAAATAAGTGAACAGTTTGTATAGGTGTCATGTTTGTATGTTTGGATAAATATTGTAAAAAAATAAGTGAACAGTTTGTATAGAAAAAGTTGTGAAAAAAGTATTCGGGCTTAATGGGCGGGCTGGAGATCTTATTTTTATGTTTTGGATGGGCTTGGACAAAAGAGTTGAGGCCCGTTGTCGGGCTAGGCTCGGGCCTCTATTCCAAATGTTATTCTATAGTACAGACCCGGCTCGGCTCGCTTAATGTTGACCACTAGGCGTGGGAGATGAGGCGGCTCAGGTTACCAGTGGTGGTGTTGTTGCAGCCAACAAGGTGGCTCTCAGTGCTGTTTAAGCAGTAAAGAAGAAGAAAATAAGAAAAGAAAATAAAAGCAGAAGGAAAAATAATAATTTCAGAAGGTGTGGCAGTTGCACAACGTGTTCTGGAAATGGAGAAGGAGCAAGATGAGTTTGGGTATTTGATCCATTGTGGTCAATACATGGTGCTATGGTGCACCCTAGTTATTTCAGCCAATCGGTGGAGTTTTAACCTCAGAGGTCGTCCTATCTTAGGTTTTTTCGACGCATAGATTTCAATATGAAGTTATTTTTAGCTAACTTTGATCCTAGTAGGTACTTTTAATAATGGATACTAGTTATTGGTATTCAGGTAGTAGCCGTTATTTTCATTCATATTCTTTGGACATCAGGTGAGAATTTTTGTTTTGCTAATATGAGAGTTGCAAAGTAATTTCATGCATATGAGATTTGTAAAGAATGATTTTAATTACCATGAGCATTTATTTGAGTGATACACTGCTTTATTTTGATATGACACAAGTTATTACTTTTTTAGAATAAGCATGAGATTGAGGTTATTATTTATTATTTTAAGAAATATGCAATGCCTTATTACATGATAAAGAAGTACAATTTATTCTTTTGAGAAAATTCTTTCATGCATGCTTTTAAAATTATTTTATAAAATGGTACAATCTTTATGATATTATGCTTAAGACCATTTCAGAAAAGTTTAGGGGATACGTCCTTTTCTTGAAGTAAGGTAACTCTAACAACTAGAGGATAAACTTAGTTCTTAATAATTGTATGAGTATATCAACTGGATTCAAATAAAATTTGCCATTTTATCATTGAGAAACGAGTTATTTTTTTGTTCCCAGAGTTTTCGTATTTATCATTCATGCTAACACTATTATTTAAGAGACAAGATTTTGCCTCACCATTGAGTTATAAGTTGTTATAAGATATGGAATTTCGCTTCACCATTAAGATATAAGCTGTTTAGATATAATATTTTGCTTCACTATAGAGACTTGTAAGATTGATTTCTCTTTGTTTTATTTTAATAAAGCATTCAAACTACATGAAATATGTATTGGGAAAGTTTAAAGTCTTTTTAGTTCATTACCCAATACATGGCAAAATCTTATTTTCATTTAGGAAATATATTATTGCAAGGTTTATTTTTCATTAAACTGTGACCTGACATTCAATTATAACCATTCAAGGGAGCGAGACGGTAAAGGTGGACTATGGTACCAGTGATCATTGAATAGAGATCTCCCTAAGAATCCTTTATTTGCTTCCATTATCAATTAGACTTGACCTTTGGTTATGTGATTTAGTGGTTGGCTTAGTTTAATTTCAGATGGTTTTCAAAGATGGCCTAGTCATCAACTTTATTATTGCTCTAATTGGAGATAAGTTGTTCGTTAACAATGTGATTTGATTTAATTGATTAAGAGGATTCGTCATTGGGAATGATATTTTATTGCTATATTACATTAACAGGTTTAGGCTTTCGTGACCATAGGCTATGGCATCAGGGCTGTCGGCCGGTCCCATCCCCTAGCAGGGTGTGACAAAAATATTCATTTGTCTATATCCTCAGTCAATTGTCTTCAAGTGCTGCGGGGTGACAAAGAGAAGGTCGCTGTAATACTTGAGCCCAAGCCTGATGAATCATGATAGCTCCAGTACTGAGACCAGCAAGCAAAATATAATTACCCTACGTACGTGGAGAAATAGTATTAACAGTCTATTTGAAACTTGAAAAAAGGAAAGGAAGAAAAAGGAAGGGAATTATCACTTTTTTTGGTTTTGTCAAAAAAATTTAGAAAAAAAAAAAGAGGAAAAGAGATAAATTAATTTAAAAAAATTTCTTCTTTTTTTCTTTTTTTTCTTTCCTTTTTCTCCCTTTTACTTCTCTTGCCATTCCTCTCTTCCCCCAAGTCCCAAGTTCCAAAAAGGCTGTAAATTAAATTTGGAACGATTGGGAGGCGTTTGAGGAGCAGAGAAAAAAAGATCATGCATGGTTACAGTGGGACAAACATTGTCGTAACCATTGCAATAGGCTATAGCAAATTAGGGGTTATATTTTTATCTCATTTTTCATCTCCCGCTTGGCTCTGAATCTTGACTTCAGCTTCATGGTAGTCTCTTCGTTGTTGTTAAAGCACCGGTTCTAACTACTCTCTTGTAGTGGTTGAGTTGAAGTCGATACACTTGCATTAAATCCTTTTGTTCTTTCAAATTTAGTACCAAGCAAAATCCGAAAAAAACAAAGAAAAATTCTAATGATACGGAAAATTTTTACGAGAAACTCTCTCTCAGTAGTATGTGATGATAATAATTTTGTAATTAAAAGTAATATTTATTAGTATTTTTTTTGGTTGGAAATTTGATCGTAGGTCAGTTTAAGGAGGAAACGAAACAAACACCAACTACACACTGATTCACATCTCTTTCAACAGCACGCTGTTTTTGTTGCTGAGATTTCTTTCATAATTAATGATCTGAGATCTCTCTCTCAAACTTTCAGTGAGGTCTGAAAGTGTCACTGGAATATGTTGCACTGGACGTTTTGAAAATTTTCGTAAGCAAGATAATGAAAGTGAAAATACAGAACCTGAGATTTGAAAGATGTATTCATACCTACACTGACTCTTCACATCGCGCCAAAATAATGGGTGTCACCAGCTTTTCTTATTCAAATTCACAGTGTTCTTCATAATCAAAATTACCTGCAAAGCCTTCTGCCCAAAATTCTTGGGTTACTTAGGCGGCGATTTCAGCAAATCTAACGGAAGAGTAGCTGTTGAAGCTAGGGCACAAAGATAGAGCTTCACTGTCCTGCATTTCTAGCCGGTTTGTTCCTCTTCTCCCCTTTATATGGTCATATATATATATATATATATAGAGAGAGAGAGAGAGAGA